>OZ020551.1:63950823-64545936 GCA_963971465.1 Lepidochitona cinerea | reverse complement strand
CCAACGGACGAAGAGGCGTCCAATAGGCACCAAAAGAGCAATGAAGGAAAGGCGATTGTATCGTATATCTCACAGAGTGTTATTGGCAAAAATCACGTGTTTTCAAGTCCGTTCGGACAGCGATCGGGTACGGCCGTACACAAATAGACATTTCAAAACTTAATATTACCGATATATAAGTTAACATTAACAGGGGTCTTTTTGGACACCAAAAAGCTGCTGTTGTATGTTTCCTAACCGCCCCAGCCATGGGTTCGAACCTAAAATCATAGCAGCAGTTAGTTGGATATCTCCAAAATCTGTGGCCAAAGTATATTGATGATATTTGATGGGTGGCCAACAGACCCATCATCAATATACTTTGGCCACAGAGTTTGGAGATATCCAACTAAGCAGCAGTATGTCTCGTACAAGCCTACATCATAGTACCTGACAGGCAAGTAAGTAAAACAGGATAGGGACACACGAGTGCGGCTAACATCATAGCAGCAGTTCTAGAGACAACCATGTGACCATGTGTGGATCATGGGCACACAGAAAAGTCAGAATATTAAACTTCTGTTCAACGCGAAGCTACACTGTAGTATATGTTGGAAACTTGTAGTTGTATACTTGTAACCTGGTAACTGTATAGGAGTGGGCATACATGTAGCAGTGGTGTAGGTAGAGGGAATATATATTTTTTTAACACTATAAATTAACACATGGGCACAGGGAAAATCTTCTTGTCTAAAATAACCACAGAGACAAGTTTCTTATTGTGTTAAAAAGGGGCATATCATTTAGATGTTTATACCCAATCATAAGTTGTTATAATAAACGACAACCCATGATATTTCATTAGGTTGACGACATGCAGGAGTTTAGACTTAGTAAGTCAGTAGAACTTTCTGGAAAAGATAATTTGGCAACAAATCATCAGCATTTTTGACAAACCTAACATGTCGGGGGCATTGGAGGCTTGGGTCATTTTTTCAATGGATTTGTGTATTTTCTAAATATAGAGTACCCTGTTTTTAGAATTAAGGTCAGATTCCAAAGAGCAATACTGCATTTTATTAATATAGCCTTTTTCTTCAAGGGAACAAAGAATTCTATTACAATTTCCAAAATTTTTAGGCATTATTTCCTTATCAAGTTTTTGGTAATAAAGGGTTGTTTAGCTGCCGTTCTACCTCCTCAATCATAATCCTCATTCCTGTCTAGACATAAATGTAATAACTATTGTTGAGCATTTATCAGCAGGTTTTATAACGATATATGTTTTTGATGTCTCATTAGCTTACATTAGGCAATACGTTCTGACTAAGTAGGGTTATGTTGGTTTCTAGGATTAGATAAAGATGGAATATATAGATGATATTGGAAGTTTAAAAACGTTGTATTATCACCAACGCTCAAAACCAAGGAAATGCTTTTTTCGATATGAAAACTAACCTGAACTGTTCCAGTTACTATCTGCACTGTGTACACCTTTATAATTTATTCCAATCAATTATAGACTTTGAACGCTCTATTTTTGCCTGAAAATTGAACTCTGTCCACACATTGATTCACCTGGGGCTCGTTTCACAAAGCAATCGCATTGCAAACAAAGCGTATTTGCCAATGGTTACCATAGTGAAGAGATACAGAGTCATGACAACTGCGATTGATCGCACTTTGCGACGGCTGGATAGCGTGACATTCTTCTCTGCATGTCGAGACGGCGCTGATGAAGTTCTACATTCTGTCTCTTCTTTTTTTACAGGCGTTCGTATATTATGATAGTTGATACCTATTTTTGTAAAGCACAGCATACTTAATGATTTTACTTGCCAATCTTTAAGTTCTGCGTTACCATTAATTTCGTTTATCAAGCAGTGACAAGATTTTCGTGTAAATTGCCAGTTTTGTTGACTGGTGGACCTGTTAGACATACTGCGCATTCGCCGTCTCAACTCCCATGCAGAGATTAATGTCGTGCTGCCCATGGGAATCACTGTATGGAGATTGGTCAATTTTCCGGTCACACAAGGGTAATCAAAACCAACATTAAAAAAATCAATCATCCACCTGATTATTGTTTTGGGTCCAATTTCATTCGTTAAAAATTGTACCCTATTAAATCTATTTTTTTACCTTGCAGTGTTGTACTTAGATTACACAGCCTCTGGAAGGTAAGCATGTGGCATTTGTGACCAATAATTATTTAAACACTAAATGACTGTACTTTGCTGAACAAATGCCCAGGGTCAATAGATGTCACTTTGGCAGGGGCATTTTGGCTTTGCTTTAGCCATGTTTGATGACCTAGCAATGAGTCATATTATGTATGTTAAAACGTGTGACCCTCCTGATGTTCTATGGTCTGTGGAGCTGCCTTAATGTACAGATTTAGATGGTGTAAGTTTGATCTTTTGGCTGGCTTGTATTTTTGTTGCAATATGACCCTCAATTTATCAACAAAAGATGTGACTATTTATGATTGATTGTTTGTTTGGTGTTTTACGCCGCGCTCAAGATCATTTCACTTATATGGCGGCATTGTCAGTTTTATTGTGGGAGGAGCTCTATGTCCGGAGGAAACCAACGACCTTCCGCTGGTAACTGGCAACCATCCCACATAGGTCGTTCGAGTGAAAACCCAGTCAGAAAATTTTCCAATTTTTTTGTGACTGAGTGGGATTCGAACCAGCGACCCATTGGTGGAAGGCTGTTCGGATTGTGAGTCCAACGCTCTACCTACTGAGGACTATTTACGGGAAAGGGATGAATACCTTTTCCATCAAATAATAGTGATAGTGTTTGCCCTTTGAGATTATATAAAGGATCTCTGTTTTCCCTATCTGTATAACATTAAGCAGTTGTTCAAGGTCTATAAGAATAACATTAACATGCCAACCAAAATTATTTTTAACATTTAGTGATGACATTTGAGATTGGTTGTTTAGTATTTTCTGCCAATTCCTTATTTTGTTTACATGGCTGTGTTGCCTGTGATATTCATGGGAGAAACTGGGACAAGGATGAGTTTTTTTCTCTGATGTTCATTGAAGGCTACTGTATGGATTCTGGACAATGACTTGAAAAGTATCGGTTGACTTTATGAAACTCTGACAACTTTCATCGAGTTGACTTGAGTGTAGCAATATAAAGCTTCACACAAATAGAAAATTGAAAACAGTCAAAAAGTGTGAACATTGTTCAATTATGTATGATTGATTGGTGTTTTTTTGCCGCACTCAAGATTATTTCACTTTAATATATATGGCGGTGTTGCCAGTTTAAGTGGGGGAGGAAACCGGGCCCATTGCCCGGAGAAAAACCCCGACCGTCAGTCAGTACCTGGAAACTCTTCTACATATGGCGACCGAGTGCAAAATCCACTCAGAAATTTTTCAATTGTTATTTGGTCCAGTTACATGTATGTAAGTAAGTTTATTCACCGTAAGCATACAGCTTATTGGTACATGAAATACATAGTTAATAAGACTAGGCGCAGGGCAGCCAAAAATTACTTTCTAAGTTTGGTTGCCTTATCTAGATACATTCCTAAATGTCTTAACTGTTTTACATTTGTACAAGATAGTAACTGTAGCAATTTAAATACTGATGGTTTTTTATAAAAGTATTTCTTTATATATTTTTCTCTTAGCGCCTTAAATGATGGACAGATTAATATAAAATGATATTCGTCCTCAATACTTTGAGAATTACAGAAGCTACATAATCTTTCAGTGCGTGGTGTATTGTCGTACCTTCCTTTCTGAACAGCCAGGCCGTGGGCAGATATGCGATATATTGTAATGATCCTATGATATTTACTCAGAGTAGATTTCTGTAAATAAAACTGGAGAGTGAGGAAGTCCACCATGTGTTTATACAAGGCACAAGTTGACGTTTTCTCCATCTGTGATTGAATAGATTGGATAAATTGGTCAACCAAATTTTGTTTATAAATCTTTATAAAGGCAGTGACGTTAGGTACCGACTGCGATATCCAATACTCACTTAATCCAGAGTTACATTGTATTTAGTTCATCTCTTATGTGGGTAAGCCAGTTGGTTTTACTGGGGGAAGAAAGGCACGACTCATACATATCACTGACAAGATGGGATAATATACAATTATCAGTATTGATTAGTCTAGCCCAGTATTTTACCATTTGATACTTTCTATGAAGCAGCATAGGGTAACGCCCTAATTCAAAATAGACCATTGCATTATTCGTAGTCTTAGGGACTCCAAGTAACCATTTACAATATGAAAGATGTAAAGTTTCAATGTCTTTTGCAGCATGTATACCCCAAGTCTCACATCCATAGTTCATAATACTGGAGATATAAGTATCAAAAAGGGATAATTTTGTATAGAAGTTTAAACCATAGTCAGATATTTTACTTCGGAGACCATACATGGCTCTTTTACTTTGTTCAGCTAATTTTTGCTGACATTTTTTGAATTTACCATTATATGTAAATAATAACCCTAAATATGTGAATTCATTTAAAATTTCTAGCTCATTACCATGTAAGTAAAAATGAACAGCAGGAGAGTGCCAGCTTGGTCGAAATATTACAATTTTGGTTTTTCTTACGTTAATAGTCAGTTGCCATTTTTTACAATACTCGGCCAGACCTGTAATTAACATTTGAAGTTTATCAGCTGACTCTGCCAATAGGACAGTGTCATCTGCATACAGTAACATTAAATTGATGTCATTCACAGTAATACCTGGAGAGTCATTAGTTAATAGTTCCATTTCAATGTCATTCAAAAATAAAGAAAACATTATGGGTGAGAGACACTCCCCTTGCATCAAACCAATTGAGTATAAGAAGGAATCGGTATAATTTCCCTGCCACCTGACACAAAGCCTTATATTCATATACATTGATTTAATGACGTTTAGCAGTTTACCCCCAATTCCTTCTTGTAGTAGTTTAGCCCATAAATACGAGTGTTTCACAGAGTCAAATGCTTTGCTGTAATCTACAAAGCAGCAGAATAGTTTTTTCTTATTTCTAACACACTTATTTATTAATGCACTTAGAGTGAAAATTGCATCATGAGTGCCAAAACCTTGTTTAAAGCCCATTTGTGCATCTGTGATAACGCTCATATCATTGTGCCATTTCAGTAACCTGTGGTTTAAAACAGATGTAAAGAGCTTACATAAGTGACTGACAAGTGTAATTCCACGATAATTGTTTGTATCTTCAGGATCACCCTTTTTGTATACAGGTATAATGACACCTTTTGTCCAACAAGACGGAAATACGCCTGATCTAAGTATATCATTAAACAGCTGGAGTAGCAATGGCAATAAAATGTCACTAAAATAAATAAAGACTTCATTTAAAATCCCATCTAACCCAGCACTTTTATCTTTCTTTAGAGTCTTAATGGCGTTTAAGATTTCAAAATCCTGTATTTCTTCATCGAGTTCCCCGAAGATACAACTTTTATCCTCATTATCAGCCCTACTATTGTTGTCAATGCTATTAACACTACTTGTAATATCATCTTCAATATAATCATCATAAGCTAAATAATCGTCATCTACATCATCAACATAATCATCACCAACATCATCTACATCATCTAAATAATCATCACCAACATCATCATAAGCATCAACATAATCATCACCAACATCATCATAATCATCAACATAATCATTACCAACATCATCATAATCATCAACATAATCATCACCAACATCATCATAATCATCAACATAATCATCACCAACATCATCATAATCATCAACACAATCTACATAATCATCATCATAATCATCAATAAAGCGGTTACTTTCTTCGTCATGTCTGGGCTCTTCACCCTGTTTCACACTATCTGATAGATCCTTGAAATGTTTGAAAAAGGTTTTTGTGGTAATGGTACTCTTTTTTGGCGTAACCTTAGATTTAAATTTTGAATAGAATTCCTTTGGGTTAGATTTTTGAAGAAGTTCCAATTGGTCTCCTTCTAATTCTCTAAAATATCTTTTTTTACTTTTTGTAACTTTTTTGTAGATATTTTTGGCTTCACACAGCTTTTTTCTATTTAGATCAGATTTACAAAAGTTGAATGACTTAGTTGCGCTTTTATAATCCCTGAGAGCTTGGTTACAAGCATAGTCAAACCAGGGTTTATCTGGGTCACGTGTCGGACTGCATTTATAGTTTACAATACGTTTCGAGTTAAAGACAGTGACAATTTCTCCCAAAATAGAAGCAAAACATTTACATATTGTATGTAGGTCTGAACAATGAGTGCTTATAGAATGTTTTAGCCGATCAACATTTAACTTAAGGCATTCACCGATCAATACTCTGTTTTCCTCATTCCATCTGACAGTTGTGTGATTTATCTTAGGTAAAGCAGAAGTATTACTAGAACTCGTATTAAAAAGAGTTGGAACTCTGCACACTACGGAGATTGGCGCATGGTCTGAAAACTCATTAAAATCTAGGATTTTAAAATGTTTGACACGTGACATAAAATTGTGCGTCACCAATGCATAATCAATAACACTACAGCCTCTCTTGCTATAAAAAGTAACATTCCCAGCAGTATCACCTCTGGTCCTACCATTTAAAATTCTACAGTTTACCGTTTTACACAAACTAAGCAGTTTTTTCCCAAACAAATTACACAAAGAGTCCTGTGAGGTACGAGGAGGTGGTGTAATATCATTTTTATAATCACACACAATTTTAATAGATTCAAACACACTGTCCGGTAATGAGTCATTGCTTATGAAATCTTCAGAAGTAGCGGTCCGGCTGTTAAAGTCACCCATACAGATTACATGCCCAAGATTACTATACTTTGTAATACAAGTTTCTAACTCAGTAAACAAGTCAACATTGAGCACAGAATAGAATCTGCTATTAGCATCAGGTATGTAAACAAATATCACAAACACTTTCTCATTTTTATCATTATTATTTTTGTTTATGTCAACAACAAAAATGCTATCAAATAAAACCTCTACTATTTTGGCCTGGTTTGAGTAACGATGGTGTATTAGGATAGCCATACCACCACCATGCATAACTTTCCTTCGATAACAGTAGCACTCATGCGAATCAATAGTGACTACATCTTCAGTATTTTCACTGAACCAGCACTGTGAAAGTCCCACTATGTCAAACTGTTCTATAATTTTCCTGAATTCTGTATCAGCAATTTTATGTGTAAAACGTCTCTGGATATTCCATGAGGCTAATTGAATTATTTGCTCACCTTGCGAGTTGTCATTACTAGCTGCAACATATTGGTTACACTCCAGTGAACATTACTTAGTAGTATTGACCACCGGGATCTCCTTCACAACACGCCCATTACATAACAGACGTGCAGGGTACACAATTGCCGCACGGTCGCCACTTTGCTTTAGAGCTTTCATTTCAGGTACAAGCTTTCGGCGGGCCTCGCGGACCTCACGAGGGAAGTCCTCATACATACTATAGCTGGTTTGGGCCAGGTGTTTACCTCGCTGTCGGATCATTTCACGGTCTTGATACTCGGAGAAAGCTGCTATAATAGGCCTATTATAACCTGCCCTTTTACCACCTAGCCTATGTACCCTCTGGAACCTCAGCTTATCAATCTCATTACCTGCCACACATAACTGCTTTTCAATGAATTCTTTCAACACCTCCTCACACTTTTCGTCATTTTTTTCGTCTACTCCCCCAAATATTAAATTATTTCTTCTAGATCTCGCCTCCAAATCAATCATTCTGGAAAACATAGTATTGACCTGTGCTTCAATATTAGCCATTTCCTCCCTGTAATTGTCAAATTTCAACATTTTTTGCTCCAGTAATTTCACCTGGCCAGTGATCACATTTAAATTGTCATTTATTTCTCGCACCTCTTTCTTACTGTCTTTCATTACCGTTTCGATTTTAGACAATCGGGAGTTTACATTCGTTATCATTTTGTTCATTTCGTCAACTTTTGATAGTCTGTCGTCTATTGATTTAAGTTTATCGAGAATGACGGTAATATAGCTACGTGGTGCCTCGCATATTTGAGCTTGAGGGCATGGGTTTGTAATGAGTTCAGCAGTATCAGGTGCAGGGATAACAGGTGTAAATTCATTACCTGGCCTCACGGCTGACTGAGGGGTGGATGAAAATGGCGTGGTTTGGAACTCCGCAGATGTGTCGGTTGAAGCGCTGATATCATTCTTGCTTCGTTTCTGTCCCTTTTTATGTTTCTTGGAAGGCATTGTTCGTTCCCCTGTTGTTACGTTAATGTATGTAAAGCATCAGAAGGCAAATCCTGTCAGTATAATAGTGCATTTTGAGGATGATTTACCTCCGTGGAAAAAGTCTGACCACACCTGTCCGCCATCTTAGATGTACTTGTACTTGTATGTATGATTAGCCATTTCTATTCTTGTAGAAGTTTATCCTTCATAGAGGATTACATAAGGGAGGAGGTGTTACCAGAGTATGGAAACACCCACACTACAACCAGTATTACCAGTCTACAAACTACACTTTACAGACATGAAGCAAGGTCAGTTACCTTTCAGTGGCATGAGCTGCTGAAATTCACGCTTTTTTCATAATTTCCGATCGTCACGACAGTAAGAGGCTTTGAAGGCCATCGAAAAACCAAATGATTAGTGTTGGAATGAGAAAAATCCATACAGTATGTGGCCTGCACAAACCGAAAATGTGTTAAAAAAGAAAACAAAATTTAAATAACCAGGACGACCATTCATTCATTCTAAGCCAAAGTTAGTTCAAAACAATACTTTATCGTACATTCTCGAGACTAGAATAGCCGATAATTTCAACATTCTGTTTCAACGTCAAAATATCAACATTTTGGTAGGTCATGCCACTTTAAGTGGAATGAGCTGCCAAAATATTGATATTTATATAACTTGAGACGAAATTTTGAAATCTACAACTATTTTTCTCTAGAAGTGCAATTTAGAAGCTTTTCAGTTGTAGTATTCAATTTTGTTCCCAGGGATATACATGTTATTCTGAGTAATAATAATAACTCCAGTGAACATGATGCTATCATATAATATTTGTGTTTTCAGGGATATAATTCGTAATGCTGTGAACGCCAGTGAACATGATGCTATTATATAATATTTGTGTTTTCAGGGATATAATTCGTAATGCTGTGAACGCCAGTGAACATGATGCTGTTATATTTGTGTTTTCAGGAATATAATTCGTAATGCTGTGAACGCCAGTGAGCATGATGATGTTGTATTTGTGTTTTCAGGGATATAATTCATAATGCTGTGAACGCCAGAGAACATGATGCTGTTATATTTGTGTTTTCAGGGATATAATTCGTAATGCTGTGAACGCCAGTGAACATGATGCTGTTATATTTGTGTTTTCAGGGATATAATTCGTAATGCTGTGAACACCAGTGAACATGATGCTGTTATATTTGTGTTTTCAGGGATATAATTCGTAATGCTGTGAACGCCAGTGAACATGCTGCTGTTATATTTGTTTTTTCAGGGATATAATTCGTAATGCTGTGAACGCCAGTGAGCATGATGCTGTTATATTTGTGTTTTCAGGAATATAATTCGTAATGCTGTGAACGCCAGTGAGCATGATGATGTTGTATTTGTGTTTTCAGGGATATAATTCATAATGCTGTGAACGCCAGAGAACATGATGCTGTTATATTTGTGTTTTCAGGGATATAATTCGTAATGCTGTGAACGCCAGTGAACATGATGCTGTTATATTTGTGTTTTCAGGAATATAATTCGTAATGCTGTGAACGCCAGTGAGCATGATGATGTTGTATTTGTGTTTTCAGGGATATAATTCATAATGCTGTGAACGCCAGAGAACATGATGCTGTTATATTTGTGTTTTCAGGGATATAATTCGTAATGCTGTGAACGCCAGTGAACATGATGCTGTTATATTTGTGTTTTCAGGGATATAATTCGTAATGCTGTGAACACCAGTGAACATGATGCTGTTATATTTGTGTTTTCAGGGATATAATTCGTAATGCTGTGAACGCCAGTGAACATGCTGCTGTTATATTTGTTTTTTCAGGGATATAATTCGTAATGCTGTGAACGCCAGTGAGCATGATGCTGTTATATTTGTGGGGAGTGGATGTACTGGAGCCATCCATAAACTAATCCATGTACTTAATCTTCATCAACCACCCGTAAGATCAACCAAGATTTCTGTGACTTATTTTTAGTTGTAAAATATGTCAAACAAGAGATATTCTTTTCTTTGATATAATGCCAAACAAGAGATATTCTTTTCTTTGATATATTACAGTAACCAATCAATCAATTATGTGGTTGGGTGGGGAGGGTGATCTTTTGGTCTGTTGATACCTTTGTTACCATAGAAACTTAGCTGTTTAGTGTGACATTTAGCCCCAATCAATCAACCAATCAATCAAGCAAGCAAAATTGTCACTCTGCAATCTGTTATAACAAATCTTATACTCAAGATTATTTCACTTATATGAGTTGCCAGGTTTAGTGGGGGGGGGGAGGAAACCAGGCTCATTGCCTGGAGGAAACTCCAGACACTCAAAAAAATTTCATAGGCCTACAGTGAAACCAGTGGAAACTTGCAACTCATAGGGAAAGTTTTAGATAGGTGCTGACATTGGTTGGTAAATAGACAATGTTCTGGTTTATCAAGGTGTAAAATTTAGAACCCCCAAAAAGCAATACTATTTTATAATTGGCTTATTTTATCAAAGATATTTCTTTCTTAGTGACAGATGTTAACCTGAAGCTGGATCCACTAACACTTGTTTTTTCAGGTTGTATTTGTTGGTCCCTATGAACATCATTCTGTCTTACTGCCATGGAGGGAAATAGGTGCTGAGGTATGTTACTATCAATTGCGGAATGAGGTTATATTTGACGTTGATTACCCAGAAAAAATTCCAGGCCAGTTTAAGAATCAAACTCCTGGTTTAGGGTTACTGTCCCACTGCTCTACTCCGTATGTGGAAGAGTTGCCAGGTACTCACCCAAGGTCGGGGGTTTCTTCTGGGCAATGAGCCCGCTTTCCTCCTCCACTAAGCCTGGCAACCCCGTCATATAAGTGAAATAATCTTGAGTGCGCCGTAAAACATCAATGAATCTATCCACCAATCACCGCTCTACCAACTGAGCCGTTCCAGCTGCTGGAAATAACTCGCTAGTTAGACTCTCTTTTACACACAAACCCATTACAATGTTTATATTTACCGTATTTCTTCTAAATATTCAGCCATTCTAATGGCCTAAATTTTCCATTGAGGCAGACAAAAAAGGGGACATGGAGTTGTGTTTAAGGATAACCGTTTTCACACGCTGCTCAGGGGGTCATATTGCCTTAAATTCCCTCTAATGGGCAATTTTTTCTGGCCTCATTTAGCACATATCTTTTCTAATGATCGAATCCTTATGAGGAAAAATCTTATGCATATTATGCCTTTATGAACATTGTCAGATCCCTCACAAGCTGTTTCCTAAATTTGCTATTGTAAGTTGTTCTTAAGACCTATTCTATGTTAAAAGCTGGCAGAATAAACTTGCCAGTAAATTTTGACCTTATTTGCCTCATCTTTTGTTACCCATAAACTAGATTCAGACGGGTTCAAACCCCTCCTAGTCCAAAGAAGAAAAAAAACTGACCAATTTTTGTGGGGGGGTTACTCTCAAGATCTCCCTTATGTCGATGGAAGCCAGGTTTCCTTCCCAACTAAATCATTTAACGCTGCCACACAAAATAATTTTGAGTATGACGTAAAACATTTTTCAATCTATGTCAGAATATATTCGCTCATGTCCTAATGTTATTATTTGTTTAAAGGTGATACAAATTAAGGAAACAATGGATGGCTTAGTGGACATTGACCATCTTCGCTCACAACTACAGGTAAGTCATCGCTGACATCGCAAATGCATGTTGAAGGATACTAACTTACGCACAGTCATAATTTCGAGGTGCAACTTCGTACTGTAAGTCTATACGTAATTCTATGCCAGCTTAAAACAGGGGTCAGGCACAAAACATAATTTATCAATGTTCACTAAATGTGTACCACCATTGAGTGCACTACCATGTAAGCAACAACTTTCTCTGTAGAGAATTTCCGATGGGGTTGGAGTAGGCGCTAGCTTGTTTGAATTTTTGTACCGCTTGTTAACATGGACTAGTATCTGAGCAGTCCCATGATTGAAAGTAGTGTTAAAACTAGTCAATCTAATCGGCATAGAAGAGCCGTAAATGTAGGTTGCCATGTTCTATATTCTGCCTTCCACTTCCGTCCATATATCATGATTTATAATTTCTGGACTTTTTTTCCAAATTACTTAAAAATTATTTTCATTATAGTTTTACATCAAAACTATTATTGATTTTAATTATATTTCAGAAATGGAGCAATTGTGGAAGACAGTTGATTGGTTGTTTTTCCGCCGCCTCCAACGTGACTGGAATACTCAGTGATGTAGATGCCATTACAGCGTGTTTGCACCAATATGATGCTCTATCATTCTGGGATTACGCTACGGCTGCTCCTCATGTTAAAGTGGATATGAACCCACTCAGCACAAGGTATGTTGTGAAACCATTCAAAGGAGTACAGGTCAGTAGTGTTGTGGAATTATTACTCGGGTGTTCAAAGGAGTATAGGAATGTAGTTTTGTGGAATTGTTACTCAGGTGTTTAAAGGAGTACAGGTCTGTAGTGTTGTGGAATTGTTACTCGGGTGTTCAAAGGAGTACAGGTCTGTAGTTTTGTGGAATTGTTACTCGGGTTTTCAAAGGAGTACAGGTCTGTAGTTTTGTGGAATTGTTACTCGGGTTTTCAAAGGAGTACAGGTCAGTAGTGTTGTGGAATTGTTACTCGGGTTTTCAAAGGAGTACTGGTCTGTAGTTTTGTGGAATTGTTACTCGGGTGTTCAAAGGAGTACAGGTCTGTAGTGTTGTGGAATTGTTACTCGGGTGTTCAAAGGAGTACAGGTCAGTAGTTTTGTGGAATTGTTTCTCGGGTGTTCAAAGGAGTACAGGTCTGTAGTGTTGTGGAATTGTTACTCGGGTTTTCAAAGGAGTACAGGAATGTAGTTTTGTGGAATTGTTACTCAGGTGTTCAAAGGCCGGAGTACAGGTATGTAGTGTTGTGGAATTGTTACTCGGGTGTTCAAAGGAGTACAGGTCTGTAGTTTTGTGGAATTGTTACTCAGGTGTTCAAAGGCCGGAGTACAGGTATGTAGTGTTGTGGAATTGTTACTCGGGTGTTCAAAGGAGTACAGGTCTGTAGTTTTGTGGAATTGTTACTCGGGTTTTTCAAAGGAGTACAGGTCTGTAGTATTGCGTAATTGTTACTCAGGTGTTCAAAGGAGTACAGGTCAGTAGTTTTGTGGAATTGTTTCTCGGGTGTTCAAAGGAGTACAGGTCTGTAGTTTTGTGGAATTGTTACTCAGGTGTTCAAAGGAGTACAGGTTAGTAGTGTTGTGGAATTGTTACTCGGGTGTTCAAAGGAGTACAGGTCTGTAGTGTTGTGGAATTGTTACTCGGGTGTTCAAAGGAGTACAGGTCAGTAGTGTTGTGGAATTGTTACTCAGGTGTTCAAAGGAGTACAGGTCTGTAGTGTTGTGGAATTGTTACTCGGGTGTTTAAAGGAGTACAGGTCTGTAGTGTTGTGGAATTGTTACTCGGGTGTTCAAAGGAGTACAGGTCTGTAGTGTTGTGGAATTGTTACTCGGGTGTTCAAAGGAGTACAGGTCTGTAGTGTTGTGGAATTGTTACTCGGGTGTTCAAAGGAGTACAGGTCAGTAGTGTTGTGGAATTGTTACTCTGGTGTTCAAAGGAGTACAGGTCTGTAGTTTTGTGGAATTGTTACTCAGGTTTTTCAAAGGAGTACAGGTCTGTAGTGTTGTGGAATTGTTACTCGGGTGTTCAAAGGAGTACAGGTCTGTAGTGTTGTGGAATTGTTACTCGGGTGTTCAAAGGAGTACAGGTCAGTAGTTTTGTGGAATTGTTTCTCGGGTGTTCAAAGGAGTACAGGTCTGTAGTTTTGTGGAATTGTTACTCAGGTGTTCAAAGGAGTACAGGTCTGTAGTTTTGTGGAATTGTTACTCGGGTGTTCAAAGGAGTACAGGTTAGTAGTGTTGTGGAATTGTTACTCGGGTGTTCAAAGGAGTACAGGTCTGTAGTGTTGTGGAATTGTTACTCAGGTGTTCAAAGGAGTACAGGTCTGTAGTGTTGTGGAATTGTTACTCTGGTGTTCAAAGGAGTACAGGTCTGTAGTGTTGTGGAATTGTTACTCTGGTGTTCAAAGGAGTACAGGTCTGTAATGTTGTGGAATGGTTACTTGGGTTTTCAAAGTACAGGTCTGTAGTGTTTTGGAATTGTTACTCAAGCATTCAAAGGAGTACAGGTCAGTAGTTTTGTGGAATTGTTACTCGGGTGTTCAAAGGAGTACAGGTCTGTAGTTTTGTGGAATTGTTACTCGGGTGTTCAAAGGAGTACAGGTCTGTAGTTTTGTGGAATTGTTACTCGGGTTTTCAAAGGAGTACAGGTCAATAGGTTTGTGGAATTGTTACTCGGGTTTTCAAAGAAGTACAGGTCAGTAGTGTTGTGGAATTGTTACTCAGACATTCAAAGGAGTACAGGAATGTAGTGTTGTGGAATTGTTACTCGGATGTCCAAAGAAGTACAGGTCAGTAGTGTTGTGGAATTGTTCCTCAGGTGTTCAAACGAGTACAGGTCTGTAGTTTTGTGGAATTGTTACTCGGGTTTTCAAAGAAGTACAGGTCAGTAGTGTTGTGGAATTGTTACTCAGACATTCAAAGGAGTACAGGTCTGTAGTGTTGTGGAATTGTTACTCGGGTTTTCAAAGGAGTACAGGAATGTAGTGTTGTGGAATTGTTACTCGGGTGTTCAAAGGAGTACAGGTCTGTAGTTTTGTGGAATTGTTACTCGGGTTTTCAAAGAAGTACAGGTCAGTAGTGTTGTGGAATTGTTACTCAGGTGTTCAAAGGAGTACAGGAATGTAGTGTTGTGGAATTGTTACTCAGGTGTTCAAAGAAGTACAGGTCTGTAGTTTTGTGGAATTGTTCCTCAGGTGTTCAAAGGAGTACAGGAATGTAGTGTTGTGGAATTGTTACTCGGATGTCCAAAGAATTACAGGTCAGTAGTGTTGTGGAATTGTTCCTCAGGTGTTCAAAGGCCTACAGGTCTGTAGTTTTGTGGAATTGTTACTCAGGTGTTCAAAGGAGTACAGGTCTGTAGTGTTGTGGAATTGTTACTCAGGTGTTCAAAGGAGTACAGGTCTGTAGTTTTGTGGAATTGTTACTCGGGTTTTCAAAGGAGTACAGGTCAGTAGTGTTGTGGAATTGTTACTCGGGTGTTCAAAAGAGTACAGGTCTGTAGTGTTGTGGAATTGTTACTCGGGTGTTCAAAGGAGTACAGGTCTGTAGTGTTGTGGAATTGTTACTCGGGTGTTTAAAGGAGTACAGGTCTGTAGTGTTGTGGAATTGTTACTCGGGTGTTCAAAGGCCTACAGGTCTGTAGTTTTGTGGAATTGTTACTCAGGTGTTCAAAGGAGTGCAGGTCTGTAGTGTTGTGGAATTGTTACTCGGGTGTTCAAAGGAGTACAGGTCTGTAGTGTTGTGGAATTGTTACTCGGGTGTTTAAAGGAGTACAGGTCTGTAGTGTTGTGGAATTGTTACTCGGGTGTTCAAAGGAGTACAGGTCTGTAGTGTTGTGGAATTGTTACTCGGGTGTTTAAAGGAGTACAGGTCTGTAGTGTTGTGGAATTGTTACTCGGGTGTTCAAAGGAGTACAGGTCAGTAGTTTTGTGGAATTGTTACTCAAGTGTTCAAAGGAGTACAGGTCTGTAGTTTTGTGGAATTGTTCCTCAGGTGTTCAAAGGAGTACAGGTCAGTAGTTTTCTGGAATTGTTACTCGGATGTCCAAAGAATTACAGGTCTGTAGTGTTGTGGAATTGTTACTCAGGTGTTCAAAGGAGTACAGGTCAGTAGTTTTGTGGAATTGTTACTGCATGAGGTGTTCAAAGGAGTACAGGTCTGTAGTTTTGTGGAATTGTTCCTCAGGTGTTCAAAGGAGTACAGGTCAGTAGTTTTGTGGAATTGTTACTGCATGAGGTGTTCAAAGGAGTACAGGTCTGTAGTTTTGTGGAATTGTTCCTCAGGTGTTCAAAGGAGTACAGGTCAGTAGTTTTCTGGAATTGTTACTGCATGAGGTGTTCAAAGGAGTACAGGTCTGTAGTTTTGTGGAATTGTTACTCGGATGTCCAAAGAATTACAGGTCTGTAGTGTTGTGGAATTGTTCCTCAGGTGTTCAAAGGAGTACAGGTCAGTAGTTTTGTGGAATTGTTACTGCATGAGGTGTTCAAAGGAGTACAGGTCTGTAGTTTTGTGGAATTGTTACTCGGGTGTTCAAAGGAGTACAGGTCAGTAGTGTTGTGGAATTGTTACTCGGGTGTTTAAAGGAGTACAGGTCAATAGTGTTGTGGAATTGTTACTCGGGTGTTCAAAAGAGTACAGGTCTGTAGTTTTGTGGAATTGTTACTCGGGTTTTTAAAGGAGTACAGGTCTGTTGTTTTGTGGAATTGTTACTCAGGTGTTCAAAGGAGTACAGGTCTGTAGTGTTGTGGAATTGTTACTCGGGTTTTTTACAAGTCAGTACATGTAGTTTTGTGTAACACGTCTACCCTGGAATGCCACTATTTGAGTATAACAATATTGAGTGCGGCTTACAGTGTCAATCCATCCACATGTCACAGTGAACACTAAGTTACCCATGAAGTAGTTAACAAAAGGTATCACCAATCTACATAAATAAGGTGGGTTTGTCCACTTAGCAGGCGGGGACCTTGAGTACTCCATAAGCTACTGTATTCGTGTAAATTGGGGAGATGTATAATCTTTTGAAAGGCTAATAAATTAAATCAATCAATCTTGTGTAATTTGGGGAATAAACACACTAAAATTTGGTAAAAATCCTTATGATGTATATCTGTTGTTATTATTTTTCTATAGTCCCAATAAAGCTGACGCTCACAAAGATGCAATTTTCATGTCAGTGCACAAGTTTGTAGGAGGCGTGGATACACCAGGTATGAAAATTACTTATGTAAATTATATAAAATAATAAATTTCCTGGATTTTAATACATACATGTACATTCAATGTTATTTATCTATACAGTAATTTTGTATATCTATGTTATTTTAGACAAGAAGATTTTCCCTGTGCCCGTGTGTTATTCTGTTAAAAACTATGTAGTGTAAAATAACCATTTTTTTTACGATTAGTATAAAAACTGTCTTCAAAATACTCCAAATCATGTTTTTTTGATGCAATCTTATTCACCGGAAGGCTTTTATCAAATCAAGTTTCATGTCACTCAACACCAAAAAATGTCACTTAAAAAATGTTATATTTATAAACACTAAAACACACGGGCACAGGTAAAATCTTCTTGTCTAAAATAACCATGGAGACAAGTTTCTTATTGTTTCAAAAAGAGGTATATCATTTAAACCTTTATACCCCATCATAAATTGTTGTAATAAACTAAACCTATGATATTTCATCAGGTTGACGACTTTATAGTTACCGCAAAACATAGAAAAGGTTGACCTTTTTTCACTCTGATGCCCAATGAATATGCTTATGTTAGAGGGATACTTTCAGGTGTATTGGTAGCCAAAAAGTCTTTGTTTCGAAGTCAAAGTCCAGAATCTTGTGGTGGAGGATCAGTGTTTTTTGTGAGTATTTATTTCAGTCACTGGAATGTTTTAACTTTTTAAATCTTTTCAAATATCATATTTGTTATTCTAGTTTAACAAGGGGCTGGTTTACACACGTTTCACAGTATTATACATATATATAGAAAAAGTAATTAAATCTTTCAACCTGATTAAGCCCCTTGTTGTTGATGGGTTATCTCCCCTTGTTATTTTATATTGGCAAACCTTAATGATGGGATAAAAGTATGTGATGCAGAAATATCCAAATATAGCTTAATTCAAATCTAAATAAGGGTGTAAAGGAAGTCTTTTTTTTAACCCAAAACACACGTAATTCAAGCCAAAGGAATAATTTAAAGAAAAAAAGATATTCATTATCATAGGTTGACGACTGACAGGAGCATTATTTTAACAATTTTAACAAAGGCGTTTGGACAACCACGTGCAAAGGTGTGGATAATTACATTTGTAGTTCAAATAGGTTTGGGTTCGATTCTCACTCGGTAAAAATGTAAAAAATGTAAAATAATGTCCAATCTGTTTTCAATTGATCACCCTATGTAAAATGATGGGTATAAGCTACCAGAGGAAGCTAAGCTCCCCTTTTCCCACTTAACCTGACTAAGTTCCTGAACAAGTTAAATAATCTTGAATGCAGCGCAAAACATCAATCAACCATACAGTTAATGATTTGATTTTTTTCTAGGTGAGATCAGAGAATCATAGATACCTGCAGGAGCCTGAGTTGAGAGAGGAGTCTGGAACACCCGCCATTGTGGGCTCCATCAGAGCAGGAATGGTGTTCCAACTGAAGGAAGCCGTCGGCCATCAGACAATCAGCCAACTTGAACAGAGATTTTGTAGGTAAGAAAATCTTAATTTCCTTTATCGCTCTTTTCTTTTTTTAGTTTTTTCTCAAATGTTTTATTATTGCCATGCTATAAAGAGTGCAAAAAGGGCCCGGGAGTTTCCGGAGATATTTCACGATATCCAGTGACAGATGACGTTTTATGTTGTCACTTTGAGTTATGTGCTTTATTCCAAAACGTAAGAAATGAGCGTCATGATAGCACAATGAAGGCTCTATGCATGTGCAATGACAGCGCCGATCGCAGGAAATCTGTGGAATTCTCATGATACGTCTGCTCCCTACGTCTGTTTTGAACTAAAATTATTATTTTGTGTCTATTTCAGAAAGGCAATGGAATCTTGGGAAACATGTCCATCTTTAGTTATATTGGGAAATAAATCAGTTCCGCGTCTGCCAATATTTTCTTTCCTAATTTATCATGAAGACTCAAGGATGTTTCTCCATCATAACTTTGTTAGCGCCATTTTGAATGACCTGTTTGGGATCCAAGCACGAGGCGGTTGCGCTTGTGCTGGGCCATATGCACAAGTAAGATTAATTAATAGTAGCATCCGTAACAATTCACTACAGCAATTTTCAAAGCTGCACTGTTTGCTTCAGTAAAAGTCATTAGTGCCGCATACAATCTGAACTTCTCTTCGTTATGTACTAATCTTTTATTAGAGCCATTATTTCCACTGTCATTGTTTTTCTGTGGTAATAATCTGAATTCGAGTTTTGCACAAAGTTCCATAAATATACATGGCATATTTAGCTTTTCCTGTTTCTCAAACTGCAGTTTTTGATATCTGCACATATATATTAAAATTCTACTGACTAAAGCGAAACTCCTGCCTGTCATCAACCTATTGGAATATCATGGGTTTAGTTTATTACAACAACTAGGGATTGGGTATAAAGGTCTAAATGATATACCTCTTTTTAACACAATTAGAAACTTGTCTCCATGGTCATTTTAGACAAGAAGATTTTCCCTGTGCCGGTGTGTCTTAGTGTTCATAAATCTTCCCTGTGCCCGTGTGTCTTAGTGTTCATAAATATATATGTTCAACTTATGCAGCTTATTGGATTTTTACACCAAAGTTTTGCTTTATCAGTCTTATCTGTGCATTGTAAGGTCCTACATAACACATGTGTTATTAAACCATCAGTTGACATTGCTATGTGTTAACAGAACCACTGATCTGCAGCATCATGGGATAACATCATAATAATGATAAAAAATTAAGACATCACCACGTCGTCAGTTGTTTTTGAACAACACGAGCTTTCAACACCTGTGCCGGTGTCTTCGTCAAGCTCATGTTGTTCAAAAACAACTTTTTTATCATTAGTATAGAACCCACGTTTAAAGAGAGTTTCAAACATTTCTTAACATCATAATACATGTAATTCTGTTGCTTTGAATGATCTGTAAAAAATGATGACATTATATGTATCTTGGTCTTTGATCTTTTCAGAATCTTCTTGGTATTGATGAACATTTAGCAGAAAAATATGAACATTTGTTAGCTGAAGACAGGTAAGCTGTTAGTTATCTGGACCCTGTTTCACAAAGCGGCGTAGCGTAAGTTTTCACGTAACTGCCATAGCAACCCATACTGTAGAGATACGTTAGTATGAAAGTTACGCAAAAATACATCTACGCCGTTTTGTGAAACAGGCTCCTGGCCAGTAAGTTATATCCAAGAGTTCATTTATCAGTGGGGAGGGGGATTTTTTGGTCTATTGGTACTTTTGTTTCCATATAACCTCAGCTGTATTCAGTCCCAATCAGACTAAAAATGTCCAGCCACATTCCTAATACAAGGCTCTCTTATTATATTTCGGTCGCTCAGCAGGTTGCATTGATAGTCCCTTAATCCAAAGTAAGTAAGTGAAATAATTTTTTATCCCCTCGGCATATAATGCGGGGGATAATATAGCGATCAGCTTGTCTGTCTGCCCGTCTGTCTGTCCATCCGTAATCATTTCTTGTCATCACATCTCCTCCAACAGTTTTCATCAAATTTTTTCGAAACTTGGTGGACATGTTGGATATCATGCAAGGGTGTGTACCTCTTATCCTGGTTATGCTGGTTTCATTATTTATGCCCTTTACGACAGTTTACAAAGACATAGACAATCACTGCTTGTCATCGCCTCTCCTCCCACAGTTGTCATCAAATTGTTTCGAAACTTGGTGGACATGTTGGATATCATGCAAGAATGTGCACCTCCTATTCTGGTTGCGCCGATTTAATTATTTTTAGAGTTATTGCCCTTTGCCGACAGTATACAAGGGCATAGACAATTAGTGCTTGTCATCGCATCTCCTCCCACGGTTTTCATCAATTTTTTCGAAACTTGGTTGTCATGTTGGATATCATACGAGGATGTGCACCTCTTATTCTGGTTACGCTGGTTTTGTTATTTTTTAGAGTTACTGCCCTTTTACGACAGTATACCAAGACATAGACAATTACCGCTCGTCATCGCATCTCCTCCCACAGTTTTCATCAATTTTTTTCGAAACTTGGTGGACATGTTGAATGTCATGCGAGGATCTGCCCCTTCTATTCTGGTTACGCTGGTTTCATTATTTTCAGAGTTACTGCCCTTTTCCGACAGTATACAAAGACATAGACAATGGATGCTTGTCATCACATCTTCTCCCACGTTTTGTATCGGATTTTTGTCTCAGTGGACATTCTGGATATCATGCGATCTACGCTTGTTTTGCTATTTTCAGAGTTACTGCCCTTTTCCGACTGTACAGGAAGACATCAACAATAGGTGCTTGTTTCTGATGACATACATGTACAGTGTTTCAGGGCATTGTAAACTTCCAGAAAGCTGTGCTGTTTTTTCTTGATTCCACCTGGTATGGGTTTCTAAATGCATTTCCTCCTACATATTGCATTGAATATTGTTCAAAGTTGGTGAGGATGGTTGTTATCAAGTGAGGATGTGGATATCCTGTATGGAAATGAACTTTTGTCTGTTCTTAGTATGTTTCCATTTCCACAATCTTATGTGGAGCCGGGGGGATACGTCATTCTCTGATGACACTTGTTAACTGATACAAGACAATAGAGTGTTAAATATATCATGTTGTATGTGATATTAAAAGCCATTTCTTTTTCCTTAACAATTGTCAATGTCAATTTGTAATTGAGTGTGTAGGATACAAGTATTTTGCTCACATCCCTACAATTGTCACAACATATCATCTGTATCTTTTGTTTATTTACAGTCGATTAGACAGGACTCATCTGAGGAGGTACACTGAATATTCCCATCGGGAAATTCTCAGGTACGTTTTATTTTCATTTATAAATAAGTAAGGCTATCACAGACTCAGTCAACAAAGCGAAGGAAAAATGTTGTTGAAGCAAAATAAGATACATGTAATTGTTAGTAATTTTACAAAATTAGAGCTTTCCGTTGATACTAATCTTGAAAATGTACATAAAGGTATGTTTTTATAAGCATTATAAAATGTACTCAAACTCATCCTGGCTGACCCATTTTGTTCGTTATTTAAACACATTTTCGGCTCGTAAGAATTACTCAGTTTACTGGTATATTTTATTTTAACGTCAGTTCTTTACTTTTTCAAGCCACTTCATGCGTGGCTTCTCTTGACAATCAGAATTTATAAAAAAGTCAAACTTTTCCAAATCCTGCCTCTCTAAAGTCCATTTAGGGGCCACTGATTTGAATCACACTTTATCGAAAGAAAAATTCTGAAATTCTTAAGCTGTTATTAAAGTAATTAATTTGCAAACTGTAGAGCATTTATTTTCATAAATTACTTAAGATTACCACGGATTACTTAAGCCTGGCGCACACGGGGGAATATAGCTGCGCCATCGGTCACTCGTGGCAGGCAGCACAGCAATAAATACGGTATCCCTTTCCACTCTCATGAATGTGTGCCATGTGACTTTTAGTACCCACGTGACAGATAATGCCGCCATGATGTTATTATGTTTCCAATCACATGTCCCTGTAAACTTATTCTTTTGGTCAGTTAAATGTTCCAGCTGCGCCTTTGGCGCGGGCTGTCCACAGACGGTGTGCCATCAACCACTCGTGCCACAGAATATCAAACACGATAGATATTTTCCACATCGCCACTTATGGCCAAAATTACACCAAAAGTTTGCCGCACACAGTGGAAAGGGCTGCACTGCCTGCCACGAGTGACCGAGGGCGCAGCTATATTCCCCCATGTGCGCCAGGCTTTAAGTGGCATGATCTGCCAACATATGGCTTTTTTTTAAATCTTTGAAAGGGAGATTTAAAACCATTTTAGTGATACTAGTCAAAAGAATTTACTAATATAAAAAGTAATTTATCACTTTACTAAATGAATTAATGTTCCAATGCGTTCATTGAATTTTGTTTTTATTTTTATGGAAGTTAACTTGGCTGAAAATTAAGTAATCGCTTTTATAAGGAATAATCTATTTGATTACTTCAACCTTAAGAACGCTTGTTATTGCTTTTCTTCATTTCTATTTCAGGCCTGGCTTCACAAGAATCAATTTACCTTTCTTTTTGACCGTTGACGAGCTGGACTTTGTTATTGAAGCTGTTCGCATCATTGCACTGGATGGCTGGAGACTTCTACCGAAGGTCATTATTATTTTTTTTATTTGTCTTTCTGCATAACTCAACTTGATCACTGTATGTGTTACAGTTGTCATGGTATCTTATTTCACCTTCAGTAGTGGCGAAAACTTCCAAAATATCAGGAAAATTTCATTGAAATGAAATATCGACCTATTGCTTAATGACGTACATCCTCAAGGTTTTCTAAGGGATTAACATGGCCGACAGAAAGTTGTGCAGTCATTGATACAACGGCTTGCGAGTAAAGTGGTCACTTCAACATGGCCGACAGAAAGGTGTGCAGTCATTGGCTTGCAAGGAAACGGTCACTTCAACATGGCCGACAGAAAGGTGTGCAGTCATTGGCTTGCAAGGAAGCGGTCACTTCAACATGGCCGACAGAAAGGTGTGCAGTCATTGGCTTGCAAGGAAGCGGTCACTTCAACATGGCCGACAGAAAGGTGTGCAGTCATTGGCTTGCAAGGAAACGGTCACTTCAACATGGCCGACAGAAAGGTGTGCAGTCATTGGCTTGCAAGGAAACGGTCACTTCAACATGGCCGACAGAAAGGTGTGCAGTCATTGGCTTGCAAGGAAGCCGTCACTTCAACATGGCTGACAGAAAGGTGTGCAGTCTTTGGCTTGCAAGGAAGCGGTCACTTCAACATGGCCGACAGAAAGGTGTGCAGTCATTGGCTTGCAAGGAAGCGGTCACTTCAACATGGCCGATAGAAAGGTGTGCAGTCTTTGGCTTGCAAGCAAGCCGTCACTTCAACATGGCCGACAGCTAGGTGTGCAGTCATTGGCTTGCAAGGAAGCGGTCACTTCAACATGGCCGACAGAAAGGTGTGCAGTCTTTGGCTTGCAAGGAAGCCGTCACTTCAACATAGCCGACAGAAAGGTGTACCGTCATTGGCTTGCAAGGAAGCGGTCACCTCAACATGGCCGACAGAAAGGTGTACAGTCATTGGCTTGCAAGGAAGCGGTCACTTCAACATGGCCGACAGAAAGGTGTGCAGTCATTGGCTTGCAAGGAAGCGGTCACTTCAACATGGCCGACAGAAAGGTGTGCAGTCATTGGCTTGCAAGGAAGCGGTCACTTCAACATGGCCGACAGAAAGGTGTGCAGTCATTGGCTTGCAAGGAAGCGGTCACTTCAACATGGCCGACAGAAAGGTGTGCAGTCTTTGGCTTGCAAGGAAGCGGTCACTTCAACATGGCCGACAGAAAGGTGTGCAGTCTTTGGCTTGCAAGGAAGCGGTCACTTCAACATGGCCGACAGAAAGGTGTGCAGTCTTTTGCTTGCAAGGAAGCGGTCACTTCAACATGGCCGACAGAAAGGTGTGCAGTCATTGGCTTGCAAGGAAACGGTCACTTCAACATGGCCGACAGAAAGGTGTGCAGTCATTGGCTTGCAAGGAAGCGGTCACTTCAACATGGCCGACAGAAAGGTGTGCATTGGCTTGCAAGGAAGCGGTCACTTCAAGAAAGATCTTTCAAATATCCCATAATTTTTTTTGAGTAAAGCCCCTTTCACAATTGAGATACGGCGGGTTTACGGCTCTTGCGGTCATGAATTTTGGCCTTCCGTACGATGTACCGCAGCCTTCCTTGCGGGCAACCGCACCTCACCGCGCGGAATTTTTGTGCCGCAAGAGCCGCAGAAAAGTTTGGTGTGCACATGGAATCCAATTTTCGGCCGTGCAAATTTTTTTATTACCTCTGATCCGTGCGGGAGCCAGTACGTTCATCGTAAACCGTTGTATCTTGACACACGGTTGTTGCACGATTTTTTTGTGTCGTAAGATGCTCCGTACGGTGAAATTTCTTGTTCCGCCAACCTTGCGGCAGTCGTAAACCGTTGAACGATTCGCCGTCTCGGTCTTGCACCGCCTTGCGTTCACCCTGCGAAAAATACCCTCAGGTGTGCTACAGGTATATATTTTGGGGTGCTTCATTTTATCTCACAACAGTTGAAGCTTTTGCCTTGGTCTGCTTCTTGGCGGGCATCTTGGTGATCTCCCTTGAGCAATGGATTGACGTTTTTTTTTTCTGACGTTTTTTTTTATCTATGCGCCTTTTTATACTGCAATCACGTCTGCGGAGCCCAAAATCGCCGCACGATTTGACAAAACGCCGTAAGGCGCCCGCTCATTGGTGCGCGGCGAAAAACAATGACGCACGATGCATCTTGCGGCACGCCGCACGTTCCAACAAATCACGTAGCACCTCCGCGCAACTGTCTCACGGATCACGTGCGCTAGACGTGCGTTGCTTGCGTCACTCGCGCGGTTCGCCGCAAGAGATTCGTGGATTAAAACGTGCGGGAACCTTGCCACGCCCTTACGATGACCCGGCCAATCGTAAAATGGATTATTTTTTTTGCGGTAATTTTTCCGATTCTACTGCGGCCCGAAAAATTTTATCTCCACCGTGCGGTCGATTTCAGTATTTTGACCGTGCGGCGAATGTCTCAATTGTGAAAGCCCCTTTACATTACTAATGTTCAAGCCTATAAGCTAATTTTTCAGCAATTTTATCAAGATGTGCAAAGGAGAACCTTCTGCTCACCAATATTTTTCATTTCAAAATAAATTCTGTAGTTTTTTGTGGTACGTTTTATTGACAATCAGAATTTATGTGAAAAGACTGGCAGAAAAATGATGTCATCTCATGCCACTTTAAAGGATAATAGTTCATACTTGGCACCTCACATTGATTTCTAACAGTAAACTGAATGAATATGTGTTTAAAAACCTAATGTTGAAACTAAACAAGCTTCCTATAAGGTTTTAAGGTTTCCAAGGAAAAGTGATTGAAAATATGCATATCTTCCGTCATCAATCGGAAATATCTTCACATGTCACGTGTCATGGTTGACATTTGAACGTTTTCGTCTTCTGTTCAATCAATCATGAAGATGCAATGTTTCAACATCTGTCAAGTTTGACGTCACAGCGCTAAAGCTTATTGATTTTCGTATAGAGATCACAGAGAGAAAAAGAATGCCTTGAATTTTGTACTTTCACGCCAGAAATCTGATTTTCTTTTGGCCGAGTTCATACAGTACATGTGCTTAAGAAAATTTATGATTAACTAGGAGGTATGGTCTTAAACCTGTCATTTATCCTTTACAGGGGCATGAGCTGCCAAATTTCACACTTTTTTTCATAATTTCTGATCGTCACGACAGTAAGGGGCTTTGGAGGCCAACGAAAAACTAAATGATTGACGTTGGAATGAGGAAAATCCATACAGTATGTGGCCTGTACGAACCGAAAACGTGTTTTAAAAGTAAACAAAATCTGAATAACCGGGACGACCATTCATTCATTCTAAGCCATAGTTAGTTTGAAACAACACTTCATCGTACATTCTCGAGACTAGAAGCACTAAAAAGTTTTTGAATTATATGTCTTGAGAAAAATAGAAAATAATTTCAACATTCTGTTTTAACGTCAAAATATCAACATTTTGGCAGCTCATGCCACTTTAACATTTCCTCACTTTGTCCTCCTATTGAACTTGTGAGTTGGGTGCCAGGAACAAACAAGAGGGCTTAATAAACTTGGCCAGCTCTGAAATACTTTTGAGTACAGCTTTAAGTACTCAATCTACCCTTACAATCATCAAATGAGGTTACTATTTAAGGCTCCTTTTCAGAAATTTAATTCAAATTTTGTTTTCAAAGACCTATAAGATGGCTGTTTGAACCATACAACTCAATTGAAATGCCTGAATGTTTCTTTTTTTCCTTTTTCAGTACCAATTTAATCCTGAGACAGGAGAATGGAGGGCCAAGCACTTCCAGGTAGATTCTTTTTAATCTCTTTCTTGGGAAAACATAGTGTTTATCATTATTATAATTATTGTGTATCATTTTTCTGGAATTTGTTTTCTGGCACTTGAGCAGCTAATATTTTTAAATATGTCTTCTAAATTTTAAAATACATTTTCAATGTGATTATTTATAACATGCATGTGCAAATATCTTTTAAATTTCAAAATGATACAATATATTAACTTAAGCAATTATAAAATAAACAGAGCTTGAGTTTCAGGGTCCGGTTTTACGAATACACCATAGTTAAGGGGACCTTAGTGGCTAAGGATAAAAGTTTGAAATTTTAACATGCACCTACGCCACTTTTTCGGGACCTCCTTAACCCCATCTTAAGATTTTCACGTAAGAGGGAACTCTTCACAAATGGAGGAGGGAAACTCCAATAGATATTGAAGTTTCCTAGCAGATCACAATGTTTTTTAGAATATCAGATTTAAAGCAAACTTTTCTTTTAGTTTTTTTCTATACCAACGACTGTTTGAATGATGGGACAGCTACAAACTTTCTTCGGCTAAAGCCTGTTGTAATTTGAGTAGATTGCATAAGAACTCTACAAAGGGGAGTAACTCATACTCACAAGTATCATCAAAGAGTAAAATGCATTTACGTTGAATTTTGAATGTCATATTAAATCAGAAGAGATTCTCTATAAGAATTAAAAGTCTCCTTGCTGTTTCATCCCAAAATAATAATTGTGCTCATGTTTATAAGCTAAAAATGAGCTAAGATTACGTTAAGTTTGCCTTTGAGGCGCCCTTAAAAATTCCCTTAAAGTTAAGGTGATCTTAAGCTAAGGGGGTTTCTTAAAATAGCATCTAAGTCTGAAGTTATTCCTAAGGGGAAAATGAAGGTATCCTTAGCTTAAGGAGGTTTTGTAATGGTGAACCCAGTATTGTATGGGCAACTTCTTGTTATACTATGCACCAAGTTGTCCCCATACCTCTTCCAAGACACTTCTTAAGATTAACGCGATCTGCATGTATCAATGGGTCGCGGGTTCCAAGAAAGTTTTCTTTCATCCTATGTAAAAAATTAGCCAAGTACCTGTTGGAGTTTGTGGTTTTATGCCTCACTTATCCTGTCAGCACCACCACATAAAGGAAATAATCTTGAATGCAGCACTAAACAACAAGCAATAAATTCAAAATCGTTAATGTTTTCTAAGAAGATTTTGATGACATTATCTGATGTGACGTTTTATATTCTATTTTGACAGAACCGTTAAAAAAATGGGTTGAGTTACAAACACAAAAGACGAAACCGATTTCACTATTGGCGGTTTATGTACATCTATTTAATTTTTTTACTTAGAATTTTTTGGAAATTCTTCTGTTCTTGATTGTAAATTGTGCATTTTGTTTCATCTATTTGTGTAGCCTTTTAAAGAACGGAAGTGGTTGGGTCACATAAGCTATGGTACTGGTTGTATGAGCTATAAATCTCCCGTCAAACCAGACGACCAATCAGCTCCTAACTTACAGGTATGATCAAACATGTAACATCTGATTCCAATAAACATTAATTATTATTTCCTAAATCAAAGGGAGTATTGCCTCTAGTCATCTATCTATAGAGTGGGTCTCACTGATAGACCCTCAAGCAGGTGGGTGGGTTTGTATGCCGCTGAGTCGCCTATCCGACCCCAAAAAAAAACCCAACCTAGAAAGATCACTGAAACACCTATAGAGATGTAGTAAGCACATACTGACAGATGGTAGCAGGTTCCTCTGGTCGCACGTTATCCTTTCCCACTAAATGGGACAAGCAACCTTCTATAAAATAGTTCTGTTGGTAGAGTGATAGAGCCTCACGCTACAAGCTTTCCCAGAATATCTTGCTCGTCTGTACGCCTCCCTGCCTGTTCCCCCCCCCCTTCCCAATCTCATGACTGGATTTTGACGCACGCCCTATTTGAAATGGTAATCATGGTAATCAACCGGTACTAGCTAGGATTTAGGTTTCCTCTTGGCATGTTATTCTGGGGTGTTATTCAACCGATTGTATAAAGGACAAAATCAGTCAAACCTAAAATATTAGTCAATGTATTTATCTATATCTCATGATTATAACTCATTTTGATTCAATATTCAGTTTGTTATTTCAAACTATCTTCATGAGTGAAGGAGTCACAGATCATTCTTTGATTGATTGATTGATTGATTGTTTGGTGTTTTACACCGCGCTAAAGATTTTTTTCATTTCTTTAAAAGGCTAGCGTTGCTAGTTTTATTGTGGGAGGAAACCGGGCTCTATGCCTGGAGGAAACACACCACCTTCCGGTGGTAACTGGCAACCAGAATCATTCTTTGAACTTCTTACTGTAAGATGACATGGTTTTGTTTGTTTTAGGAATGTTTGTCTCAAGCCAGGCAGATTCTGAATGATATTAAACTTCAGGTATGATCCTATTTATCAGTCTATACCACTAGTTGGGCACCAGGGTCCTGTTTCACAAAGCGGCGTAGATGTATTTTTTGCGTAACTTTCATAATAAGGTATCTCTACAGTATGGGTTGCTATGGCAGTTACATGAAAACTTACGCTACGCCGCTTTGTGAAACAGGCTCCTGGATCCTATTAGCTTTAAAGGATAAATGACAAGTTAAAGACAATACCTCCTATTTTGTTACCAATTTGTTTAGTAACATATACTGTGAAATCAGCGACTTCTGGGTCCGTGTAACGTTCGTTAATTCAATTTTAAATTTTTTATATCGCAAAATGAAATTTGGAAATGACCATTTTTAAGTTCAATTTTTCATTTTCATTTTCTACTTTTTGAAAAGAAGAAATGAAAATTAAAATTTGACGTTCAATTTTCAATTTTTATTTTCTCTCTTTTCAACACACACATTAAAAATAGAAAAATGACGGTCATTTGTAAGGAGTAAGTTGGGCAGGTACGCCACAGATTAGCGTTAGCATTGGCCCTGAAACCATGCTATTGGTGATGTGTCCCACAAGGGATGTTGGTGTTTTTAGGCTCACGATTTCTTCATCAGAATGTGTTTATTAGGCTCTATTAAAGAGACTGAAACAATCAAAGGTTTTGTTAAAATCGCCTAACGCGCCTCGCTATTGGCCTCTTCACACCCAGAAAGTGCATTTTTTTCACAATTCAGCTTGTTTATTCTTAGAGCCATGCAACACGTTGCTTAACACTGCAACACAGACCATGGCGCAATGATAATTAAAAAGAAACATACATGCATCCCCCATTGTGCCTCGCTATTGGCGATGTGCTCCACAAGGGATGTTGTTGTTGATTAAAGGCTAATTAAAGGTAAATTCACAATTACTGCATCACAATGTGTTTCTGTCAAATTTCATTTCATGAATTTGACCTTTGATTAGCCTTAAAACACCAACATACCTTGTGGAGCACATTGCCAATAGCGAGGCACGTTAGGCGATTTTAATAAAACTTTTGATTTGATTAAAACTCTGATGAAGAAATCTTTAATTTGACTTTTAATTAGTCTAAAAACACCAACATTCTTTGAGGGGCACATCACCAATAGCGTGGTTTCATGGCCAATTTTAATGCTAATCTGTGGCGTACCTGGCTTACTTCGATGTTTTATGTCCTGGAAATCTTACTCCTATGATTTTTATAAAGCAGTCCTTGTTTTAGGAGTCTTTGCTTTAAAGAAAGTGTTATTTGGTGCTCCACAAAGGCCGTAAGTTTTGCTCTAGCCGACTTGCTTCACAAGGGCTGTTCGGGTCCGTGTAACGTTCGTTAATTCAATTTTCATTTTTTGACATCGCAAAATGAAAATTGGAAATGACCATTTTTTAGTCCAATTTTTCATTTTCAATTTCTACTGTTTGGAAAGAAGAAATGAAAATTGAAATTTGACGGTCATTTTTCAATTTTCAATTTGCCTTTTCGCTCTTCACGAAACGAATGTTGAAAATTGTAACCTTCGTTAATGTTTCAATTTTCAATTGGTCGCAGTCAGGCTAGAGTGGAACTCTCCCGCACTCATGACCTCGTCAAAAGAGAACAATGTTGCGATTTATACGTCACTTGCCGACATTTTTATATACTAAGTCGCTCTACGCTTGCGGTATATATGGCAATGCTTGCAATGTACGGAACCGTGAAAGGGACATGACGAAATGAAATTTAATATCACTCGAAGACTAAAAAAAATATTTTTCGACCTGTCTTTTGGACGCGCACGGGACGTCGAAAAAAATTCTACTTTCTAAAAAAAAAAAAAAAAAATTTTTCCTAACGAAATGTAAGTCGAAAAAATTTTTTTTTACAACTAGAAAAAAAAAGAAAATTTCCACTTTTTTAATGTTACTATATTTAGACTGGAAAATCATTGACCAATGGAAGGGGCGGATAGAATCTAATGGTGCCAAAAAGCTAAGCTTTGGTTGGCTGGTTATCGCGGGGTCCGGGAATGGCCATGGTCTTTTGACACCGCATGAACAAACCAACATACGTTTACGATAAAAACCTTCCTAATATTAACTGGTATGAATTAACAAACTATGATAAAACTCATTTGCTTCAGTATGTAGGCTATGCATTTTCATGAATTATTAGGAAGTATTTCCATACTGACAAGAAGTAATTGTAAAATATACAAAGTTAACTTCCATATTTTGGCACTCAGTCCAAAAATTGGAAAATTTTCTCACTGGGTTTCCTCCCACAATAAAACTGGCAACGCCGCCATATAAGTGAAATAATCTTGAGCGTGGCGTAAAATACCAAACAATCAACCAATCAATCCATATTTTGGCGGGCGCAACGAGTGAACCAGGCCTATAATCGACAGAAGTAGCCCGACTCTCTTACTCTCTCTATTTTCGATCATTATGAAGCTTGGCAATCAGGCCCCGCGATAACCAGCCAATCAAAGCACAGCTTTTTGACACCATTAGATTCTATCCGCTCCTTCCATTGGTCAATGATTCACCAGTCTAAATATAGTAACATTTAACAAGTAGAAATTTTCTTCTTTTTTTTTAGTCATAAATTTTTTTTCGACTTACATTTCGTTAGGAAAAAAAAATTATTTCTTTTTTTTTAGAAAGTAGAATTATTTTGACGTCCCGTGCGCGTCCAAAAGACAGGTCGACAAATATTTTTTTAGTCTTCCAGTGATATTAATTTTCTTTTTCTCCATGTCCCTTCCACGGTTCCGTAGCAATGCTAGGTGTTATAGAATTATCGTTTTATTTAGTGCATTTAGTAAACAAAAATTGAGGGATGTTGAATAGTGTAGACGGAGCTTTACACACAGAGGAAACCATAGCCTTAATCTTTGTCTCCAACTCATTCTACATTCTCGTGTACATTCTATAAAAAAGACAAGCGCAAAAACATGCGATTGGAAACAGCTGGAATTAATAAAAGTAAAACAAACACCCGATCTAAGAATTGAAAATTTAACACATGTAAAATGCAATAAATAAACGGATTTAATCTAAAAAGAAAGAGAGTAAGCACAGGGCTGCTCAGAGTCAAGTGACGTATCAACCGCAACATTGTTCCCTGTTGGCGAGGTCATCTAGTACTTGTTCACGATTGCAGGAGCATCAATTGAAAATTGAAACATTAACGAAGGTTACAAATTTCAATATCCGTTTCGTGTAGAGCGAAAAGGCAAATTGAAAATTGAAAAATGACCGTCTTTTTTCAATTATTGATTTGTGTGTTGAAAACATAGAAAACAAAAATTGAAAATTGAACGTCAAATTTCAATTTTCATTTCTTCTTTTCATAATGTAGAAAATGAAAATGAAAAATTGAACTTAAAAATGGTCATTTCCAATTTTCATTTTGCAATGTCAAGAAATGAAAATTGAATTAACGAACGTTACACGGACCCTTCTGGCACAGAACCAACACAATTCAAAACATTCTCTTTCTCTGTATAAGGGAAATTAATTAGCTGAGTGATGTCACTGTGCCTTCATGATTGGTTGAAATCATGACCAAAGCGTTCAAATGTCAAGTAGGACATCAAATACGAAGACATTTCTGATTTGTGACAGAAGATATGCCGCATGCGTATTTTCAATCGATTTTTCTTTGACACCCTGGGATCCTACAAAAAATCTTTTTGTTTCAACATTATGTTTTTAGTTACATATTTAATCAATTTACAGTTACAAATTACCGCTTGGTGCTCAGAAAGAACTTTTCATTTATCCTTTTAGCTGCAATGACAGACTTTGTGTGTAAGTTTTCTTTTCTTAGATTTAACCACACGGGTACAAGTATATTAAGCCGGGTAATCTTTTTCAAAGTTTTGAAAAGTTCTTAAAAAAGGAAAACTTCCCAGGCTCTGTTTCAAAACGTCTAAATATTTTGATCTTTTTTCCAATTGGCTCTTGTACATCCTTGAATTTCTTGATATGAATTTGGCAGAAAAACGCTGGTTACAAAGCCTGTGACATTTGACCTTTTCTTTTATAAGGAACTAGCTCAAATGATTACTGGAAATTCACCTGAATATATATTTTTTTCCATAAAATATCATGGGCTTTGGCGTATTACAAGAGCCTATGATTGGGTATAAAGGTCTAAAAAAGAAAAACGTGAAGTTCTGGACCCTGTTTCACAAAGCGGCGTAGATGCATTTTTTGCGTAACTTTTAAACTAACTTATCTCTACAGTATGGGTTGCTATTGGAGTTACGTGAAAACTTGTGCTACGCCGTTTTGTGAAATAGGGTCCGGAACTCGATGACTAATCTGGTCCCTGCATACAAATCCTACTCAGACACTCAGTTCAAAGAAAAAAAATGAAAGTAAAAAGTTTTTGAGTTTTTGATTCAACCGATTTATAAATGTGGAATGCTTCCATCGTGTCAAACAATATTGATGTTATCTGTTTTCTGTTGATTGCAGAAAATTTCTGATTTACCCGACCAGAGAATGATGTTTGATGAAGAATCTCAACCTTTCCGCTGGTTTCTAATGCCAAGTGAAGCTCAACAGTTCGTAAAAGGTCAAACACCCATCATGACACAAAGCCACTCTCTGCCATTTTGTCCTGCTGATCTGTTTCAATCAAACGATGATTTAAAAGTGTATTATCCGAACAATGACGTGAAGGAATCCAGTGAAGTGTTGACTAATGTTGAAGAGCAAGACAGAAATGAAAAAAGTAATTCTTCGGTTTTGAAAACGGACTCAAACTGTTTGAATAAATTGAGTGATACTACTCAGTCAATATCGCTTTATAACGAAGACCAAGACGCTCAGTTATTGAAAAACGACCGTCAAAATTGTCAAACTGGTTCGTCAAACTCAAAGGAGGATGATTCAGGGGCAGAAGTTTGCTCTTTGAGGAAGAAAACAGTGGAAGGGGATGGGCGAAATACGTCTGTGTGTTTGACGAATAAAGATCAGAGTACAGTTAATTCTAAGCCACCCGTTGTCAAGAAAATAAGAAAAAGCAAATTATTGTGGCACAGACCAGGGAAAAATATATTTAATCCATTCATAGAGGTAAGTTTAATTATATATCGGAGGGGCCTGAGGCCTCACTAAGCCACTCTCATTGGCAAATAATTGTGGCAAAGACTAGAAAAGTATATTTAAACTGTTCATAAATAGGACCTGAGCCCGCTGTGGCACACTTCATCTGACAACCAGGCCATATAATTTGTGTCAGTCAGAAACATTGAATCGGTTCCATATATTAAAATGCTGGGAACCAACCGGTACCGATTTTAGTTTTGTTATATATCATTACATAAACTGACTTTAGTGATGGGTAACAGATGTTTGTTTCTGCAGTTTTAGAACAACAGTAATAACAGGCTACTGGATCCGATCAGTACTGTGAAATCCTATGGCCTGACAACCCATTCATAATTGATCGAGAGCTCAAATCCCACTCCTTCAAAGAAATCAGTTGCCAGGTACTAGTTGAACGATGGGGTTTGCCTCTTGTCACAGAGCCTAGTTTCCTACGCGTACTGAACCCGGCAACGTAGCCATATAAGTGAAATAAATTTATTAAGTCGAAAAACATCTATCAAATTAATGAGGAAAATGTTCTGATTGGGTTCTTATGACATAATTTATACTGTACTTGATAGTTTGGAGTTCTTAAAGAAAGGTGGAGATTTTCAAGCGTAAACTTCCTGATTGATGTTCGTCTACAAAAGACTTGATTAATGTTCGTTCGTCTACAAAAGACTTGATTAATGTTCGTTCGTCTACAAAAGACTTGATTAATGTTCGTTCGTCTACAAAAGACTTGATTAATGTTCTTTCGTCTACAAAAGACTTGATTAATGTTCGTTCGTCTACAAAAGACTTGATTAATGTTCGTTCGTCTACAAAAGACTTGATTAATGTTCGTTCGTCTACAAAAGACTTGATTAATGTTCGTTCGTCTACAAAAGACTTGATTAATGTTCGTTCGTCTACAAAAGACTTGATTAATGTTCGTTCGTCTACAAAAGACTTGATTAATGTTCGTTTGTCTACAAAAGACTTGATTAATGTTCGTTCGTCTACAAAAGACTTGATTAATGTTCGTTCGTCTACAAAAGACTTGATTAATGTTCGTTCGTCTACAAAAGACTTGATTAATGTTCGTTTGTCTACAAAAGACTTGATTAATGTTCGTTCGTCTACAAAAGACTTGATTAATGTTCGTTCGTCTACAAAAGACTTGATTAATGTTCGTTCGTCTACAAAAGACTTGATTAATGTTCGTTTGTCTACAAAAGACTTGATTAATGTTCGTTCGTCTACAAAAGACTTGATTAATGTTCGTTCGTCTACAAAAGACTTGATTAATGTTCGTTCGTCTACAAAAGACTTGATTAATGTTCGTTTGTCTACAAAAGACTTGATTAATGTTCGTTTGTCTACAAAAGACTTGATTGATGTTTGTCTACAAAAGACTTTCTGTGAATTACATTGAATCAAGGACTGTCACATCTCATCTCCAGATGTTAGGGGCTTCGGTGGTCCAGTTTGTTAGAGTGATCATCCCTTAGTCCGACATAGGCCTTCCATCGAATCCCACTCAGACCAATAAAAATTACAAAATTTCATAGTGTGTTTTTCACTGGATAGCCGTTTGTGGAAGAGTTGCCAGGTACTCCTCGAAGGTCGGGAGTTCCTCAGGACAATGACCTCGGTTTCCTCTCTCAATAAACCTGGCATGGCCACCATAATCTTGAGAAATAATCTTGAGTGCTGTGTAAAACATCAATCAACCAATAAAGTTGAGTGGTAAAGCTTAAATTGTTATCTGGGTGGGTTTTCCATTGATTGCAGTTTGTGGAATGTATGTGGTACCTACACAATGTCGGGATATCCTCCGGACAAAGGGTTGCTTCTTCTACATCTGGTTGATTGATGTTTTCACCAGGTTTTTAACCCGGAGGAAACCCGACCCTCAGCGAGTACCTAGCAACGCTTCTACATACGGCTAGAAAAATCCACTCTGTGTTTTTTTCAATTTATATTCAGTTTGTGAGGGATTTGACCCTGCGCAGCAACGATGAAAGGCCTGTTTTGGACTGAGGGACTATCACTCTAACCAACTGAGTCAATGAGGCCTCAAGAATAAATGAGCCAATCTAAAACCAATATCTAATGCTACGTATGCAAAGGATGGTATATTTATGAACTTTGTGTACATGTACAGTGTATATATTGAAACAGGCAATGATGGAGTTTGAGATGTTGAAGTCGGGTGACCGTGTGTTGGTCTGTCTGTCAGGAGGAAAAGATTCTCTATCTCTGTTACACACCATCAGACAGTATCAGTTTTATGCACGAAGTAAGGTGAGTACTTAAAGTGACATCAGATGCCAAATATCAGGGAAAATTCCGTTAAAAAAAAATCCACTATTTGTTCGTCATTTTTATGAAGAATTACAAAATAACAGCTTTTGAGCTGCTACAAATCCTTGACATGTACGTTAAGGCTGTTTTTTTATGCAGCAAAATTCTTAAGTATACTCATACATTTCACCTACGTATTTGAATTTTGTATGTTATTAAAACAGTCGTCTTCGGTATTGTCTATTGACTTTACCAATATCTTTTATATCAATGTCAATCTTTTTCTCTCATACCGACACATACAAGCTTTCCTTCTATGGACTGGGGGTTTTAACCCATTCAGCCCAAACAGCTGGTTTTTAAGTAAAATTGTTCACATCAATGATTGATGATAAATAAGAAATATTGACTTTATGTGCAGGGACAATCTGTGACAGTGAATCAGGAACAAAATATGAGTAACAGAGGTGCAGTTCCAAGTCTAAAATTACATCCGCAAAAAATGTTAATGGTTGTACTTGATGGTAAAATTTCTCTTATTATGAAAATTATAATATTTTTTACCAGTTCATTCCACTTTAACGGTGGTACTCCATTATATTGCAAGTATCTAGTTCAGCTGTGACCTTCACCTCTACAAGACAACTAGTAATACACTTGAGTTAGGCTTGATTGCCACAATAAACCTTTCTTTCATTAGGGTCGATGGACCTCCGTGGCTCAGTAGGTAGAGCGTTAGACGCTCAATCCGAACAGCCTTCCAACAATGGATCACGGGTTCAAATCCCACTCAGTCCCAAAAAAATTGGACCTATGTGGGATGGTTGCCAGCTACCACCGGAAGGTAGTGGGTTTCCTCCGGGCATAGAGCCTGCTTTCCTTCCACAATAAAACTGGCAATGCCACCATATAAGTGAAATAATCTTGAGCGCGGCGCAAAATACCAGGGTCGAAGAACTACTTGAACTATAGCATTTAATCTTAATAAAAGCTGCTCACATTTATGTTTTAGGATATCCATTTTGAGTTTGGAGCTGTAACAGTAGATCCGGAGACACCGTCGTATGACCCCAGTCCACTGATAGGATATCTGGCAGAGTTAGGGGTACCTTATTTCTATGAATCACAGGGTTAGAAATTATTTATTTTTGTATTGTTTTCTTTAGTATGAGAATTAGTATGTGGAATAAATGAGACTTACATGTTAAATGTGGCATAAAACACTAATCAACAAACCCATCATTTAATCTTGGTTTCTTCCCCGTTTGAACGGTAGCCAGGTACAGCTTCGTCCAACAGACCTTCCAGCAATGGGTTCCGGGTTCGAATCCCACTTGGACCAAATATAAAAAAAAAAAATATTTGGGTGGGTTTTTCACTCGATCGTCCTAAGTGGAAGAGTTGGCAAGTCAAGAGCTTCCTCTGGGAAAAGAACCCTGTTTCCGTCTTCTTATATACAGCGATGTCAGCTTTATAGCCCAAATAAACCACCATATAAATGAAATATCTTGAGTTCTGTGTAAATCATCAACCAATGCCAGGTACCACAGAAGTTGGAGTTTACTCTGGGCATACAGCCCCAGCCAGCTTTATACCCAAAATATACCACCATATAAATGAAATAATTTTGAGTGATGTGTAAAACATCAATCAATGCCAATTTCGACCAGCTTCATTCCCTTAATAAACACGGCAAATGCTGCCATATAAATAAAATAATCTTGAGTGAGGCATAAAACAGACAAATTTTATTGGGCGTCAAAAAAGTAATGAGCCTTTTCGATGCCCTGGCTATGTTTTAATTTCTAGCCTCCATTGATGGGTTAGGATTTCAAATACCACTCAATTCAAAGATTGAAAAAGTAATAGTTGGATTTTTCACCTGATCGCCCTATGTGGAATGGTTTCCAGTTACCAAAGGTCAGGGGTTTGATTTGAGCTCAGTCCAGGGTTTCCTTCCACTGTTTACCTGCAAAAGTGAATTAATCCTTAATGCCATCTAAAACAATCAACAAATCAATCAATCAATCAATCTAAAACACACTAAAGATACAACGTTCCTTAATATATATGTATGATTTAGGAGTGTTCAGATTTGGCCAAATCAGAAATGCAGTATCTTATTTATTTATGATCACTAAAACACACGGGCACAGGGAAAATCTTCTTGTCTAAAATATCCATGGAGACAAGTTTCTAATTGTGTTAAAAGGAGGTATATCATTTAGACCTTTATACCCCATAAATTGTTGTAACAAACCAAACCTATGATATTTCATTAGGTTGACGACTGACATTTTATTGTTTATCATTATGGTGTTTAACCTTCAAAAACATACCTTTCTTTCACAGGAATCATGGAGACTGCCCAAAACCTGCCCTATGAATGCGCCTCTATTTGTAGTTTCTGTAGTCGGATGAAAAGAGGTCGGCTATATGCATGTGCTCGTCGAGAGGGTTATAATGTCTTAGCTCTCGGTCAACATTTAGATGATCTGGTTGAAAGGTGAGGATTTTTTGTAAGCATTTTAATTTAAAATCACTCCTAGTCCCTCTCCGTGCATTTAAACGTTTTCCTGAAACCAACATGGCCGACATCAAACGCAAAAACTTTTATTTTATTTATGTTGAGATTCCCATGGAACCGTCCTTCTAAAAGTGAGGCCTCCGTGGCTCAGTAGGTAGAGCGTTGGACGCTCAATCCGAACGGCCTTCCACCATTAGATCACGGGTTTGAATCCCACTCAGTCCAAAAAATTGGAAATTTTCTGACTGGGTTTTCACCGAACGACCTATGTGGGATGGTTGCCAGTTACCAACGGAAGTTTGTGGGTTTCTTCCGGGCATAGAGCCCGGTTTCCTCCTACAATAAAACTGGCAACGCCGCCATATAAGTGAAATAATCTTGAGCGCGGCGTAAAACACCAAACAATCAATCAATCCTTCTAAAACTAGGTTTACAATTTTAACTGAAGTGTATTTAGAGGGGAAGCGCTGGGTTTCTTTGGTACAAAGCCAGTTTCCTCCTCTAAACGCCTCCTTATGAGTGAAATTATCTTATTTCAGAATTACATCAATCTAGGTAAGTTGATTTTATGCTGCACTTTCACTTACAATGTATATGGCGATTTTGCTTGGTTTAGTGGGCGAGGAAACTAGACTCATTGTCTGTAAGAAACAACCACCCTTCGGTGAGCATTTGGCAACTCTTCCACATAGGCCAACCGAGTAAAAAACCCACTCAGAAATTTGTCGATTTTGTTTGGTCTGAGTGGAATTCAAATTGTTGGAACAAACTCATTGTTGGAAGGCTTGTGTCGACTGAGAAAACTATCTCTCTGCTGACTGAGCCACCAAGGCCCCGAAGCTGGTTGATTACCAATTGTGTCTGTTCAAAGCGGCAATATCTTAACTGACCGTTAAAACTTTAACGTTAAACTTTAAAATTAGTGGCTCCTAACATTCTTTGAATTCCGAATTAATAAGAGCCTCTGTCCATCAATTGTTAGAACAGGCTGGAATACCACTCGTTCCAGGGAAAAAAATTAACAAATTCTATGGTGGGTTGTCATATGATCACCATATATGCGTTCTTAAATATATATGTGGAAGAGTTGCCAGGGTCAACGTAAAACATCAACCAAATTTATGACAATTTCTTTCTTAGTGACCGTTTTTGTAAATTTATTTGTTTTTTTTTTTAGCTTCCTGATGTCCTTTTTCCATAATGGAGTTTTGAGAACAATGAAGGCATGCTATACTGTCGAGTAAGAATCTTCGTTTTTCATAATTGATAACTGCTGTATTTAAATCTTCTGGACTAAAATAACCATGGAGACCATGAAGTGGTAAATGATCTTTCACATTGGCAAAAAAAATTTCATTGAAATCTTAAAAAAAAATATAATTAAAATCTTTAAAAAAATATATAATTGAAATCTTAGGGAAAAAAAATTTAATTGAAATCTTAAAAACCTGTAACATTTATTTCTTCTTACAGGCAAAAAGATTTGAGAGTCATCCGACCTTTTGTTTTTGTTCGTGAAAAGATACTACGAGACTTTGCTCAAGAGGTCAGTGTCACTTTTTCCCAAAAATACATATTCCTAATGCCTAATTCCCTTGGTTACTCAGTCGTCAGTGTCTATCAGGAGGTTTCTAAAGGAATCCTAGGTTTGATTGTTTCATGTTTAACACCCCACGACAGATTTCTTCTCTTATATGGGGGAAATTGCCCCCTTTAGTGTAGGGCACGGGAGGAAATTACAGATGGTCCCGGGGCACTCGGTAAACAGCCAGACAGGTTGTTTGAACATCAACTAATTGAAACTACAGACGGTCCTGGGGCACTGGGTAAACAGCCAGACAGGTTGTTTGAACATCAACTAATTGAAACTACAGATGGTCCCGGGGCACTGGGTAAACAGCCAGACAGGTTGTTTGAACATCAACTAATTGAAACTACAGACGGTCCTGGGGCACTGGGTAAACAGCCAGACAGGTTGTTTGAACATCAACTAATTGAATAAGAAAATTTTCCTAATTTCAAGTGGGATTTCAGTCCATCTTACATTGGCATAACGGTTTGTTGGATTGAAAATGTAGTATGTTTTAAAGTGGCATGAGCTGCCAAAATGTTGATATTTTGACGTTAGAACAGAATCATGAAATTATTGGCTTTTTTTCTCAAGACGTATATTTAAAAGCTTTTTAGTGCTTCTAGTCTCGAAAATGTACGATAAAGTACTGTCTTGAATTAACTTTGGCTTAGAATTAATGAATGGTCGTCCCGATTATTTAAATTTTGTTTACTTTTCGAACACGTTTTCGGTTCGTACAGGCCACATACTGTATGGATTTTCCTCATTCCAACACCAATCATTTAGTTTTTCCTTTTATGGCCTTCAAAGCCTCATACTGTCATGACGATCAGAAATTATGAAAAAAGTGTGAATTTTGGCAGCTCATGCTACTTTAAGAACCCTATGATGTCACATTTCTCATGACCAGCCCTTTTGTAAAGTATCAAGGTACATGTTCTTAAAAGTTTTTATAACATTTTAGACTGGGCAAGACTGCCCTTTTTCTACCTTCAAACCTACTAGGGGGTATTATTGGCTTAGTGGGTTAGATTGATAGTCCCTCGATCCGACACTGGCCTTCCATCAATGTGCCGTGGGTTAAAATTGCACTCGGACCAAATAAAAAATTTAACAATTTCTGAGTGGATTTTTTATTTGATCACAGTATGTAGAAGAGTACTCATCGAAGGTCGAGGGTTTCCGCGGGGCAAAGAGCCCGGTTTCCTCCCCCACTAAGCCTGGCAACTTTGCCATATAGGTGAAATAATATTTAGTGCGACATAAAACATCCATCAATCCTATTAAAAAATGCATCATGATATTGTAATCTTTATCATAGAGTTTGCTCAAATAGATTGATTGATTGATGTTTTACGCCACACTAAAGATTATTTCACTTATATACCGGCTTTGCCAGGTTAAGTGGGAGAGGAAACCAGGCTTATTGCCCAGAGGAAACCCCTCGACCTTCGACGAGTACTTGATAACTTGCTCAAGTAGACAAATTGATGTTATAAGGTACAAATGTACTTTTATCTGAGAAAGCTTCGTGACTTCAATATCAACTGGCTTCAGGGATATTCAGACAAAGTCAAACTGATTATTTCTGCATCATTTTTTTTTTTTTTTCAGAATAGCCTCCCAGTTATAGCAGAGAATTGCCCGGCTTGTTTCGAAGCTCCAAAGGTTTGTATCTTCATAGTACTCATATTAAGGTCCGTTCACACGGTGCGATTTGTCGTACAGACTTGTAGCATGCGATTAAAATGGATGCTTTTAATTGGTTGATATGATTTGTCAACCAATCAAATACATCCATTTTTATCGCATGCTACAAGTCGGTACGACAAATCACACCGTGTGAGCGGGCCTTTAGATGTCTAGGGTCTTGATAAATCTATCGGTAGAGCGATAGTCTCTAAGCCTGACTCAAGGTCGAGGTCTGCAATTACTCTCAGTGCAAAGCAGGATTGAAAAATTTCTGAGTGAATTTTGATGTGGAGAGGTATCCGCTGATTCGGAAGGTGAAGGAGACCGGTTTCCTCCCCCGCTGAATCTTAAATGCTGTCACATGATCTTGAGTGCTACGTAAAATATCCATCAATCAATCATGTTTAAAATATCAGAAACATGTATGGGTGAGAGATTAATAATGTAGATATCTTTTAAAAAATTATTTAAACTAATATTATAGTTAGTATTTTTTTGTCTCTATTTAACAGGAGCGTCATAGAATAAAACAGTTGTTAGCAGCCCAAGAAATTCTTCACTCTCGATTATACCACAGCATGATGTCAGCCATGAGGCCTATCATGGGCATTAAAGAGACGGGAGTTAATATTAAACAACTTCTCAATGGCATCCAATCAAATACTGCTGAAACTGACAACGAATAACTGTCACTTTTATTTGATGTGCGTATCCCAAGGTCTATGGACAAACATACACATTCTGATATCATCTGCCAACATTTTGTTGTTGTTGTTGTTAATAGGCTTGAAGCTTAAAAGGAAAGAAAACCCACGCAGTGATCAAAGTTGCCGATAAATATAGAGTAAAGTACTTCAGTTCGGTACCAGTTAAAAGTGGAATTTGTACCCATAAAGAGTTTAACAGCATCTGAAGGCAAAGCGTATCTATTGAGAGGTGACACCATTCGCGCCTGAAATATAAAGCAAAAGTAGTGTGCTTTACTATGGCGATCTGTATAACTGAATTTTTTATATGCTCATAATATTCAGTATTTCACTTCTTAGCGTTTAAAACTAAAATGGGTAATATACAATTTCGTGTAAAATAGGTCATGAACAAAAGAATTCATTTTAAAAACACTTCAACGATGGAATATGGTCAATCTGGATTTGGAGCTAATACATTTCAAATTGAGAATACAAATCAGTGCAGACCTTTACATGTGGCGGATTCAAAACTTACACTTTTATTGGCCGGCTCCGTCAGCATGCTTCCTGTCGAAATCAACATGGATGATCTTCTGTCATTATTGTTTATACTGACAAGTTGAATTTAAAAATGTCTCCAAAATCAGCAAAAAGTCGTAGGAATAAACTGCCCACTTCTATCTTAAGCTAATAGGCTGCTCTATTTAATGAATGTACACAATTGGCTGGATTGTCTATAATTTTAATTATGTCCCTTGAATTTATGGGATATTTGAGGTATATTCATTGCTAGCCTTTGTGATGACACGCATGACTACACGCCTATGGAGAAAACTTTCCGTCAGTCATGTTCATACCCCGATGACGTCATTAATCAATCAGTCTATTGCTGTGAATATTTTTCCTTGTATATTCGTTTAGAAAGATTTAATGCATCTATCTGTGATAAAACTACAACTTTAACCATGTAAATAAAAAATTTACAACTGATGCTGGATGTTTGTGTTCTTTTAAGGGAGAAGAAAACAAAAAACAATAACACGCAATTTTAGTGAACGGGCATAGTGTGGGAATCGTTTACGCTTTAAAAGAAAACTGAAAATGAATATGTGAGACAAACTCTGGTTCGTGGAGCAAGCTATTTACAGAAATAAATTGATCGGAAAAAGTTTTAGCAAATTACTTCCCTTGTGAGCTAATATTTTGTATGATTATAATATCAAATGCAAGACTACCTTGTGTGCTCTTTCTACAACAACCTCTACAAGTTCACTCTGAAACTTCGTGTCAAAGCCGACTGGTAGGAAGCGAAGATAGCCAAAGGGAGTTCCGAGTGCTACAAGTTGTGTTGACATCAAATACAGTCTGTCACGCTTTCCCAAAAGGTTGATTTACAAGCCAGTATATATTCCAGAGAAGTTTGAATCTTTAGTTATCAGGGCCTCAAAATGATTAAAATTAACCTAGGTTAAAATGGCAGACTTACAGAGTTAACCAATTTCTCTTGCATGCGTGCAGTGACTGGTGAGCTATATCTCGGCTGATTGACAGAATAAGACACACCTCTATTCTAAGCCTCTCTTCTGACACCCCTTCGCAACTTTCTTTTAGCAGGACATGCGAGCAAACATTCATTGTATAAATATGGTTTTGGTACCGATCGAACAGAAAATTCATCGTGCCTGTGCTGTATTTACTAGTTTCTTTTCTTTCCGGGGACCTTGGTGGTCCAGTGGGTTAGAGTGATCGTCACTCAGTCCCACACAGACTTCCCATCGATGCAGCGGGGGTTTGAATCACACTCGGACCAAATAAAAACTGAAAAAATTCTGAGTGGACTTTTCACTCGGTCGCCGTATGTGGAAGAGTTGCCTGGTACTCGCCGAAGGTCGGGGGGTTTCCTCCGGGTAATGAGCCCGGTTTCCTACCCCACTAAACCTGGCAACGTCTTAAGTGCGGTGTAAAACATCAATCAATCTTATCCTCTCCTTTAACTGGTCTTCTGTTGACTAGTGTATTCTCAAAGTATTTCATGTAGGTGGACACTCCCCCTTTGATAGGTTGATATCAGTATAAGCCAGTCAGGGTTATTTGATTTATATGGCGGCCAGGTAGAGGAAACCACAGACATTCAAGTGGTAATTGTATGGTGACCTTCCACCAATGGGTTGCGGGTTCAAATCCCACTCAGTCCCAAAAATTGGAAAATTTTCTGACTGTTGTTGTTTTCTGAAGGTTGTGGATTTCCTCCGGGCGTAGAGCCCGGTTTCCTCCCACAATAAAACTAGCAACGCCGCCATATAAGTGAAATAATCTTGAGCGCAGCGTAAAACACTTAACAATCAATCAATCTAATATTCAATATACGATTGAAGAAGCCCGTGCTGGCGTATCAGAATAATAACTTCAATCCACTCAACATATTGCGGACTACTATTCCATCAAAGTTCCTTTTCGTCATGCCGTTTGTAACACGCTCGCGGGTGCCTTCCAAGCGTTGAATTAGTTCTTACCTGTCTGACGCATTCACCTGTCAGGTAAGGTTGTTGAGTCCATTTCCTGATCTAATTTATCCTCGCCGGTTTCTAGCTAGCGTAAATTCCGAATAATTGTCCGTTTGCTGTGTTACAGACACTACATGTTTAAGCCTAGCGTGTATGATTGTGGTGATTTAGTTTCGTTTTCCAGAAATGAGGAAAGGCTAGTATTGCAAAAAAACTAGGCCATTTCTAGTAAGTAACACAGGAAAGAGACACGTGATTGCGGCTTGGCCATTACGTACGTGTGTGTTAGTTATACCCCCGTCAAGATGGCGACATCGGCAGAGAGACATAATGCAAGTGTCATAAGAAGTTTATCTCCTGGAGATATAGTGGAGTTTCCAAGGGGCTTGTATTCCCATTATGGAATATACGCAGGTCACATGAAAATAATTCACTTAACCGGGGACAATGATGGTATTGGCGATGGGGCGGGCGCTACCTCCCTTTTCTCCATTGGGGGCCAACTGTACGACAAAGTATACGTCAGGGAGGAAGATTTTTTCAAAGTGGCCGGGGACAGTATAGCTGTTAAGGGAACAAAGATGACCAAGCCGCGCCTGTAGCTTATGGATGGGCCATCGTTGCCAGAGCGAGATCAAAGCTGGGTGAAATTGGCTACAATCTGCTGTGGAAGAACTGTGAGTATTTTGCCACTTGGTGCAGATACAATCAAACCTGGAGTGATCAGATAAAAGATGCCATATTGTGGGGACCTGCTTTTGGTCGGAGGTTAGGGAAAAGTATTTTCCAATAATAGGGATTCAAACTGAATGCTTACAAGAGTCTGTCAGTCCATCGCTGGATATGATATAGTTATGAGAGATACTTGCATTCTCGCGGATTGTTTCGAGTTTCAGATCTTTTAATTCCACTGACTTTTTGTACAGTAACTTGGAACAACATTTTAGCTTCATAATTGTGTCTTATTTAGCCTTTAGTGTATTTGTGGTGAATCTCGGTTTGTAGAAATCTGAACAGCATAAAACTTTCTCAACAGTTATCAATCCGTGTGTGTGTGGCTGAAGACATTTTCGACATAAAGGCATTTTGGGTGACACCATATCATGGGTTTAAAATCTTCAAGATTAAAGTGACATGAGCTGCCGAAATTCGGATATTTTTTTAAAATTCACGTTGCAATAAAAATATTAGTAAAGCTATATATTCAGCCTGTACAAAAGGGAAATGTGTGCTAATAACCAACAAAATTCTCATAGTAATTCAATAATTGTATAGTTGTATGAGTACATTCTAAGTTTTTTTTTTTTTTTTTACGAACTCGGCCTATACCTTCATGTGGCATGAGATGTCAAATATAGGGGAAATTTCATTGAATTGGATATACCGGTATATACCATTAGATGTATTCCTTCATTACGGACTTCAGAGGAAAACCAGAGCCAATCAAGGCTGTATATATGGCAACCTCTCGACCAATCAATCTGTAGTTATCTGAACAAATGGTTTTGTAGAAATTGGTACATATATTTAAAGATCTATATATATCTCGGATTTTGGTAGTGAACGTTAAAGAATATCAGAGCTAATTGATTAATATCTAAAACCTAAATTAAATCGGCAAGTTAAGTTTATCAAAAATACTGATGATTTGTTGCCAAATTATCTGTTCCATAAAATTCTACTGATGAAGGCCAAACTCCTGCCTGTCGGTAACCTAATGAAATAAATGTTTTTTTTAGACAAAAAGATTTTCCCTGTGCCCGTGTGTTTTATTTTTCAAAAATAAAAAGACCATATGGGCCTACGATTTCTGAGATACATGTATAACTCTACCTATCCCGTATCTTGTTGTAATACTTAAAACGCTCTTGCCAATTTGTCCGTATATATCTAAAAAGAATTACGTATGTAGTCTTGGACACTTAAAATTGTTAAAGACTGTTGTGAAGTGTGCTTTGTTTTTTAAATATTGCTTTATGTCTTTCATATGCCTGTGTTAACTCCAAAATAAAATGTGTTTTGCTTTGCTATTGTGACACAATTCCCGTTTCTTATCCTTTATATACGATGGTCGAGAAGGGACATCGTGTTTTACTTTCAAATCGGCCTTTAATCTTACAAACACGATAAAAATGCGATGGTTAATATTTACCATCGCTTTAGGGGCTCAGTAGGTAAAGCGTTAGACGCTCAATCCGAACAGCCTTCCACCAATGGGTCGCGGGTTCGAATCCCACTCAGTCCAAAAAATATTGGAAAAATGTCTGACTGGGTTTTCACTCGAACGACCTATGTGGGATGGTTGCCAGTTACCAACGGAAGGTCGTGGGTTTCCTCCAAGCATGGAGCCCGGTTTCCTCCCACAATAAAACTGGCAACGCCGCCATATAAGTGAAATAATTTTGAGCGCGGCGTAAAACACCAAACAATCAATCAATCACCATCGTGTTTGTAACTTTCTTTCAAAACCCAATTCATAAATTAAGCTGCACTGATAATCATCTCGGTCCTAATTTCTATCGCGAAATACTTATAGAACCAAACTTTATTCGACTGAGAAACCCGATGAAAACGCGATGGTAAAGATCTACCATCGTGTTTCTTGGTTGGTTTCCAAACCTTTTAGACAAAGTGTAACACGGTGGTTACGCGATGGAAATTATGAAGTCTAACACAATAAAAAATATTAAGTGTAACGCAATGAAAAGTACGAAGTATGACGCGATTGAAATCATAAAATATAACACGGAGATAATTAAAAAGTCTGACGCGAGGAAGTGTGAAGTGTATGATCGCTGAGAAGGGACATCGCGTTTTACTTTAAATCGGCCTCTAATCTTACAAACACGATAAAAATGCGATGGTTAATATTTACCATCGCTTTATCATAGCTTTTACGGCGTGTGGCCTATCGTCAAAACAGATTCCGTAAAATAAAATGCAACGGTAATCCCAATCAAAGGTCTTTTTTATCGCATAGTACAAATGAAATCAGATTTTATTGGAATGTGAAACATTATTGAAATGCGATGGTAAATATACTTAGCGCCATTAAAAACGCACGGTTGAATTTTATGTTTCTACCTCAGTAAGGCTATTGGCCATTTACATTTTGTTGTTTATTGTTAGTTCGAGTTAAGTTGCAATAGCTGGATAACCTGTGGTGTTCCCGACGCGCCTGTCGTGAACATTACGCAACATTTCCTAATAACGTCCATTGAGTGTTTCACCGTCACTGAGAACAGCTTCCAGGGCTCATTTGTCGTCGGTTCAACACTTTACACAAAGCTAAGCATAAAGACGAAAAAAAAAATCAGAAAACGTTACCATGCCCCGACTTACGACACAACAAAGGGAACGCTCGTGAGGCAGTGGGAATTGGAAGGCCCAGGGTAAGCCTCAGCACCATCCGACGCCGTCTCCAACAGATACAAATGCATGCACGCATCCCCTACCAAGGGCCCATATTGACACCCGCCGCACGCCAAAACCGTTTACGATGGGCCCGAAATCATCAGAGATGGCGTATCAATGATTGGAACTCTGTCCTTTTCACTGACGAGTCTCGTATCTGCCTTGATCGTCCTGACCGAAGTCAACGTGTGTGGCGCAGACGTGGTGAAATGCATGTGTGAGGGAAGCAAATCGCTGGGGTGGATGTAGTGTTATGGTGTGGGGAGGCATCACTTCTCGCAGACGAACTCCCCTTGTCATTGTTGATGGCAACCTGAATGCCCAGGGTTACGTGGATAACATCCTTCGACCTGTGCTGCTTCCATTCCTCCAAGCCAATGCTGGCGTCACGACGTTTCAGCAAGACAATGCGCGCCCACACTCTGCAAGGTTGACACAAGACTTCTTGCAACAGAATAATGTGAACATCATGGAATGGCCAGCTTACTCCCCCGATCTATCGCCCATAGAGCACTTGTGGGATCAGCTTAAGAATGTCGTTGCACAACGTCAACCCAGGCCATGCAACCGACGTGAATTGATCCAGGTAGTGCAGGAAGAGTGGGACCGGACCCCACAGCACAGAATAGCCACACTCATCAGGTCCTTGCGTCGCACATGTACTGCTTGCGTTGATGCCAGAGGTGGACATACCCATTATTGAATGATGACACCTTCAATTTCTGTACCAACGATTTGTTTGCAAGGAATAAAAGCCACCAGGGTTTCACATATTGTCAATTCTTTGTCTCATTGTGACCAATGCCTTGTTCTTCAATTTAAGAGTACTTACAATATTTTACACTTTATATTTCTCAAAATATTTTACATTCTTTGGGTCGTGCGTTTTTAATGGCGCGAAGTATACATTTAGTCCATAAACAAACACAAACCAGCTTTAAATCCTGTTCATAAATCCTTTAAGGAAGCTTAGAGCAATTTTTCTGAGATAGGATCGAAGGCTTTGAAGTGATTATGTAATATTTAATCCAGGTCTGAAATCGCAGAAATATTATTTGACACGTTGGAAAGGTGTACACTTCTAATCGTCTCCTTATTTAGCTATATAAGGGTGTCAGAAGTATGTATAACACCCCTGGCATCAAACAGCCAATTAAACACATGTATTCACAAGAATTTCAAAGAACATGTTGCAAAATACCATTGATGTTTTACGCCACGTTATAAATTAAAATACTATTTCCCTTATATGGGACCTTGCCAGGTTTAGAGCCCAAATTAGAGGGGGTCGAAACCAGACTTTTTGTACGGAAGAAACTCCCAACCTCTGTCGAAAATCGGACAGAGTGCGAAATATCAAAACAACAAGCTATTAACTCTCCGAGAACAGTTTGTAAGCCCGCAAAAAATTGCTAGGAAACCGGATGTAGGGCTGGGTCTATTAATATCTGGTAATAATTAATATAAAAATACAACGTACAGCAATTCTACTAAAGGGATTTGATTTATTGAAAAAAGACAAGCATTAGAGTTTAATACATATGTAACAATTTCTGCCCGGTGAGTTTGGACGGTAAACCATCCCAATATCTTATAACAGTAAATTTGCATTCAGAAAAAAATCACATTTCAAACTCGGTGTTTGCAGTTAACTATAGTAGTTTTTAAAAAGCAAGAAAAACAATCTTTCTACATACACAATAAGGTGTAAGAAATACAAACAAACTTCCAACTAATGGAATAAATTACAAAATACGGTTCTGTACATGAAAGTAAAATAGAACAGTTGCTTTTGCAAGAGAATTTTGTAAAGTAAGCATTACAATTGGGGTCCCGATTGTATTTAAGAAATAGTTCAAGGGGCACAAATGTCTCATGATATAACCTATAAACTAGCCGAGAAATCTGAGCTCTGCCGAATTTTTTTTCTCTCCGTGTTCGTCATAGCGACAAGACACATTAGCAGCCATATAATACCAGTCGCCGTAAGACCGATAATCCGGGCTACCTATAAACCATTTGATCTTGCTTGAGTAGTGGGGATATCAAGGCGATTCTCGGCAAATTCGTCATAGGAAATAGGTCCATTTTGATGGCAAATATAGACATGTTCTCACTGAAATATCATGATAACAGTCACATGTGTAGTCTTTTTTTGAAATTTCTTTTTTTTCTTTGGCCTCAATCAAAATTAAATAGTTCACTTTTAAGCATTGTTGGCTTATATTGAGGAAGTCAACCAGGCTATAAATACAGGGGGAAAACCCAAACCCTCAGGCAGATATCCTACAAATGACGTTGGAATAGGCACCCGGGATTGATTTTATTCGGCTGCCAGGACGGTGCTCTTCGAATGACGACTAAAGGAATACACTATTTTTGCCGTGAAGTAGACAACCGCTTAAGCTCGGTGACTAAAGCGGTGTAAAATAATTTTGAAATCTCCGTTCACTGCTTTTGTAATTGAGCTTTAATGAACATTTTAGGCGTGCCAAGATGTTCTCCGCATGCATCTACACTGTACATTCTCACGTGACCCTCCAAGACAAGATGTTCCACTAAAACTTTTATCTTTTTCTCCACAAAACATCATGCAAAAACATTCGGTTCAAATGAGAAATGTTATGTCATATTTGAATTTAGATTGATTGATTGATTGTTTGGTGTTTAACGCCGCGCTCAAGATTATTTCACTTATATGGCATTGTTGCCAGTTTTATTGTGGGAGGAAACCGGGCTCTGTGCCCGGAGGAAACCCACGACCTTCCGCTGGTAACTGGAAATCATCCCACATAGGTCGTAGAATCATTTAGCTGTTGTATTCTAATTAAAAATGTGTAAACTGCAAAATTGGGGGTACAACCTTCTGAAATGACATGATCTATTCATAAAGCATCCCTGTTTGTGTAGCAGGCTACCAGGGCAAAAATCACACACAAATACACCATACAAGAAAACGAAAAAAATACACATAGAGAGTGTACGTCCAATAAGTTAATTATTCTAAATATGATAGGTAACAGTTGCGTAACAATTTTATTAAAAGTACCTAAAAACAGGTGGATGTGGTAAAAAATGAATGAAAGTTTCTTAGAAAATACCTCGAGTTTTAAATTAAGACTTAAGTGTATAGGACAATTATCACGAAGACAAAAATAACCAATATAAGGTATTACTTGGAACTATCACAGAAACATATCTACAATATTCTCCATTTTAATTAAAAGCTTGTAAAAGCAAAAGATAAAAAAAATCTTACAATAAACTTGATCACACTGCTATAACTGTGCTATCTGACATAAATAGTTCTTCAATTTGCATAAATAACCATTTTTAAGTGATTTTAGTATTTTATTAATGGGAAAAATATTTAAAACTAAATCTTTGTTTTAAAGAAAAAAAATTGTACATATTTTTACATGTCAGTGTGTAAATCCGTACATGATGGCTAGAAATTTTTCACACACACAACAAAATCTAAATTTTTTTTTTAAATTTAGCAGTTAATAAGAATTTGAACAAACCCAAATTAAAATGGAAAAAAGCTTTACATTGATGGGTAGTGGAAAATGATTTTTGACGTGGGTGAAATTGTTATCCTACGGAGGCTCGTTGGGCTGAGGGTCGTTTGAGTGAACTCTCTCTTGAGGAAGCCTGTGAAGCGTCTTTTCTCGATGACCTAGATATTGAACTCTCCCGTGAACTTTCACCTCCACGTGATCGACTTCTCTTACTACGTCTAAACAACTTGCGTATACTTCCTCCGAGTGAGCGGGACTTTTTTAATGTTGGTGGGGTTAATCTTTCGTTGTCGATGTCATCTGAAAAATGATCAAAAACATCAATATAATAATATTTTATGCTAATAGTGTTTTTTTTTCCTTTCTTAAAAGAGAAGGACAAATTTTGGAAGTATCTTTTTTAATAATTTAATTTTGAAATCTACTGAATTTCAAAAACACAGAAACTTTTAGATATTTATTAGATAGTGTATTAATTGACCAGCCATCTATCTATGGTCAACATATAATTTTGGTAGAAAATCAAAAAAATGTAGATTAAGCATTTATCAATAGGATTGATTGATGTTTTACACCGCATTCAAGATTATTTCACTTATATGGCGTTTATCAAAAAGAAACTAATTCTCCTCTGAAACTACATAATACCATGGATTAATTGATGGGTGTTTAACCCTGGAGTATTTCCATAATAAAATATGGCTGCCAAGATAAGTGGTGTGATGGGGCCGGGGTGGGGGCGTAACCAGGATTTGTGCCCTGGTACATTCGATCCGCCAGGATATTTTTCATTGTTCAATATTTCAATACAGCCAGGTTGACTGGAGATAGAAATTAGCGTCTATCTACGGAGAATGTTTTCGAACTTATGTTACACAGTCACCCAACTATAGCTGATAAAATAAGAAAGCAATTAGAAAATCTTATGCCTTGAGCGGGATATGGAATGGAAAGCTATCCACCATGTTCTTTGGGAAAAGTTGTATTCCTTTAAGCGAGTCTTTCAAGGCTTTTAATAAATATTACATTTAGCAAATAATAAATCAGTATAGCTAGTAAGATATCAGACAATATCAAATACTGAATAAATAATATTTCAAAAGAAGCCCAAAAAGTAACAAAAACGGCTTACGAAATAAAAAACAACCATCTCATGCAGATAATGAGAATCATTTATAAAAATAGGCAAACCATAAAAGCAGCCACGGAGAAGACGAGCAATCGGGCTGCAAGATGACAAACTGGCTTCAAATCAACACAAAATTAACAGAATAAAAGGCACTCACTCAAGAAACAAAATTTCAATCACAAATAGGTCAAAATGTCAAGCATACAGAGGTCAAAGTTGAAAGCACAAAGAGGTCAAATGTCAAAGGACAGAGACTACATAGAATGAGATAAACATTGTCAGGATCCAACGACTGATCACGTTTTACTTATACTCTAGCCGTATCCATAAATAGGCCGAAAAAGTAAACAGAAGGTTTGATTGGTTACAATATAATTTCTCAATGGAACTTTGACCAATTAGAATCCAAAACCCGAAGTACTATCTGGCATTGGAATTCAGATTGGCCAGGGGGCTGTTTCAAGAAGCCATCGCAAAGTGCGATCAATTGCAGTTGCCATGACGTCCTATCTCTTCACTATGGTATCCATTGGCAACTAGGCTTGGTTTGCGATGGAACTGCTTTGTGAAACGAGCCCCAGCTCTAATAAGCACATTTTAAATATTAGTGACATTTTCTCGGCCAATTTACTTATGGGAGATTAGTTAGTATAAGTAAAACTCAACCAACCATGGATCAATAACAATGTAGAGAATGAAAATCAAGCTCAACTGAAAATAGTGATAGCGGAAAACAAAAGAGAGAAACAAAATGAGAGAGTGAAAGTTGAGATAGACAGCGAGAAGAGCTCATCCAAGAGGTACCTGTACTTTTAGAGCCTCCTCGATAACGAGGATCAGGAGGTAGCAGGTAATCGGGGGACGTTACACGATCTGCACTGTGGGCACGTTTTTTACGAGAAAAACGTTTCATTATTCTTTGACCCAAAGACTGTTTCTTCTTCTCTGTAAATATGTGATTTATTTTATTTACAGATGAGATGCAGTTCTTCAACTATTGAATTTTTCAAGCGTTCTGATTTTGTATTCCGGAATTTTCAAGAACCAAACTAAGCCTAAGATAATATTAATTATACCGACAACACCATGTTGGTGGCCGTGATATTCAACATCTCAGTCAACTGAGACAGCTTTTTGCAATTTGGGAAAAATCAAACGACAGTCATTTCTTCTTCCCAGCCACCCACCAATTAGCTGCTATGTAAAGTGCTGTCATAAAAAACTTTGCACTGGAGGGCAAAGAACATAATCAAGTTATCGAGAATATGTCTATTCCTGGTTGTTCTATTAAAAAGTCAATGGTCACACCAGTAGCTGATTCTGATAATTTCAAAATATGTGCTCCATTCTAATGAGAAATTACTACAAAGTTTTCTGAACAGCAGAAGCTTTCGACTCCTATGCCAATCCCTTATTAAGTGCAATTCATATATTTATCAATTGGGGCCTCCATCTCTCAGTTCAACACAAGCCTCTCATCGATGGGTCTGGAATGCAAAGATAAACCCTAAGCAATCAATGTCTATCAATTGCACTTGATAAAGACATCAGCATAGGTGACCAAAGCTCATGCTGTTCACTAATTACTTTGTGCTGATCTCTTCACTAGAAACAAAAAGATTTTGTCTCACATATACTAAGCAGGTAATACAGCATCAGCAACAGAAACAATCAGCAAGTGACCACTGATTGTACCTGGCCATTGTTCACACATGGTGTCCCAGCAAGAAGCAGTCAAAACAGCAAAGGCAAGAATTGTCAGAGTTAAAGGAATTTTCTCCATCAAGAAATAGAAAGTTGCTCACTAAAATGTCAGAAAGGCCACAGAAAGAGCTCTGGGATGAAACAAGTTTTGACTCTTGATTTCAGACCGTGAAGAGTTTTGTTGGTTGAACTGAAGTCCACTTAATCCTAGGTACAAGTGCAATGAACTGACATACAGTCTTTAAATACCAAAACTTTCATGTTTCCAGTGATATTCTGCTAAGGTTATCACATGGGTAGATCATGATTGAAACCTTTCTCAAATAGCACCCTTTTCAAATTCACATAAACCGTCAAATTCTAATCCACACAGAATTTTGGTATTTGTTCCCTGAAACTAAACAAAACGTTCTGTGTTTTCGATGCCCTGGGCTCTCGTCTGAGCCGAGCTCTTTATTTGCAGTAGGGACTATCAGCTGAGCAGTGGAGACCCTACTATGATGACGTGAATGTGCATGTCTTACCTTTAACTGGGGTTGTGCCCGCACTCTGCCCTTTGTCGCTGGAGGAGGCGTTAGAGAAGGAGCTAGTGAGATCTAGACGGTCGTCAGTTGGGGTACTCTCGATGGTCTACAGACAAAAAGAGCACACACAAAGGGAGTTAAGCCATGGAAGTAGCTTGTCAAGCCAAACACTATGGTAGGGTCAGAAAGGGGGGAATTTGGAATAGGGTAATTCTTTAAAATATAGCAGGTTCACACGTCATTCCAAAGGGTAATTGAATATATATACATGTATATAAGAAAACACTTTTGGCCTTTAACAAGCATTCTCAAGAACTTGCCAAATTAAATTTGCAGCAAGAATACTAAAACAAAACGCAGACTAAAACGAGAACGTTTATCACAGTAAAAACAATGCTTCCAATTGAGATTTAACAATGGACTTTTTCAAGTAATATTCTTTACGACTGAGTCGGTTCAAAATGGTTTCTGTATCCTATAAATTCTTTTGAAAAAAATATTACAGTGAAAATATAAAGTCATTCCAAAATGAGGCATTATTTCAATGTAGTGAAAATAAAAAGGTGCAATTCTAAGATAGGATTTAACTATTCTGAGGTTAAATGTGGATTAATTCCAGTATTATTAAACACAAACATGTGCACACCAAAATCACAAGAAAAGTTATGTTAGATGTGACTCCAGCATAAACAAAGCCTCAAGATCATCAATTCCCTTTGACATATTTCATCAATTCCAATTGTCAATAGAAGTTCAACCTAATTCTGTCTCACTGAAATTTTCCCTATATTTGGAAGCCCATGCCACGTACCCTGAATTTAACATGATATTTTATTATCGGAGGGGGGGATGGGGTGCTTGTCAGTCCAGTGGGTTAGAGTGATCATCCCTCAGTCCCACACAGACCTTCAATCGATGGTCGAATCACACTCAAACTAAATTTTAACAAAATTGAATAATTTCTGAGAGGATTTTCACTCTGTTACCTTTTGTGTAAGAGTTGCCAGGTACTTGCTGAAGGTCGAGGGTTTCCTATTGGCAATGAGCCCAGTTTCCTTCCCCACTTAACTTGGCAACATCGCCATATAAGTGAAATAATCTTGAGTGTGGCGTAAAACACCAATCAATCATTATCGGGGGACTATTTCTTAACTCAACATGAGCATCAAGACCTTGAAACTATTACTTTAATCATACCTTTATAACGGGTATTGGAGCCTCCTTTTGTATTGAGAGCAATTTAAAAGAGAGAAGATAGTAACTAGCTCATTATATATACACAGATTTTAAAAGTTGAAAATTAGACCACACTGGGACAAAACAATATGTGTTTTACTGAATCAAACTTTTTAATAAATTGTGTGTGGCAACACCTCAGCACACTGACAAACTGTATAATCACATCAAACCCACGCATTTCAGAAATTTATGCTACAGTATTATTTGGGTTATTCAGACCAAAGCAAAAAAAATATGAATGGATTTTTCACTTGGATGCTGTATGTGGAAGAGTTGCCTGTTACTCGCGTAAGGTCGGAGGTTTGCTCGGGGAATGAGCCCAGTTTCCTCCCCCGCTAAACCTGGCAATGCCGCCATATAAGGGAAATAATCTTGAGTGTGGTGTAAAACATCAATCAATCAATTACATCTTTGTGTTATTGTTTCTCAGTCCAATCTATATGGAAGGGTTGATAATTATCTCCCCAAAGATTGTGGATTTCACTAGGAAAAGAACTCTCCCCAACTGAACCTGGCAACACTGCCATATATCCAAGTGAAATAATTCAGAGTGGAATGTAAATCATTAATCAATCATTTACTGAGTAACCTCTGCATTGTTATAAAATATCCTCTGCATTTTTAGGAAACTTTCTAAAGGCTTTAAGTGTTGTTTGAACCTTTACTTGGTTGTTTATACGAGCAGAAAATTTCAATGGTAATGATGATGATTATGAGCTTATTATTAGATTATACTTAAATGATAATTGTATCAAAAATGAAAAGTCCCCTAGTAGGAAATGAAAATATGTCCCTGTGCTTTTGTATTTAACACAAGTTTTAAATGACAGTGTGTTAACTCATGAAATGGAATGAAGGCAGCTTGTAAAACGTGTGAGAAAAATATCATCCAAACAACATTAAAACTGTTTGAACACTTTGTTAGAAATCAAAAATCGTGAGGAAAAACTCATAAGACAACCTTACCCGTTTCACACCAGTGATTATCAATGTGGTCGTCTTACTGGGTGTACGTGGCTGCCCCGATCGCTCCATAAGTTCACGGATAGCCATCTCGGCTACCGATTCCTCACTTTTTACCATTACTAACTCTGCAATATAAACATGCACAATTCAAAGCAAACGCCATGCACAGATTTAAAAGAGCAACTTACCGAAGCAGTTTGTTTAGAAGCGGTTGACCTTCCACGAGCGGACACTACAAAGTAACTTAGGTAAGTTTATGCTGCTAGAATATTTACATTCATAAATCAACCCAGTTTTTCAAGGCGACAGGAACTAACAAATTTCAGACAGATTCTTTAAAACAAAAATAAGAAATGGAATTAACTATCTCAAGAAATGCATGGGTACCTAAAAAATATCTATAGTTATACATGTATTACGGTCTTATTTCAAATTTGACCCATTTGTGAAAGGTTTCTAAATTTTGTTACTGATTTACACCCCACTCAAGATTATTTCACCTATATGGCGGTGTTGCCCGGTTTACTAAGGAAGGAAATCTGGCTGTTTGCCAGGATGAAACCCCCGACCTTCTTCGAGTATGTGCCAACTATACATGATAAAGCAGCCTCCCCCACCCCCTGCCCACCACATTCCCCAATCTTTGTCAGCCACAAAGCCTTCCCCCATTTGTCCCTGACAGGTCCCCCAATAGGGAGCGCAAGTCTCTCAAGAATTATTACGAGATTTTGTGATATCCGGTGACAGATGACGCCAGTTTTAGATGACGTTGCAATTCCATTTGACGTATTTTGTTCCATAACGTCAGATTAAAACATCATTTTGGAACGAAAAACGCTCAGTCACATGCGCAATGCAGTGCCGGTGACAGGAAATTTGTGTAATTCACACGTGACTTACACTCCCTATAGTAAATCTGTCCTTCCAAGTAGCTGGTCTGTAAATGTGAACTCGTCACGCCTAGAATTTTTCGTTTCTTAGAATACATTTAATTTTAAACTGAAAAAAAACCCCATAAAAAGTCTGACGATCAAACTCAAATGTTCGGCACGTGCCTTTTGGTGCGGACATTTTGTCAGGTGCTTGTGACAAAGTTATGTACAGGCTTGCAATACCTGCGACCCACTGAGCTCCCCATTCCTGCACAGCCACAAAGCCAGCCCCCTGCCCACCACAATGTGAGTTACATTTATAAAGATAGTAAAACTGTTGCCTTGAATCTTACCATTAACATCCATCTTCTGTGATGCTGGCGGTGCTGATGACACAGTTTTGTTGGGGATTTGTTTGACAGGAGCACTCCTCTGGCTCACTGGTCCAACAGTATCACCAGCGTCCATAAACAGAAACTGAAATAAGATACGTGACCATAGATATTATACAAAATGCCTAAAAGCTGTAATAATTTTCAAAACATTTACTGACACTCAAGATAATTTTACTTGTATGGAGATGGCTAGATGTTTGATTGATTGATAGATTATTTTACGCAACACTCAAGATTATTTCACTTATATGGATGGATGGCTAGACGTTTGATTGATTGATTGATGATGTATTATGGAGCACTCAAGATTATTTCACTTATATGGCGGCGTTGCCAGGTTTAGTCGGGGAGGAAACGGGGCTCATTGCCTGGAGGAAAACCCCGACCTTTGGCGAGTACCTGGCATCTCTTCCACATACAGGCTAAACGTTTGAAAATGTTAGACAAATCAAGTGTGCCTGCTTTGGGCAACAACAATGGTTACAAAATTCATTAGGTCACATAGGCGTTTTGGTGAGAGGTCAACTGATACCAACCTCCACAGTAACGGAGCCAGTGATGTAGTCCACGCCATCATGTTGGATCTGTAATGGTAGAATTTGGCGACTGCTCGGAGTCTTGTTCAACTCGTCAATGGCCACTACAGCTTGTCCAAGGAACTCTTCTGAAAGAAAAAAACCCAGTAAGAACAATATTTGTAAACTACAGGGTGTTTTTCTCAAGTTGAATAAAACGGTTTTTAGTTCAACTAGGGTTCAACAGAAATGTGCCTTACAGTAGTGTTTTGATCGAGCCTACATTAGATAATTTAAATTTTTGTCGAATGGTATTTAGATTTGTACAGGCCATACACTGTATGAATTTGACTCATTCCAACATCAAGCATTTGGTTTTTCATACCTTTGTTATTGTTTTGACAATCAGAATTTAAGAAGAATGTGCAAATTTTGGCAGCTCAACATGCTAGCAAAAATATATTACACTTCATTCTAAAGACAATTTTCACTGGTTTTCAAAACAGTCTGTTTTTGTTTCTTGTGACTTCCCTGAAAAAAATCATTCATAATTTTTTTCTCTAAGAATTAGTCTTGTTTCAAGAAAGTTATCCACCTAAAGATCACCAGAGTGCCCCCCCCCCCCCCCCCCCCAACACACACCCAGCCCCCTCGTTGGGCATTAAATGCCACAGTTTAAAATAGTTTTATAATAGCATACCTGGTTCCTCGGTGGTGTCAAACAGTTCAAATCTCACGCCAGATGTGAGTCGAGTTATTTGACTGTAAATAAAAATGAGGAAAATTTATAAGAATGTATTATACTAGTAGACATGTAGTCCATGGGCAAGTGTCTTTTAAATCAGATTGATTAATGTTTTAGGCCGCATTCAAGATTATTTCACTTATATGCTGGCCCTGCGACCGTTAGTGGGGGAGGAAGCGGCTGATTGTCCAGTATCAAGTTTAAACTAGCTATAACTAGCAGCCAGGAACTAGCCGGAAAACCGAATTGACATTCTAAGTGAAATGTCACCAGACCATAATGAATCCCACATAGTCAAAAGACATCACTGTAGCCAAAATGGAACATGTCAGCTACATGTAAATAGAGTTACACAAGTCAATCTAACAGTGAGTGAGAGAATTTGAAGCTGCAATTAAAATGGGACATTGTAGTCAAAATAAGACTCTACTCAAAATAGGAAACACAGCCTAAAATTGGTTGATTGATTGATTGTTTGGTGTTTTACGCCGCGCTCAAGATTATTTCACTTATATGGCGGCGTTGCCAGTTTTATTGTGGGAGGAAACCCACGACCTTCCGTTGGTAAATGCCAACCATCCCACATAGGTCGTTCGAGGCCTAGAATTGGACACACTGGACACTCCAGTGAAAATGAGGATACTATTAGGAGGATACCACTTATTCCTCACACTAATCACTTAGTTTTAGGGTAAGGTATACTTACAAGAGGAAATGTTCATCCCAAAAGGGGTTAGCAGTTTTCTTGGCAGTACTAGTGGAGAATTGCTGGTCTGGTCCATCCACCAGCAAATAACAATGAGGGTTCAGATTCCCTACAAACAAATAAAATGACAATAACAATGAATGTCCAGACCTCAAATAACCACGTCACCTGTAATACATAATTAACCCTTTCCTCTTCAATATCTTATTTCAAAGAGATATCTATTGTATCAGGACTTTAAAGGACAAGCGTCTAAGTTTTTTTTGTGTTTTTTCTTTGACCTTCAAATTAATAGATTCATTGATTGTTTGGTGTTTTACGCCTCGCTCAAGATTATTTCACTTATATGGCGGCGTTGCCAGTTTTATTGTGGGAGGAAACCGGGCTCTGTGTCCAGAGGAAACCCACAACCTTCCGCTGGTAACTGGCAACCATCCCACATAGGTCGTTCGAGTGAAAACCCAGACAGAAAATTTTCCAATTTTTGGACTGAGTGGGATTCGAACCCGCGACCCATTGCTGGAAGGCTGTTTGGATTGAGCGTCCAACGCTCTACCTACTGAGCCACGGAGGCCCCCCAAATTAATAGAAAACTAAGAGACTATCGATCTCGGATAAAAGCTGCAAGTCAATTTTCAGGCAAAAAAACACATCTAAAAAGTACATTTATGTAGGGAATTCTCGAATGTCATTGCTGTTGTCCAATAGTCACATAAAAGGGCTGAGAATGCCCAGCTAAAGAGCTTGTAACAGCTCATACCCACAACCAATAAGACAAAGGAATTCCCAAATAAAACCCTCTATCCAGTTACCAATGGTCATCTGGAAACCTCATCTTTATATAAACAACAGTCTAATAGTACACATTTTTACGATTTGAATGCGAAAACAAAAACCCATGACCCATCAGGAAAGGTCGTTTGGATTGAGTTTTCAATTATATCACTTTTGAAGTAGGCAAGGTCCCTCAAGAAATCCACTGACAAGACACGGGTGCCTTAACATTTAATCTGCACAAACACAAGGTTAGACACTTACCCAAATCTTTACCTCCTCCCAAACCAGTAGCTTTAATAACTTTAACTAAGAGGCTTCTGTCTCCCGCGGCCCGAGCAATCTTACTGGGGGCTGAGGACAGCTCAGACTTCCTTACCTGGAGGGGGGAATAAAAGAAAACAATGATACACCAACCATTAATTAGTAGATAAAAAGTATAATCTGCATCTAAAGATGAAAATGCAGGTGAGAAAAGTTGTTAAATTTTCAGAATTTTATGAAAGAAAAAGTTTCAAATGGGATGAGCTGCCAAAATTAGGATTTGGATTGTTCAAAGAAGTTGAGTGTTTTAAAGTAACTTGATAAACTAAACGATTGGCCTTGAAATGAAAAGATATAGGTAAAGCCAGTAACCCATACAAACTTAAATTGTGTGGTAAAAAGATACAAAATTCAAAACAACGGATGAAGGAGTTTAAGCGTTGTTGTTGCTGATAAAAACTATTGGTATCAATAGGAAGCTCTGATTCTGAATTCTGGATAAAACTTCTTGAAAAAAGTTTTCCCTTCAACGAAATTTTCCCTATATTTGACAGCTCATGCAATTAATCATAAAATTGGATTGCACTCAAGATTATTTTACTTATATGGCGGCCTTGCCAGGTTCAATGGTGGAGGAAACTGGGCTCGTTGCCAGGAGGAACCCCAATCTTCGGCGAGTACTTGGCAACTCTTGACCGAAAGAAAAATCCACTCAGCAATTTTTCAATTTTTGTTTGGTCTGAGTGTGATTCGAACCCAACCCACTTCGAGGAAGGTCTGTGTGGGACTGAGGGATAATCACTCTAACCCACTGAACCAACCAAGACACAATGAAACTGGATGAAAAATACATAATGTGGCCAATAATGTTAACCAATGATGTATTTAATATCCCCTCAGTTTCATGCAGGTATCACATTAGTTCAGAAAAGTGCTCCTGACAATAATCTGTAATAATTTTATGATATAAATGAAATGAATCGAGGGTCATAAAAACTTACGGAAGTGAGCTGGTCCTGGACCTGAATCTGTTTAAAAACAGGTTCTGTCTGACCGGGGAGACTATGGGCTAAAAAAATCTGCGGACTACAGAAATGAGAGACAGCGATCTCAGTGGAGGCCATGCAGATGGTGTTACGTAGGACTTCTTCAGATACTCCGAGGTCAACCAAATCATCGTGGTCCTGAAAGAGACACAGAAAACAAAGCCTAAATCAACAGTGTCACAGTTTTACAACAGTTAAATGAGGACGCAAGATGCAATAAGCAAATTTCGCAAATTTTGTTAGCAGTCTAAAAGTTGACAACTTGGCCACACACTTTAAGGACAAAAACTGACACCAAAATTTCTGAATAACATATCTTGATTTCTCCGACCTATAAGGGGCTTTGAAGTAACACAAACGTTGTTTTGTTTCAAGTTATATTTATCAAAAATACCTTTAGTTCATTTACAAAAATGAACCAGCTTTAAGCCCTCTTTAATAAGAAACTATAGAATGTTAGGTTACCTGGTCAGGGTTACTTGGCTGGACAGAGAGTTTAATGTCCGGTCTACCATCAAATGATACCTCAGCCTTAATATCCTGACCACTGCCATGGAGTTTCACTTTTACCTGAAATAAACAAAACCAATATAAAACCAATATTACATTGACTGAGTGATCTTTTACACTACACACAAACTTATTTCATTTTAAAGTGTCATGAGCCACCAAATCGCATTTTTTTTTCATAAATTCTGATTAACCCAACAGTAAGAGACTTTGAAGATCGCCGAAAAACTAAATGATTGACGTTGAAATGAGGAAAATCCATACTGTATGTGACCCATACAAACCTAAATTATGTCAAAAAATTTAACAAAATTTAAATCACCTGGACAAATGTTCATTCATTCTGTAATATAGATACATGTAAGTCAGTTTCAAAACACAGTTTCAAACAAACAGAATCAAGTTTTTGAATTGTACGCCTTGAGGAAAATAGCGCATAATTTCACTATTCTGTTTTAACAGAAAAACTTTAAACATTTTGGCAGCTCACACAACTATAATATATGGCTTTAACCCTAAAAACATTGGTCAATTGTAGTTAACATGTAGATCGAGGGCCCAAACTTTTAACTACGAAGACCCGATTGTTGTTGTGAACGAGAATATTTCTGGTAAAAAAAAAACACAATGACATGAAAATGACTTACCCCTCCTCTGAGTTTCTTCACCACACAAACCAAATTTGTAAGTTTAACACTCTCGTGGGTTTGCTGGGATGCGAAGACACGAAATGACAAGTCTCTAGTCTCCACCAGGGAGCGGACAATCTGTGAACAACAAAATAAAATTAGTTTTGAATAAATGCCTCATGAGTTTCCGAGATTTTGTGAAAGAGAACAATCTGTAAACAAAGGTAGCAAGGGAAAAATCTTCTCGGAAATTTGCCAATTTCTATCTTATTTTGGTCCGAGTGGGGTTTGAATCCTTGACACATCGATGGAAGGCATGTGTCGAACTTAGGGACTATCACTCTGCCAACTGAGCCACCGAGGCCCCGCCATCTGATGAAAGTTCTCACAGGATGCTTTTATAGGTTGAAGTTCCAGAACGGCATTGGAACAAAAATCAACATCATTATAGTTCTACATGCATAACTTTGCAGCCCGGAAATTTGTGTATAAACTCAAGAAATACTAACTTATTAATAGTTCCTTTACACATTTATCTGAATTTATTTTTGTTCATTCTTGATAACATTGTTTCAATCAAAGGTTATTATGTTAGAAATGCTATGAAAATTACTTTTAATTTTTACTGACCTGAGCTAGTGGGAAAAATTATTTAGTTTTTATAAGTAATTTGCTAAAGTCAATTTTTTTCACTGATATACATGTAAAACTAACTGCAAACAGATGTATTGATTCATATTTATAAAAGTTTTGAGGATGAAGCAAATTGACAATTGTGGAAAAAAATTTAAATCTATATTAAAGAGGAAATCCTGATGTTTTATTGTTTAGTTAGTATTAACCTTTATAATTATGTTTTTTTTTCTTCTTATATATATTTCTTCTTATACTTATGTTATAAGATCTGTAAAACTGACGGTACAGTTGTCTCCCTTTAATCTGTGAAGGTTTGCCTGGGATTTACTGCTTACTTTATTAAAGGGGCATGAGCTGCCAAAATTGAGATATTATGCAATGATAACAGAATGTTAAAATTATCGGCTATTTTTCTCAAGACGTACAATTCATAAGCTTTTTAGTACTTATAGTCTCGAAAATGTATGATAAAGTATTGTTTTGAACTAACTTGGGGTAAGAATGAATGAATGGTCTTCCCGGTTATTTCAATTTTGTTTACTTTTTGAACACCATTCCGGTTTGTATAGGCCACATATGGATTTTCCTCATTCCAACGCTAATCATTTAGTTTTTCGATGGCCTTCAAAGCCTCTTACTGTCGTGACGATCAGAAATTAGGAAAACAATTTGAATTTTGGCAGCTCATGCCACTTTAATGAAATAATGAAGTGACTATAGAATTAGTGCACTTAGCAGGTAGAATGTTCAGGACTTTACCAAATGTCTGGGTTTTAGATGTTTCTTATACAGACAATACAACATGAAAATAGTACTGCTGTAATCCATGTAAAAGGGAATCTAGCAATGTCCACAAAAAAAAAACAGCATGGAAGTTAAGAGACACGATCTAAAAGAAAAACTGGGGGAATGAGCCTTAAGTTACATGTATGTTGGTTTCTTAGAACTACTGTGGTTTATATTTATACCAGGTACAAGTCATGTATCAGGTGGCATTGGGAATTTAATCATACATGTAGGAGAGTGGCAAGGCAAATTACTGTTGTCGTATCGTAAATAGCACTGAACATATTTGTTGAGCAGTCACTACTTTTCTGAAATCTCCCGAGGCCCTCCGTGGCTTGTCTTCAGAAAGATAGTTTCTCAGTCCGATATAGGCCTTCCCTCGATGGGTTATAGGTTCAAATCCCACTCAAACCAAATAAAAATTGAAAATTGAGTGCGGTTTTCACTTGATTGGTTTATTTGGGATGTCATGGGCTGCCTCCACCACTAAACCTGGCAACATCTCCATATAAGGGAAATAATCTTGAGTGCGGCTTGAAACATGATTTACGTAACCAAGGTTTATACGTAATTGACAGGATCCAACATTCCTACATGTATATGTGATTGATTGATGTTTTGTGGCAAACTCGAGATAATTCCATTAAATGAGATGATATTGTAATGTTTATTTTGTTTCAGTGAACAGAAATCCTGTCTGACTGATTACTACACCTCAAATTAGTGCATGACCATTCTTTACAGGGTGATGGAGTGAAAACATTGTCAGTATTTGTTTGTTTTTTGGTGGAGATTTTTTGCACCGAGTGTGATTTGAAAACCATGATACAATGAAATGAACTTATATATTGGTTATTGCTCTAGCCTTTTGGCCCCAGGACTAGCACCCATTGAGCAAGTACAGGGGGGTGTTTCTCAACAAAGTTACGACCGACATAAGTCCAATGCAAGGCGTGACTACCATGGCAACATATACCCTCAACATTACGTTACGACCAGGCGCAAAGTTACGACGGGTGTAAGTGTGTTGAGATACAGCCCCTAGATCAGAAAAGCTTTGGTAAGATATCCTTTCACGTAAAGCCTCAACGCTCATCCTACTATAAGCCATACAGGCCACAAATTGTTGACCATCATCAACTGTAAGAGAGAGAAGCCTTTGAGGTGAGAATAAAACCCCGAAAGCTGAGGTAACACAGGGAATGCCAGTATATGTTTATCTTGTATGCTACGAAGAGTTTATTTTGAGAGTAGTATTTTGGGAATTCTGACATGCCAAAACCCTTCAGGAGTTTCCATTTCAACGGAGATCAAAGATTGGCTTTTCATGGCTTCTTTGCTTTATTAGCGTTTTATACACAAATGTTACCAGCCTTTACCATCATGTGTTTTGGTAAATTTTAAGTTCAATATTGCGTAAGCACTAAAGAGTAGACATGTTGAGTGCCTTCTGGATTCAATCAAAGCTTAAAGGCAAAGAAAATCCAGCCAAATATTAACATGTACTCTCACTTAATAGAGCAATTTATTAACTTTAGATATAAATATGCAGTTTATTCTACTTTTTTGTTGACTTTTGACAGATTTTTTAAATTCAGTATTACAATTATAAGCGATAAAGGAAGCAGATCATCCATGTTGATTTTGGCATGATACATTTCTGAGTAGGGTTTTAACTCATTTGTCATATGTGGAAGAGTTACCAGGTACTCTTAGAAAATCAGGAGTTTCCTTGGACCAAAGAGCCCGGTTTCCTCCCCCAACTTAACCGGGCACCGCCGCCAATAATCTTCAGTGTGGCAAAACATCAATCAATCAATCAATTTAATAAACCATAATTATTTGAATGATGTCGTCAAGCTTTGAACATGCCCAAAGGCTGAATACATCATGGTACATATAACACTAAATAAGCACGATAATCTTTTGTAGGTTTTACACAACACTATGCTGTGACATCATAGGCTTTTATTATTTGTGCAGATTTTTTTACCGAGCAAGCCAAGATGCCAACCCAAGAAGCTTAATACTAAAACAGGAAAACAGATTTAACAACATGGGAAATGAAATGAACACCTGCTTTTGGCACATCTCAGGTGACTAATTCACACCTGTCTAAGTGTGAAGAAGGTGATAATTAATAAACCAGGTGAACACAGGTAGATCTATTTGATATAGAGGTGTAAATAATATGGGAAGCTAAATGTATCTTTTCCTATAATATTGCACTGTTCCAAGTAGGATGATTCCAATAGTTTCAATCTGAATATATTGTTTCAGGTTTCCTTCCCTACTAAACCTGGCAACTGAATGCCACCATATAAGTGAAATAATCTTGAGCGCGACATAAAACATCAATCAATCTGAATATAAATCTACTTATCTTTTATGACATGTCCCGTAGTATTGCCATGCATGCATATGCAATGCAGAAGTCGCTACATGTATATGCCGCCATGCATGACAATGCTTCAACGTTAGATTTCGTGCTAGTCATTTATTGAGGTTCAAAAGTTATGTACACGTACCTCAAAATTTAACAAGGCATCGCAAACGATACAAATCCCCTCGCGTGCAAACACAAGAACTCTGATGCAAAATGGGGGCTGGGGTTATTGCAGGACATTGAAATAACATCAGTTGTCATTTGCACTAAACTGCAATAGACATGTTATCAGGCATGGGCTAATTGCCTGATAAATATGGTATATATTATTATTCATTCAACAATATCTGGTTACGCATCACACCAACAGCTTGATTTCCTGAAAGTGATTATAATTATGCATGTATCTAAGTGCATTCTCATTTGTGCAGAAGGTGTAATTGGCATTCTACATGATTATTTTCTTGGATGGAGACCCATTAAAGAAAAATATAGAATGCAATATAGTCACATACAATGTATATGAAGTTTGGTCACAAACCGTTTCGGGAAACTCAAAATACGCCCGGAAAGGCAGTCACTGTAGCCATACCAAAACAAATCCTTCCATATAAATATTTTTGAATATATGCAATGGGTCCTTCAAATATGAAATCTCATCTGGTGTTAAATGTCCAGGTCTTCAGCTTGGAGTCCAGCTAATTCTGACTGGTCAGTGGGTTCAATCACTGACCAGGATGTTTGCCACATTTAATATAGCTATATTTGAACAGAGCCTAATCTCTGAGATGGTCAATGGTGTGTAAATATACAAGTCTTATCTGTTTACACTTACAACCTTGTCAAACATATCTTTAAGCAGCTATATTTGCTTTACCATATGGGTAATAAAACTGAATTGAAGAGCCTTTAAAACAGAGAAATAATTCTAATTCTAAACTTTTTAGGTTTTGGCCACCATAGCTATCACTAAATTATCCAAGGAAGCTGACACACTTTCTACCCATAAGCTATATCCTCAGAAAAAATTGTCCAGATGGAATCAAAACTTTAAAAGTTATAGAGCGGAAGGGAATATTACATAATCCAATGTAACTCCCATATTATGTAACCAGTGATGTTTAAAATAGTTTGTGACACACCTTCTATCCATAAGGTATATACTCAGAAAAAATTGTGCAGATGGAATCAAAACTTTAGAAGTTATGGAGCAGAAGGGAATATTACATAATCCAATATAATTCCCATATTATGTAACCAGTGATGTTAAAAATAGTCTGCAGGACAGCTGGACGGATGGAGATAATACCATAATACAGCCCGCTTTTCAAGCCGGGCGTATAAAAAATGAAGTAGCTAGAGCGCTGACAAAGATTTTCTATAAACAGTAACGGTGACCTTGACCTTGACCTTGGCACCCTGAAATACGAACTTGTTCGAGGTATTCCCATGCTGGACCCATATAGGAAATTTGGTCAGAATCCGTTCAAAAATGAAGTCGCCAGAGCGCTGACAAAGATTTTCTATAAATAGTAACGGTGACCTTGACCTTGACCTTGGCACCCTGAAATACGAACTTGTTTGAGGTATTCCCATGCTGGACCCATATAGGAAGTTTGGTCAGAATCCGTTCAAAAACGAAGTCGCTAGAGCGCTGACAAAGGGTGAACATACGTACGTACGTACTTACGTACGTACTTACGTACGTACAAACGGAACGCTATATCCCCTCCCCGACTTCGTCGCGAGTGGATAATAATATTTGCACTCAATTTGGTTGTAAAAGCATTGAATTCATGTCATTTTACACAAAGGATGGATTTCTGGTTTCTTTTAAACACCAACCAGAAGTCTGACAGCCTTTATAATACTGATGAGAAATAATTAATGCAGTTGTATGTGAACACCTGATGATTGATTGATTGATTGTTTGGTGTTTTACGCCGCGCTCAAGATTATTTCACTTATATGGCGGCGTTGCCAGTTTTATTGTGGGAGGAAACCAACACCTGATGAAGACACCGATATAGATGTCGAAAGCTTGTGTTGTTCACAAACAACTAACTTCGTGGTGATGCCTTAATTATTTCTCATTAGTATGGAACCCACATTTAAAGAGAGTTTCTTAAACCTTGATAAAGTTAGGAATAATTAGGTAATGAACGTTGACATGATAAATTCATAATTTCAAACGAACATAGATTTGCGGTAGAAATACTTACAAAGCTGTCCTTTTGGCCTGGTTCAGCGAAGACATCACTTAGTTTGGGAGGAAGCGAACCAGATTGGACTTCTTCAAATTTAATTTGGACAGGACCCTATAAAGAGAATTCAATACACAGACTTAGAGATAATGCTTGAGGATACTTTTAAAAACTATGTCATATTTAACAGTATTCCTATTAGAAATATTATTACATCCAACAATATCAAATACAAACCTTTAGTAAAGTCTTGTGGACTTAAAATGTACCAGTATCCTAGGGAATTAAGACAGTGCACACGCACTAGCAGTATTCAAGTGCTGATATTTTTAGAAATTGAAATTGCCAAAAGAAAGAGATAATTTGTGGTTCGTTGAAAAACTAAGTATTACAAACACTAAGTGCTTCAGTTCGACTCAGGCCTTGAATCGATGCAACGCAGGCTCGAATCCCACTCGGACCAAATAAAAATAGAATATCTCTTAGTGTATTTTTCAATTGATCGCTGCATGGTACTCGCCGAAGGTCAGGGGTTTCCTCCTTATAGGAGCCTATCAACAATAGTTTGATTGTGTACAAAAAAGATCTTATAATATCATTTAACCAACCTAAATATGGTTATGTACATAGATAAAACTGTCAGGTATGTGCATGTGTGTTTCAAATGTACACTTAATTTATCAGTTTAAACAGCTTTAAAAAATGTGCTTTATTTGTGCATGTTTGCTCGAAACCGTTTTCTTTTCTTTTAATTTATTTCCGATTGTCCCATAATCTGTCTTTAAGATAATTGACTTCTCTGATCTTCGCTAACACCACATAGACAGGTTGAACATTTGGAACGGTTACAAAAATCCAGCGTGGGGGCTTTGTAACGCTTCAAATTTCAGGACATCACAGAGCCGTTTCAGTTTGTCTAATCCTTCGCAACCTTTGAACTGGCCACGTAACGCTGTCGCAGAGGTCACTTATAAACTTTTACAGTCTTGTGAATGTGTTATACCCTTCAAATGTGCCCTGTTGCTGTACATGCAACACAATTAAACTTAAAACAATTGAAGTGGCATGAGCTGCCAAATATAGGGAAATAGCGACATGTACATATAATTGTTCGTCATTTTTATCAAGAAATATAAAATGAGAGCTTTCCACTGATTCTTATTTCAGAGATGTACGTTATAGTAGTTTTTTATGAGCAGCAAAACCCCTTTAAAATGTACCCATATAATGATACATATATCTGATTTGTCCTATATTAGTACACCCAACGTTTTAGGTTTTTATGGGTTAAAAAAGACTTCATAAATATTTTTTATTTCAATATCAATTCCTGAGTTTTTCAAAGTACTTCAAACAATTGACAATCACAATTTGCGAAAAAAGACAGAATTCTCCCAGCTCATGCCAATTTAACAGAAATAGTAGAAATAGATTTAATAATATAAAGGTTAGCACATTCTTATCATTACACATTATCATTACATATAGGGTTAGGTAAACAATCGCTACAAATGAAGATTTCAAACGCCCTTCTGCTATTAGCATGAGAGGTCTGCCTTTTTGGAAGTAGAACCATTCAGTTTGTGTACCTTACACCCTACTGCATATATTGATATGTACCTTACATCATTATAAACAGATTTGTGTAAGCGCTAACAGATTTGATGCTATTATTCCACGCCTTCGGGCTGAAGGGAAATGATCAATAGACACAGAGTTTAAGCTGGCTGATCAGCCCCAAGAACTGTGCTGGGCGGCTGTTCTCAGACTCAGTGGGAAGCGGGATAACAAGGGTAGATAAACGGTATCTTAGCAACATTACCAATGTACATATATAGAGTAGTAAGGGTCTTGAGCCCTGGATGCATGTATATCAGTGAAAATGAGCAGTAGACCAGAAATAGAAAAGCAAGCTGCCCTGGCATACTGCATTTACACCTTGGCTGAGAGAGAAGGTACACAGATCGCCTTTCATAATCTCACTATAGGAGAATAGCTTTAAGGTTATAGATGATCTCCTACAACACAAGCTGGTATAGCGAATGTTCAAACTAAAGAGATCATGACAGTTTACACCAATGTTTGTATAAACAAAACACATCAGTACGCTCTCAATACTGTACAGTAAGTTTCTGGTGAAATTTCAGACAATTATTAAATTTACATGTACACATACTGTCATTTGTAAATTCTAAACACCCTATAAAGTTTTTTGTTTGAGATTTGTTATTATTATAAGTTTTTAATTTTAGTTTATGACATTCCGGGGAAGTGTCTCAAGTTAACATTCTGTGTAAGTGTCTCAAGTTAACATTCTGTGTAAGTGTCTCAAGTTAACATTCAGGGTAAGTGTCTCAAGTTAATATTCAGGGTAAGTGTCTCAAGTTAACATTGCGGGTAAGTGTCTCAAGTTAATATTCCGGGTAAGTGTCTCAAGTTAATATTCAGGGTAAGTGTCTCAAGTTAACATTCCGGGTAAGTGTCTCAAGTTAACATTCCGGGTAAGTGTCTCAAGTTAATATTCCGGGTAAGTGTCTCAAGTTAACATTCAGGGTAAGTGTCTCAAGTTAACATTCCGGGTAGGTGTCTTAAGTAGACATTCCGGGTAAGTGTCTCAAGTTAACATTCCGGGTAAGTGTCTCAAGTTAACATTACGGGTAAGTGTCTCAAGTTGACATTCCAGGTAGGTGTCTCAAGTTAACATTCAGGGTAGGTGTCTCAAGTTAATATTCAGGGTAAGTGTCTTAAGTTAACATTCCGGGTAAGTGTCTCAAGTTAACATTCCGGGTAAGTGTCTCAAGTTAACATTCCGGGTAAGTGTCTCAAGTTAATATTCCGGGTAAGTGTCTCAAGTTAACATTCAGGGTAAGTGTCTCAAGTTAACATTCCAGGTAAGTGTCTCAAGTTAATATTCCAGGTAAGTGTCTCAAGTTAACATTCCGGGTAAGTGTCTCAAGTTAATATTCTGGGTAAGTGTCCCAAGTTAACATTCCAGGTAAGTGTCTCAAGTTAACATTCCGGGTAAGTGTCTCAAGTTAACATCCCGGGTAAGTGTCTCAAGTTAACATTCCGGGTAAGTGTCTCAAGTTAACATTCCTGGTAAGTGTCTCAAGTTAACATTCTGGTTAAGTGTCCAAAGTTAACATTCCGGGTAAGTGTCTCAAGTTGACATTCCGGGTAAGTATTTCAAGTTGACATTCCGGTTAAGTGTCTCAAGTTAACATTCCGGGTTAGTGTCTCAAATGACCAAATTTTCAATCTGGATCAAGATCAAGCTCACCAAAAATCGAAAAGTAAAGTAATATATTTTTGTTGAACCCCTCTGGCTAAATGGTTAGAGTGTTCAATGATCTTGCAACAGTGGCACCAGGCCAGGAGAAAAGTCTTCAAAGGTTTGGCCTGGTTTACAAGGCGATGATGGAGGGGTCAGATTGAAAGCACACTCAGCCTCTAAATTTTTTCTCAATTTTTAATGACATCCACCAAAATCAGAATCATGTACCAGTCACAAATGGGGGTATCAGTCGCATAAGATTGGAAATTATAGGGTGTCTAAAACATCTATCATTAAATCAGGGGCCAGACTCCTGTCTGTCATCAACCAAATGAAATATCATGGGTTTAGTTTATTACAACGTATGATTGGGTATAAAGGTCTAAATGATATACCTCTTTTTAACAAAATTAGAAACTTGTCTCCATGGTTATTTTAGAAACGAAGATTTCCCCTGTTTAGTTTTCATAAATAAATTAGGGAATTTCACTCTGAACTAAAACAACTAAGGAGACAAGCTCCAAAATATGTATCTTGTAAAATAGACATATGATGGTCTGGCAGACTAATCCATAGAGTCTGCGGTGCTCTGTGCACGAAGGAAATCCCCAAATATCAACCTGGATACTCTATTGGTGTCCATCCTCAAACACATCACACATACTAAAGGTCGATCAGATGTAAATGCAGTCAGAACTTTTTTCTTCTTTTTTTACAAAAAACCTTCCTTGAGGATGCATATATTCTTACGTAAATGCATAGTACATATAAGTACCGGGTATCAGCTGTGAGTAAGAGTTAAAGGGCATCATATAGAGTCCCTTTCAGTAAAATAAATTATTTATTGATTGATGTTTTACGCCGCACTCAAGGTTATTTCACTTATGTGATGCCATTGCAAGATTTAGACAGGCAGGAAAGCTGGGCTTATTTTAATTGGTTCAGTAAAATAATAAGTTATGGGGCTCGTTCCTCAAAGCAGAGATGCATCACAAACGACGCATAGTTGCAAACGGATACCATAGTGAAGAGATATGACGTCATGGCAACTGCGATTGATCGCACTTTGAGACGGCTTCGTGAAATGGCCCCATGATCTACTACTAAGAAACAAATGCTTATCACAACAGAAGTTCAAGATCTTGTTTACACTGTCGAACACCCAGTAAAGCCATCCCAAATAAAAACCATATTGCTTGCTACAGTACCAGGTACCTAAAACTCATAAATCTACAGAGGGGCTAATATAAAAAGATGGCAATGCACTTGAAGAAAGAGTCCATAGATCAAGTTGGGATGAGAGTGTTGTCTGTATGTCATTAATAGTAACACATAGGCCAGCTTTTTCTAAAACCATTTTTTTACTTCTTGGCTGGCTGCTGGATTCTGTGTTCTGGAAAAGGTGCTGCTAACCAGTCTATGAACGTGATCCAGTGTTAGTTAACAAGCTCTGTGTTTCTCAATGTCAGGTTATGGAAGAGGGTATTACCAAATATCTATTCAGATTCTGATAACTGCTACCAACTCCAAGGATATTTGAATATCAACCAATCAGAGATAGCTATTGTCAACACAACCGAATACTTTGGATCAATATAGTCCAAATAAAAGATATTTTTGAAGATTAATCTTGAAGGTTTAAAGAATGAGGACATGTCCTTGAAGTGCTTACCTTCCTTGGGCCTATTGAAAGTTGTAAGTCAAAGAACAAAACCACCCAGATAAATCAACATAACCAAAAACATGTCCCTCAGCTAAAAAAGAAAAATCCCCATGAATTATGCTGTTTCCCTACCCCAAAAATCGTTGCAGATAGATTTGTTATAAATTTCAAAGATTTCGTCTGTCAGAAACTTGTAAATCAACTTAATACCAATGTTATGTCTTCAGTTTAAGTCTTGATTTAATTGTTAAAATTCTAACAATGGCTGACTGTCCAAGGTTCATGTCATGGTAAGAAGCTCAATCTAGGAAATAAAGCTTTCACAATGGCCTATAAATGCTCACCCGTTGGCAAAAACCTTCATCCTAAACTTTCCATAAGGATGGAGTTTCTGGGAAAATTGTACATAAGTAGTACATGTATATTCTGCATGGTTATTTTAGACAAGAAGATTTTCCCTGTGCCCGTGTGTTTTAGTGTTCATAAATATATATTCTGTATATTCTTCAATGGAATGTTCTCTGCCAGATAAAACCACATGTTTCACCTTCACTATCCATGTATACACAAGTTATTAAAATGGTGCTTCCTGTGCTCCAAGCAATAATAGACAAGGCATCGCAAACGATACAAATCCCCTCGCGTGCAAACACAAGAACTCTGATGCAAAATGGGGGCTGGGGTTATTGCAGGACATTGAAATAACATCAGTTGTCATTTGCACTAAACTGCAATAGACATGTTATCAGGCATGGGCTAATTGCCTGATAAATATGGTATATATTATTATTCATTCAACAATATCTGGTTACGCATCACACCAACAGCTTGATTTCCTGAAAGTGATTATAATTATGCATGTATCTAAGTGCATTCTCATTTGTGCAGAAGGTGTAATTGGCATTCTACATGATTATTTTCTTGGATGGAGACCCATTAAAGAAAAATATAGAATGCAATATAGTCACATACAATGTATATGAAGTTTGGTCACAAACCGTTTCGGGAAACTCAAAATACGCCCGGAAAGGCAGTCACTGTAGCCATACCAAAACAAATCCTTCCATATAAATATTTTTGAATATATGCAATGGGTCCTTCAAATATGAAATCTCATCTGGTGTTAAATGTCCAGGTCTTCAGCTTGGAGTCCAGCTAATTCTGACTGGTCAGTGGGTTCAATCACTGACCAGGATGTTTGCCACATTTAATATAGCTATATTTGAACAGAGCCTAATCTCTGAGATGGTCAATGGTGTGTAAATATACAAGTCTTATCTGTTTACACTTACAACCTTGTCAGACATATCTTTAAGCAGCTATATTTGCTTTACCATATGGGTAATAAAACTGAATTGAAGAGCCTTTAAAACAGAGAAATAATTCTAATTCTAAACTTTTTAGGTTTTGGCCACCATAGCTATCACTAAATTATCCAAGGAAGCTGACACACTTTCTACCCATAAGCTATATCCTCAGAAAAAATTGTCCAGATGGAATCAAAACTTTGAAAGTTATAGAGCGGAAGGGAATATTACATAATCCAATATAACTCCCATATTATGTAACCAGTGATGTTTAAAATAGTTTGTGACACACCTTCTACCCATAAGGTATATACTCAGAAAAAATTGTGCAGATGGAATCAAAACTTTAGAAGTTATGGAGCAGAAGGGAATATTACATAATCCAATATAATTCCCATATTATGTAACCAGTGATGTTAAAAATAGTCTGCCGGACAGCTGGACGGATGGAGATAATACCATAATACAGCCCGCTTTTCAAGCCGGGCGTATAAAAAATGAAGTAGCTAGAGCGCTGACAAAGATTTTCTATAAACAGTAACGGTGACCTTGACCTTGACCTTGGCACCCTGAAATACGAACTTGTTCGAGGTATTCCCATGCTGGACCCATATAGGAAGTTTGGTCAGAATCCGTTCAAAAATGAAGTCGCCAGAGCGCTGACAAAGATTTCCTATAAATAGTAACGGTGACCTTGACCTTGACCTTGGCACCCTGAAATACGAACTTGTTCGAGGTATTCCCATGCTGGACCCATATAGGAAGTTTGGTCAGAATCCGTTCAAAAACGAAGTCGCTAGAGCGCTGACAAAGGGTGAACATACGTACGTACGTACGTACGTACTTACGTACGTACAAACGGAACGCTATATCCCCTCCCCGACTTCGTCGCGAGTGGATAATAAGCCAGTACTGACATATGCTAGTAAATCTGTTTAGGAGGTACATATGAACAATTTGCCTAATGTAAATATGTGAACCAAACGAGCTTTCGAAGATACATATGGACTTGCCTAATGTAAATTAAATATGTGAACCAAACGAGCTTTTGAAGATACATATGAACAACTTGGCTAATTTAAATATGTGAACAAAACGAGCTTTTGAAGATACATGTACATATGAACAACTTGGCTAATGTAAATATGTGAACAAAACGAGCTTTCGACACCTATACTGAGATGTCTTTATCAAGTGCAATAATTGAATTCAATATTCAATATTTCTGGAACACTTTGTAATACATTGCCAATACATGTACCTATGGATCTAATTGAGCTAAGGCAAGAAAATATCGGTAGACTGAGATTGAACCGCATAGCATCATAGGAAAAGAAATTTAAAAAAATGTGTAAAATATTTTTTTCAAGGTATGAAAACCAAAATAATATAATGGATGTCCTCAGATTACAAAAAAACAACCTCAATTTTTACTCCTAAACCCAGGCCAATGTGTTCAATAGAAATGAACTCCACACAGAGGTGACTGCTTCAATATAATTCCTGATGAACGTACCTTTGCCAAACAGGTGCTGTTTTTAGACGGAGGTTTGTTTATTTTTACAGAGCTAATTTTCTCTAACTGACAAAACCTCACAGGGGAAGACTCTACAACTGAGGGCTACAGATGGGCAATTAATTAGCCAAAGGAACTGACTGGAGGCACAGTTAAAAAGATGTCTTGAAAATGTTTTTTTAATAGTTGGACTTTCCAATCCATGGGCTCAACATTTGTGCTGTAAAGCATGGCAGATATAAAAAGCAGTCTATAAATTTAGCATTTTGGTTTTAGCATTGAAGTAAAGTGTTTGTAGAAGAAGGAAGCTATAGAAATCAAGATGGCCATCACTTATGAAAGACAGTTCCAATTAAAATCAGCCCAAAATCTCGTAAAACATTTCTTAGTCTAATTATAAAGATGACAAATACAATTTTCTGTATTATTTTTACTTCCCATTTAGAGACCACCAAGTAACATGTAAGAATGTTTGTTCTTCCAAGTTCAGTAATTTTACGAAAATAACTTTGCTTGCCACAGAAATGTTCTAATGGATATGTCTTAGCTAAAAATCAATCAATTAGCTTTTCCATCATTTTCAAGCCGTTTTGCTTGGATTGTTATAAGAAAGAAATCTGTCAAATTTTGACAGCTCGTGCCACTTTAACCTCAAATAGGACTTTTCAAAAATTGGATTCTGTAATTAAAAACTAAAATATATCGGGAAAGAAAATTTAAATAGTTTCAGAATGTAAAATTAAATTTTATATAAGTGTTACTAAAAAGATGGACCAAGCCATTAGTATATAAAGGGTGAAATGTAAGGGTGAAATTAGTCACTGGGTTTGTAGGAAATACACTGTATGGTCGATCAGGAAAAGCTAAGTACTGCATAATAACTACTGTGTTTCCTGTTCGCCAGCAATATAATGCATGATTTATCGGCTAACAACTTTGTCATCTTTCTCTGCACATCATCATCACTAATGTTCAGGATCGTTAATAACATTGTATTACAACAAGCCCTATTAAAAACACGAGTGTGTTTCCTTCATCAAATATTTACTTTCCCTCTTGATCAGTTATGTGCTTGGAAATATGCTTGGAGAGCATGACAAATGGTTGCCATGGTAACAGCATCTAAATAGGTTTAGACAGGTTAGAAGAGATACTGTTGAGTGACAAGCCAGATCTGTCTTAACAGACAAGGAACACACTCCTGTTAACATCTCAATATAGATCACTAGATCACTCTGGGGGTGTACGTCAAACTTTCACTCTGGGGGTGTACGAAAACATTGGCTCTGAATCACATGTATATACAGTAAATCAGTGACAGAAACAACCAGAGGGGGGTCTTTTGAAGGAACAGCAAGCTTAGTTCCTTGCCATAACAAAGATCTGCTGCAAAAAGTTCTAAACAGACAGGGCATAATCTAGGGTACAAGTTTGGGCACTCATAGTAAGGATTAACAATACCATCCCAAGGTCAATGAAGGCTGTATAGAGAACTACTTTAAACCACCATAAAATGTCCCTAATATTTATGTTTTAAAAACTTTGCAGAGCACTTTTTACTTGTATTAAATATTTAAAGCAACAATCACAAAATTGTTATTCTTTCTCATACCCTGGTTTAGGCACCCAAACTGCAGAAGCCCAAACCCCATATATGGAATTCAAATCAGCCTAGATTAGGCCCTGACAGACTTGAATTAGATTCAACTCACAATAGTGAAATTATCGGATTGTCTGACCCATTAAGAAAATTGCCCATTTATCGGCCTTAGTTATGCTGCAACTTAATTAAAAAATCAATTGCTCCATTGAATTCTTAAACCAAATTTGTCAGATTCTAAAACCTAGTGTACCGGCATTCAAAACCAAGGACAAAGTCACTATTTATCCAAGTGGCCTAATACTCCAAATTCCAATACTTTTAGTGCTATCCTGACAACGGTTTTATAGTTTAAGTTACCAAAACTGCACTTCATTCCTTTGTAACATGCAAAAAAGGCGGAATTTGTGACAAAGCATTGCTTTTAAGCAACACTATTTGCCTTTTCGAGTTAGATACATCTAGCAAGAACATAATAAAATAGTAAGTAAATATTCATGGTGTAATCTCAATATTTCGACTTTAATGAAGTCATCATCAGGAGAATTATGAGTGCATCAAATACAGTGTGCAAGATAATCCTGAGGATGACTTAATTAAAGTAGTAATATTGAGATTACACCATGAATATTTACGGAGTTTCCTTACTACTTTATTATTTCAACTTGTTCAGTGGATCAAATAGATACCAGCAAGAACTGTCTAAATAAACAAGCAACATTCTCTTCACCTGATAGCTTTTGATTGTTTGGTGTTTTACGCCGCGCTCAAGATTATTTCACTTATATGGCGGCGTTGCCAGTTTTATTGTGGGAGGAAACCGGGTTCTATGCCCAGAGGAAACCCACGACCTACCGTTGGTAACTGGCAACCATTCCACATAGGTCGTTCGAGTGAAAACCCAGTCAGAAAATTTTCCAATTTTTTTTTGACTGAGTGGGATTCGAACCCGCGACCCATTGTCAGTATCCACCTACCATCTGTTATGCAGATTTCTTGGGTAACATAAACTTTCGCTCAAGGTTAATATTACACTTACATTGTATATCCATGCTTAGCGGGGAAGTGAACCAGGCCCTTCGATGTGTAACAGCCGAGCCTTGGGACAATGAGGGCTACTTTCAGGATATTAAAGGCACACTTGCCGCGAAAATCAGGAATATTGTTTACATTAAAAAAGAAAGACCGTATTCTGTATTTTTCTCAGACAATATAAGTTAGGAACTTTCTATTTTTACCAAAATTTAAAAGTTTGGACGTCACTTTGTATTTTTAATTTGAATTTGAAAATTGGAATTGTTACGTACCCGGAACGTAAACAAACCGATCTGCCCCATATTGGCGATTATATGTTTCAGTCGAGTGAGTGAACTAACGGCACAGTGTAATTTTACGTAGGCCTATTTATCTGAGAAATACAGACTGACGATCGGTTAACAGCGACTGGAAAAGCCTGCTGGTAATTGTTTGAGTGTAAACCACAGATACAAAGGCCTGAAAGGAGGGTAATCCAACACGAAAGTTGACCGACGCTGATCGTTGTTGTTGTAATCAGGCTTCGATTCTTCGTTTGTTTTTCACCCCATTTACAGTCGAAAGCTAACTAGACATGTTTTATGTGTCCTATGTTTAAGTTTAGTGGTATTAGTCGTAGTAAGCTCATGTAAATTGGTTTTCTTAGCAAATTTAAACAGGCTACGGCGGCAAGTGTGCCTTTAAACAGAATACAGAGAGCAAAAAACTATCCTGTGCTTGTCATTTGCACTGAAACATCCCCTTTATGGTGGTCTTTTACTTCCATCTCTCAAAGAATGTTTTAATGCCCCGATAAAAGGGCCCTTTCATTTAAACAAAATATATATATAATACAGGTAAAACGTTGGGAAAAATGCTCACTTCAACCGTGGGTCAAACATTCAATGTACCAGGAAGGCAAATGTTTGCATACCACAAAATCTTTATTTTGAATTTGATAAACACTGGACACCACAGAAATACTTGCTGGACTCAGATAACCTGGAGATGGTGGTAAAGTAGGGGTAAGTCACTAGAGTAAAAAATTCAAAACTTGAGAAGCAAAAGAAATAAGTCATTTGTAGTGGTTTAAATTGGCAGCCCTAGCACATCCAAGGATTCAGTCCCTGCTCTCAAGGCATAATGCCAATGCAGCACAAACGTAGAATTTAACTGGAGGATTTGTCTGAAAGGAGACCCTGCTAGATGGGTACTGTACTGTAGATGGAACGATCCATTCTCTTTGATAGACATATAACAAGCCAATGCAAAATAAATCCCTATTGCAATATATTTCAGAGACCAAATCTAGGAAGATTTCTTCCAACAGAACTTTGTTTACTGATTTCCATACAATGGTTATGGGCCATAGAACAATAGTTATGGATATGTAATGTGGCTGTAGACATGTGAAACATATTCTCCACGAACAAGCATGAGAACCGTATGAGGTGGCGCTGGGGGATAAAGTTTGCCAAGTATATGTAGAACATCATGTAAAGGTTTTGATGATGTGATTTACACGTTAAGATGTGCAATCAACCTACATTTATATGTAAAATAGGATTTATCCTTCTGCCGTGCCTAACATTATTGAATCCAGCTTTCTCTTGGGTTAAGTTATGTCTCCTTGACAATGTGTTAGATTGAACTTTTCCCAAAAGACATGACACTGATAACGGCTCTACCGAACCATAAATTTCAGCACTCCATCAGACACTTTGAGAAAGCTGGCTTACTTCAAAGGAGGGCGCCAACTGAGAGTCTAATCACTTGGGGAAGTATGCATAGTATTTACAAATGAAGGTCTACAGACTGAAGATCAGAACTTTTCCTAATAACTTTCAAATAGGTTTTTGGACTCGGGAAATCCAGGAAAATCTGCTTTGAGTTCAGCATGCACCATTGAATTTAATGCCATTTTGTTACTCTATCACTAACTAGCTAGATTATTTTATCTTGTTTCAGGAAGTAAATTTTTAGCTTGTATACATGTAGTGCGGACTACAGTGTATGTTGCTTGTGTTTGAATAGTCTATTGAATTAAATATGTTATAAATAAATTACGACAGAAGGCTGCAGAGATTTGTGTGTGGGAACCGACTATGATATTTCTTTTGGCAAAAATAATTTGACTACGTGAGATAGTGCCAAAATATGCCTAACAAATTAGCTCATGTCATGTCTCGAACAGCAGGTCGCTTAAATGTCTCGATTTATATATATTTATGAACACTAAAACACACGGAAAATCTTCTTGTCTCGATTTGTATGTAATATGACTCAGCTCAAAGTTATACATCTATGCAACAGCCAACCATTGACTGTTAACATAGGAGTTATAGAAGATTCCTTAAGTTTTTAAGTGTGTACATCTTCAAACCTGAACTACATGTACATGTACATGTAAGAATCAACCGGAGAACTATAAATGAGGAAATTCTTAAGTAGGGTTTGGGCTTTTGAGAAATTAACATGTAGGGCTCAAAGGAAACCGCTTACCAGGAAACTCTTCCAAAGGGGGGATCAAGAGAAAAAACCCATCCATAGAAGGACTGTGTTGGACGCTTTTCGAAAAGTTCTGAATATATTTGTATTGTGTAAGATTGGGCTTGCTCTAACAAATTTGGCTTAAGATTTGGACAACACAACCCTTCTGTTAAGTTTTAGAAACATTTTAATTTCAAGAATACCACAGCTGTACTGCTTTTTTTCTTGACCTGGAGAAATTGCAAGCGGAATTTATTGATTGGCTTTTGATTTTTTAATACCAAAATGTTCGCATATCACTTGCTGATCATGTAGATGTAGATGAGAGGCTACATTTGAATAATACTGGACCCCAGAAGCACACAGAGGTAGACCAGATTCTAAACCTGTTTACAGAAATTTAATCAGCTTCTATGGTATAGGGTTTAGTGAGTAGAGGTGTGTGTAAGTCTGGTAAGGTAATCTGGTTAGAGAGATGTTACAATATGGGGGTCTAAGTAACATAGAGAAGCCCCTCTATATCTACCCCTTAACACATGGGTTCAGCCTGTTACATAGGTACATGTATAAAGCCGCTATCTCAACTGTACAGGATACCTATTTCCTAAAGAGGAAAGGCCAAACAGACGTCAGGTATTTCTAGAATTCTCTCTCTTTCTAAGACAGATAGATAAAGTATTAGAGAACAATCAGCTGTTGAGGAACGAAGAACATTTCAATACTTCATTACACCATATTGTCAACTGTATTTCTCCAACTTGAAAATCCTTCACAAACACCAAAATACTACTTGTATTTCTTCAACTTGAAAATACTTCATTACACCATAATATTAACTGTATTTCTTCAAGTTGTTTGAGAGGCATTTAGAAGCTGGAATAAGTACATATGGCCTATCCATATGCAAGCCTTCAACTTGAAAATACTTCATTACACCATAATATTAACTGTATTTCTTCAACTTGAAAATCATTCATGACACAAAAATATTAACTGTATTTCTTCAACTTGAAAATCATTCATGACACAAAAATATTAACTGTATTTCTTCAACTTGGAAATGTTTGATTACACCAAAATATTAAAGGGCATGAGCTGCCAAAATTCACACTTTTTTCATAATTTCTGATCGTCACAACAGTAAGAGGCTTTGAAGGTCATCGGAAAACTAAATGATTGGCGTTGAAATGAGGGAAAACCAAAAACGTGTTCGAAAAGTAACGAACTTTAAATAACCAGGACGACCATTCATTCATTGTAAGCCAAAGTTAGTTCAAAACAATACGTACATTTTCGAGACTAGAAGCACTAAAACCTTCTGAATTTAATACGTCTTGAGAAAATAGCCAATAATTTCAACATTCTGTTTTAACGTCAAAATATCAACATTTTGGCAGCTCATGCCACTTTACCTGTATTTCTTCCACTTGAAAATGCTTCATTACATAATAATATTAACTGTATTTCTTCAACTTGAAAATGTTTCATTACACCATAATATTAACTGTATTTCTTCCATTTGAAAATGTTTCATTACACCAAATACTAATTGTATTTCTTCAACTTAATAGAAAAGTTACATCTAATCCAGCCAAATATGTAGAATTAATAAAGAGAGCAACTTGATAGCTACATGTACAGTAAGAGCCAGTTACCGTATTTCTTCTAAATTTTCAGCCATTCCAATGGCCTAAATTTTCCATTGAGTCGGACAAAAATGGGGACGAGGAGTTGTATTTAAGGATAACCATTTTCACACACTGCTCAGCGGGTCATATTGCCTTAAATTCCATCTATTGGGCAAATTTGTCTGGCCTCATTCAGCAGATTTCTTTTCTAACGATCGAATCCTTATAAGGAAAAAAGTGGCTGAATCTTTAGAAGAAATACCGTAAAACCAATGGTCATTTTTGGTGATTTTGGAGAGATTTTAAAAATTCAGCATCACAAGTACTTGTACTTTGTAGTATAAGCGAGAATGACAATAGATCATCCATGTTGCTTTCACAGTTTGTGGAGCTGGCCAATAAACATGTATGTTTCAGTTACATGACTCTCTTCAACTCAAGTTGGCTTTGAATCTGTCAGATGAAAGGTCTTCAGCGCATTCTATTTTCCATTAGAAATATTACAATAACACTAAATACAAATTGGTTATATTCCATTGTTGAAGTGTAAAATTCATGACAACTGTGGGTTTTCTCTCCTTTTAAAACTGAGTATGTCATTGATATACTGTCAATCAAACAATTGTTTAAATATTAAACCCATAGAAAATGAAGACATAAAATTATAAATCAAAGAAATTGTAAGAAATTAAATCATATTTTTAGTCAAGAAAATATCCCCTGTGCTCATGTGTTTTAATGTTAATAAAACGTTTAAAAAATAATTGATCTACAATTTTCAATAAAGTACATTACTTATTTTAAACTTTACTTTAGTTATGAAAACATTAATACAGAACTTAATTCTAATGGTCAGATTTGCGTTATAGCTTGCAATTATTAACAAAAATATTTAATATTATCAGATACAATAGTTTGGAACGTAGGGGTCTACTGTATCTATTGCAACACTACATGTATGTGTATGTATGTAATAAGTAATATTTGATGGGATGGTCATAAATATGTCACTTCCATGTAGAATGAGAGGTTGTAAATTTCATTCAGTGAGAGCTCATAACACCACACATTAAAATAGGAATTCGTTCAATTTATTATGTGGATGGGTGTAAATTACACTGTAAATTACATATAATTATACTACATAAATCACTGGCAAACCAATTGATGTTTTTTTTTTCATATTATATCACCCATGTGACAATCCATTATAAGGAAACCCAAAGGACTCCCAGGTCGAGTTCGATTATGCGTTCGGCGTACGCGGAAGACTTTCTTCGGTGGGATATTTGTGTATCACGTGACCGATTTATCCGCGCCACGTAATCCCCAAGTAGCCAGGGTGCACTCGGATTTCAAGATGGCGTCCATGTTATTCATATGCAGATAAACAAGTAGTCATGGCAACCATGACGTTTCTTACTTCCGTTAGTGCCTGCACGTTCGATTTTAACACTGAAGACCAAACTGATTCTGCTTACGTCATATATTAATCTCGGCGTACGCCGAACACATTATCGAACTCGACCCAGATTGTATTAACAGCTTTATTTAGGGGGTGGGGTCATTACCAAGATGGTGAGTCGGCAACCCCTAACCTTTTGCATACAAAATAACTTTGAAAGTAAAATTCTTTTCCCAGTTCTAAAGATCGAGCACTAAATATGTATAAAAGGCCATAAAACCATACATGTAACAACTCATGATGATGGGGTATAAAGGTCTAAATGATATGCCTCTTTCTAACACAATTAGTCACTTGTCTCCATGGTTATTATAGACAAGAAGATTTTTCCTGTGCCTGTGTGTTTTAGTGTTCATAAATATTTATGGACACTAAAACACACGGGCACAGGGAAAATCTTCTTGTCTAAAATAACCACGGAGACAAGTTTCTAATTGTGTTAAAAAGAGGTATATCATTTAGACCTTTATACCCCATCATAAATTGTTGTAATAAAGTAAACCTATGATATTTCATTAGGTTGACGACTGACAGGAGCTTGGCCTTAGTCAGTTGAATTTTCTGGAACACTTTGTATTACATTGACAATGCTTACGCATCTTAAGCTATAGTAAGAATATCGTCAGACTATATAGTATGCCCCCCCCCCCCCATACCCTTTCCCAGAAAACCTAGGTAGAAGGCAGACAGGGGAGTTTAGCCCTGACCAGTATGTCTTTCAAACTCTTGTTCTTTTTATAAGCAATGACTGGCCTTTGGGTCAGAGGTCGAGCAAGTTTACTTTGAAGTAGTTTGTATTCTTCTACTATAATCTTGGCCATAGCGATGCTAGCTTTGTTATACTGAAACACAAATGGTATTATAGTTTTTTCACGACATCTTCCGGGGTCCAAGTTCAAACCCAAAGGATAAATAGTTTGTAATGTTTGAATCCAAAAACTTTCCCTTTCCAAACGTTTGTGCTTCGTATCTGCAGCGGAAGTGAGAAATGGGATTTTCTCAATAGGCATGATTTCAAAATGGTCCTTGACCGAATGACCTTGAGTATTGAAATGTTGTGCCACGGGTACATCATGTTTAAGTCTTATGCTAGATAAATGGTTGGCTGCTCTTTGTCGTAGAGAATTCTGAGTTTCTCCGACGTACTGTTTGCGACATTTTTTGCACGTGATTACATACACGATATTAGAGGAGTCACAATTAAGGTTCTCTGCCATTTGATATTTGTTGCGAGTTTGTTCTCCGAAAAAGGTTCCGCGATCGGGTACGTATATATCGAGTTTGCATCGCGTCTTAAGGCATTTCATAGATGTACCTGAGAGAAATGTTGGACGGTAGTGGTACACTCGTGAAGGGGAGGTAAGCGTATCGGGGGATGAAGGGGGCAACATGATTTGTCTTACTGTGTTAGATTTCATCCTTCGGAGTAATCTAATAGAATACTTCCTAGGGAGGAGAGCTTTAAAAAGAACAGAACAAGCCTGGTTAAAAAAATCTAAAGAATTACAGTTTCTATAGAATCTAAAAATCTGAGATTTAATGACCCCCTTGAAAGTGTGAGGAGGATGGTATGACCCAGCATGTAGTAGCTGATGCGTGTCAGTAGGTTTGAAGAATACTTTGTAATCTAAATACCCAGTAGTATGATATGTATGACCCTTGTAAATAGTTACATCCAAAAAATCCACAGAAGTGTGATCAATAGTAGGCTGTAATTTAATGCTTGAGTCGTGAGAATTAAGAGTATCGATGAAAATATGAAGGTCTTCCAACGTATGTTGCCAAATGATAAAAATGTCATCCAGATACCGAAGGTAAATAAAAGGTTGTAGGTGACATTTGTGAAGAATATCACTCTCCCACTCAGCCATAAAAATAGAGGCAAAGTTAGGACTAAAACGTTTCCCCATAGCACACCCTTTAATTTGCTGAAAGATCTCCCCATTGAATTCAAAATCGTTACCTTTTAAGCTAAGTTCCAGCAATTCTAAAATGTCTTTATCCGGACGACGGTGGTCAGGATATCTTTGGAATGCTGATTTTATGGATTTAAGACCCAAATCTATGTCAATGTTTGTATACATAGACTCCACATCCAGAGTAACCAAAATCACATCTTGTGGGATGGATTTCTCAGACAATTTAGCCAATAAATCATCCGTATTCTTTATAAAGCTAGGATGCCGATTCGCTATAGGTTTTAGATAGTAATCAATTAGCTCTGATATTCTATAACTTTCACTGCCACAATCTGAGATGGCCAGTTAAAATACAGTATACATGTACTTCTACTTCAAGGTGTTGTTTTATATTTATGATCACTAAAACACACCGGCACAGGGAAAATTTCTTGTCTAAAATAACCATGGAGACAAGTTTCTAATTGTGTTAAAAAGAGGTATATCATTTAGACCTTTACACCCCATATATTGTTGTAACAAACCAAACCTATGATATTTCATTGGGTCTCTAGTATGTCAGTTTAATCAACAAAGTTCTAAAATATGCACTTAAAAAAATGGCCAGTTAAAATACTTCGACTGGTAAATTTTAATTCAAGGTGTTGTTTTATATAAAGTATTACTCTGTGCGCTACATGCGATTCATAATCAACAACATTAACTCGATGACTGCACATTGAATACCTGAAGGTCTGTGTTTGGGAAATTAAGCGTGACAATCTTAACCAAATCATTAGCCCATGAAAGGAGCTTCTATTATCAACTATCCAGTTATGTTGATATTTTACAAAACTGAGATGACGAAAGTATAAAACAAGTTACAAAAAATGAAAGGCTTTGAATTTGGGATAATTTTTGGCCTTGGTGGTGGTTTGAATTAACCTGGAGAAACAAATAAGTCAACAGGGTGAGCAATAATAAAAATTCAAAACAAAATGTTTTCATGCTATAAGGTATACATACATTAATTTGGCGGCAGTTTTTACCATAATGATCGAATAAAATTGTCCACTCTTGGCCAATGGCCGGACCCATTTATAATGGCATACCAGAAACCTATAAATGCAGTTTAAATTTCTAGCTGTTCCCCATGATATGTGAGGTTTAGAAAGAATTGGATGGGACCCCCTGAATAAAAATGTAATCTACATTGTATGGTTTAGCAATTCAAGGAGAATATGGCACCATAGTTTGGCTTAGTTGGCAGAGCAATAGTATCTCACTCTGACACAGGCCTTCCATCGATGGGTCACGAGTTCAAATCCCACTCAGTCCAAATAAAAATAAAAATACTTTGAGTGGGCTTACTCACCAAAGGTCAGGGTTTTCTCGGGGCAAAGAGCCGAGTTTCCTCACCCACAGTACTAAACCAGGCAACACCACCATATTAAATGAAATAATCTTGAATGTGGCGTAAAAGATCAATTAAAGTTTAAATTATGAATCTGCATGCAGCCTCAATGCAGTTCAGAAGAAATGCCCAACATACTGTATATAATGTGGCAACCATCCCACATACATTTGGTTGCTCAGGTTAAAACCAAAGCACCATTGGTTAGAGAGCTCAGACGGATAGTCTTAGAAAGTCAATACAAAAACTTTTATCTGCTTAGAGACAAATTACAAAGGATCAACACAGTGACCGAAAATAACTTGTTGAGTAGTACCTTAAAGTTCAATAAATGAAATCTATGCAAACAATTTAATTATGAATAGGCCTACTAAGTTTTTAAAATACATGTATATACCACAGAATTAAAGCACTGTGCATTAAATATTACATGTACAGGTTATCTAAGGAGAGCCAGTGTGTTACGATCAATATCACTCGAGTCTATCAATTACGCAGACTACACAAAAAATACAGCGTTTTATAACTTTTATTACAAAAACTCAGCTCTACTAAAAAAAAATATGTGCTGAAAACACTGTATTTTCAAGAATGTCTGTCTGAGAAAGACATGATAGGGCATTGCAACCCCAGAAATGATGACAGCGTCCCAGACTCTTCAAACAAGGGTTGCTGCTGGCTGCTTTATCTTATCGTCATAATGACTGATGATGTGATTATTTAGTGACGTCAGTTTTGACAGTTCTTTCATGAAGTCCTTGCGTTACTTGGGCCATAAATTCACACATTGATTATGAGAAAAATAACACACTGCCTGGGAGTGGAAATAGTGTAGTCACTAGTGTGAGAAATGTTGGTTCATAACATTTTACATATAAGGTTAGGTAGGCTACTGATACACCCTGAGTTGTTTAGAAAAAAACATTTGGAGCACATACAATTATGATACAATTACATACAACATATATGTTTAACAAAAAAAGTAATTCATTCCAAAAACCTTTGAAGCATCCAAACAAAATTAATATCAATTTAGAATCTGGATGTTTAATATCAATCAACTAAAACTAATTGGCCTCTTCTATTACATTTTGTTTTTAAAAAGGTGTTTTAACATGTGGTCAATCAGATATACCTGGACGACTTCCAGCATACATTTGGGCGTTCAGGGCTAACATACCTCTAAATCTATGGAACAGTTAACAAAATATACCTAACAATAACAATTAACATAATAAAATTAATATACAGTACGATAATTGCTAAAGAGTTTGGATTAAAGAGATTATGGAAAATCAAGTCATAATAATTATAATATGGCTTTTTTATGAGCAATACAGCCTGTATTACAGGGGGCCCAGATTATGAGATTAGTATTGCATACAACTAATCAATATTAGGCTAAGTTATACTAACAGTAACAGTAGTTAACATAGAAAGGCAGCCACTGTCAGTGACCCTGAAAGATCAATCAATTATATCTATCAATATCAATTTATGACTAAAACCCACTGGACAAACTGAAAAAATGTGACATTTATTGATTATACGGATGTACTTACCCCTAGTTTCTGTGCTTGCTCGTTGAGGGACTTCAGCCAAGTCTCTACGAACTGAGGGAAAACGTTATAGTGGAGATAAAACCAGTTAACGGTGGAGTTTAACCATTGTACATTCTCCCCATCACCCGTGTGGCCCGAACTTTTCTGTCCGCCATCTCGAGATCGCTCTGTTTGTCGAAACTGAATTGGACCGAAAACTAAAACCCAAGCTTTAAGAATAACCATGCAAAGTCCTGCCCATCCTATAAAGCCGAATAATAATATGTCCAAGATATGGTCGGACCAGCTAAAGTCCTCGTACCAGAGCCCTGCCTGATCCACTGCCTCCGCCATCTTCTGCCAGGTCTCCCCTAGCCGGTACCACACTAGTTTTAAGGTTATATCTGCCATAGCTTAGCCCAAAATATCCACCAATAGAAGCAGCCCTTGTGTAAAATGATACCTCCGAAACTTGCTTCTACATCCCAAAAACGCCGCAGCCGAGGAATTTAGGCAAGTTCCAAATAGATGCAGCTGTCATCTGTCCGACATGTTCGAGCTGAGGCTTCCCCAAGTGTCTACCTGTGACGTCACACAGGTACTTCCTGCATGGAAAACCAGTCAACGGAATTCCCTTCACGCATGACTTCACAGAGAGATTCCTGGACATCGGTATATGTATCATGATAATAAATTAATGGTCGGGATTAAATCCATTATTTCCCTTGAAAGAAAAAAAAAAGGATACAAGAGTTAGAGAAAGAAAAAAAAATCTAAAATTGATAATTATAATTTATATCTTAATATAAAAATTAAATTTTGTTAATTTTTTTTTTCACTTTAGTTTAGATGTAGACCAATAAAGCAAGGTCTGAAGATTTTAAGTAGTTGACATTTTGAGGTACCGTGTATTTCGTGAGATTGACATTTTGTGAGATTTACTTTACTTTGAAGATAAGAGATCTTATTTTCAGGCCGGGATGATCCCAACGTCACCTTTCGCGTTGGTTTGCCAGAGTTACTTCCCTTCTGCTTCTTTTTTCGAACGATATTGGCCTTAATCATAAAGGGACATGTTTATTCTTTTTTTTCTTTTTGTATCTTCGATCTTCTTTGAAAAATATCTTGTTCCCTCAAAATACTATCATCTTCCCTCAAAATTACTATCATCTTCCCTCAAAATAATATCTTCCTCCCTCAAAATAACATCGTCTTCCCTCAAAATAATATCTTCCTCCCTCAAAATAATATCATCTTCCCTCAAAATAACATCATCTTCCCTCAAAATAATATCATCTTCCCTCAAAATAATATCATCTTCCCTCAAAATAATATCTTCCTCCCTCAAAATAATATCTTTCTTCCCTCAAAATAATATCATCTTCCCTCAAAATAATATCTTCTTCCCTCAAAATAATATCTTCTTCCCTCAAAATAATATCTTCTTCCCTCAAAATAATATCATCTTCCCTCAAAATAATATCGTCTTCCCTCAAAATAACATCTTCTTCCCTCAAAATAATATTATCTTCCCTCAAAATAATATCATCTTCCCTCAAAATAATATCATCTTCCCTCAAAATAATATCATCTTCCCTCAAAATAATATCATCTTCCCTCAAAATAATATCATCTTCCCTCAAAATAATATCTTTCTTCCCTCAAAATAATATCATCTTCCCTCAAAATAATATCTTCTTCCCTCAAAATAATATCTTCTTCCCTCAAAATAATATCATCTTCCCTCAAAATAATATCTTCTTCCCTCAAAATAATATCTTCTTCCCTCAAAATAATATCTTCTTCCCTCAAAATAATATCTTCTTCCCTCAAAATAATATCTTCTTCCCTCAAAATAATATCATCTTCCCTCAAAATAATATCGTCTTCCCTCAAAATAACATCTTCTTCCCTCAAAATAATATTTTGTTCCCTCAGAATAATATCTTCTTCCCTCAAAATAATATCATCCTTCCTCAAAATAATATCGTCTTCCCTCAAAATAACATCTTCTTCCCTCAAAATAATATTTTGTTCCCTCAGAATAATATCTTTTTTTCCCTCAAAATAATAAACAATGTATTATCTTAGCGAATAACATTCAACAAGACATTATCTTAGCCAACAAGTTGTTATTTTGAGGCAACAAGATCATTTTTCAGAAGATTAGAAAACAAATGTTAGAAAAGGGAGAAAAAAAAATCCGTATTAAGAGGAGATACTGGAAACAACAGTGGGTGCAGGACACAGATCAGTCTCGTGTTGATGCCATAGTAGGATATTAATTTAAAATTAATATGGCTAAAGTTTTTAAATGATTATTGCTTAATGGGGTTAAGGGGAATCTCCTTTTCCTTGCACCAGGAAAGTGCCTTTCTGTTTTGGATGAAACTAACTTAAACATGTATCAATGATCAAACTTTCGCTCAGTCTGTGTGATTTTTTTTAGAAAAACACCAAGCTTCCTTATACATACGACATGCTGTATGGAGTTTCGTTATTCCAACGTCAATCATTCAGTCCATGCATTAAAGTTTTACATACCCTTTCATTGACAAACGTGGGGATTTCGGCAGCTCAATCATGCCACTTCGAGTAATAGGTCATTATTATATATATTGCCCATATAATTGATTATGCCACTTATTTTGTTACCTATATTATTTCATATCATATAATTCATTTGCCAAACATTTTATATGTATATATATATATTATATGTGTATATATTTTTTACACAAAGCGCTTCTTTAATGTGCGCCTTAATTTCCCCATTGACGAAAACGCCAGCTTAAATATACCTGATTTAGTGACAGTTTGAGGGGGCATTGGTTGATTGGTTGGCGTTTTCTGTGCCATTTATTGTTCGGTGTTGTCCGAACATATAGTGGCTTAGCTCCGAATAGACCATTTGCCAGTTTGTCGCGCAACAATGACATGACGTCGTGGCACCAAACTTAGGCCGGACAAGCCCATCTTCCAATTAGACTTTAGCTATATTCATTGGAGCTCCCGTCCCATACAAGATTTTTTCGCATTACTGGATTATTTCAGACATATACTGTCTCAATATCGGTTTTCGGTATTAAAATATGTTGTAAAAATGTTGAAAATTTTGAGTTAAAAACAGACGAATGCTTTGTCCGGTCTCCCACATTTGACCGCCAGTGTGACGTTGCTAAATTACGTCATTCAAGTAATTGGCAAATCACCTATTGGGAAAGAAACTGGGAAGGAACCCCCGACCTCTAGTGCACATGGCTAACACAGCATTCAACACTTGCTTTGTGACAGCTTAAAAGGCGTTGGTGATTGACTGACGTTTTAGGTGCCACTTATTTATCGTTGCACCCAGCGTATGTCCTGAATGAGAAGGAACCCCCGACCTCAACTGGACATGGGGGAAATTTTCGGTATGTTTATTATGCTACATATGGATTAGACCATAGCAAATGTCTTTGTACCTGGTGTTTAACTCAGATATTTTTAGGCTTTCAGCTATGCACTTGTTACCAATACCGTGTTTCACATAGAGAATCAAAACCACCCGTTACAATCATAAACTTTGTAAGAATGGTATAATTGGTCGGTATACTGACAACAACTTTCCATCCAGGTTCCATTGCTATTTTTCTAATGCCGCCTCGGGTGTGAACAGTTTAGATTAACAGTTTTTTTACATACAGTAAGGATATTGCACGAAAAAACTGAAAAATTAACATCAGAGGACAGATCTATTTAAATGTTGACCCCAGCCTCCCCTTGCAACGAGGGTCTCTCCGAAAATTGATGCCATCCCATATTATGTGTTAGTTTATGAACCTTTCTTGAATTGATTGCTTTCTGTGCAATTGGCTTTTTGACATATTACCACAGTCAGTTACCTCACTTGACCAGCAGCCTGGGCCATTGCTTGTCGGCCTAGATTTTAGCCAGTGAAATTTATGCTATTGCGCCGAAACGTTTTTCAATTGTTCTTGGAAATAAAATATGTCAACTTTCTATAGTTAATTTAGGCTTAAACGTAATAAATAAAAAGATTGTTTCGGAATTTCTAGAGTTTTATATCAGTATTACAGTCATTTATGTGATCTGTTAGGTCTTCTATTTTGGGCAAAAAAGTTTACCAGTGTGTTTCCAGGATGTATTCTAAGAATTATATTTCGAAATGATCGGATCTATATTGCTCTTCCTATCAATGAACTTAGTGCGTCCGCGGACTAACAGGGTCCAGGTGGCTGTTTCTCTAAACATTTACGCCCGACGTAAGTCCAATGCAAGGCCTAACTGCGATGGCAACATATACCTTCAACATTACGAGTTACGACGGGCGTAGGCCTAAGTGTGTTCAATAACAGTACCCAGGCTACCAGTATCAGCGCGTTTAAGAGAGTAACACGCTTTTTAAGACCGACGTGGCTTAACCAGTGCATGCCTCTGCCTTGCGACTCTGCTTGTGGTGGATTGATTGATTGGTGTTTTACGCCTAACTCAAGATTATTTCACTTATATGGCGGCGTTGCCCAGTTTAGTGGGGGAGGATGCACTAATTGATAATTTAATGATAATTTATATATAGGCCTACTCTTAGAAATCGGTGCGTTTTGAATTCCTGGTTAAATAATCTTGAGTATTGCGTAAAACACAAAATAATCAATCAATAATTACTATGTATGTATAAGAACAAATCACGTTTTCGTTGCCATTCTAAAGTAGTGTGCAAAACTACAGCATTCTTTGTTGAATTCTTCACAGATTTACTCGCCCTCCCTGCTGTTTAAATCCATCGTTTTTTATTTTGAAGCAAATTTCAGCAGTCGTAAAAAGTAGAGGTATCTTATGGCATTTGATCCTGTGTAACAAATGTATTCCCATACGTATACCGACCCCAAGTTTCTACGTAACTGCCATGACAACCTATTAGGTGGGACCAGAAGTCCTGTTCATAGACTTCTGGTGGGACTAATATATATGTCGCTACACATTCTACTCACCAGTGCCTCCAGCAAATCTGCATGCCGAAGTAGCCGAGAAATCTTGGCTCTGCCGAATTTTGAAAAAAAAAATTCGGCAGAGCCAAGATTTCTCGGCTACATGCCGAAGGTGCGATACTCTCGTATGATATACTCTATTTGGCAATAGCCGAGAAATCTTTTCAATGTGTGTTTTTTCTTTATTTCTGTATTATTTATGGCACAAACGTCAGGGAGTGTATGTTAGATTCTCTGCACCAGCTACAGGCTGATTGTTCGGGCTATATTTGGCAGTACTTTCAATCTAAACATCCAGTAAAAACGGTGACATTGGTTTCTTAATACTTGAATAGGCCCCATATAGAAAGCCCCATCCTTGGACCCCAGGATTATAATCTCAATTGGCTCACAAAACTGAGCGTGAGTGTAAGTTTTAATAATGGGTTCCGGTGATGAGAAAGCACATAATGTCAATTGTCTTTATAAATGCATATAAAACAGACCGTTGGCCTAGCCTACTATAAACATAGATTCTAACACAAATCATGTTTGATAAATTCTTGCAAAATACTCCAACCGAAACCGCTTCCCCCAAAGCCATTACGGAAACAATCACTGAAAAAGAAGCCATAACGAAACAGAGGACAATAAACTAGATAATCGATTAGTGCATGGTTAACGATGATAGACTTTAATTCTGCTTTTATTTGAACATAGTTAAAGCTAAAAAAGCATGCATTTTGAGTAAGAGTAAGCCCAGTTCCACTTCGTTAATAATATGTGAAGGCGCTCAATTATATTGAACAATATTTAATTATATAAAAAAATATCAACTCCTTTTCAGAAGGCAAATCGTTATAATTTAGATAAATATTGTAGGCCTATACATGTTATAAATAGAATGTCGCTTTCGACCCGTCGATAATGTAGGAGGTAAATGCTTTACGTCCCTCCGTTATGAATGGTGGGATAAACAGCAAATGTTTGCTATGCTATTTTATATAACAGCACGTCTAACAAAGATGTGGCGTACGCTGTTATTTGGAATCGGACAACAAAGTTAGATATTAAAATACTAAAACACTGAAGTATACACGCCAAGTTTTGTTTTATTTGTTTATATTCTTAAATTTCACCGTACGTTAAAAATGGAGGTATTTTTATGCCTTTTATCCTTTCTGACGCACATATATGCCCAAATCTATTGGCCGTTTCTTTCAAGTAGTCGCAAATATGGAAGCTGATTAAAGATTTGTTTGCTAAGTACCATCTCTTATTCTTTTTCAAGTAAATTTTTAAATTCTCTGCTATTTTAGTGCCTTTTCTCTGGAGAATGCAAATCAAGCAAAATACTTTTACAAGTAACATAATTAGGCTAAAAATAAATGAAGATTTGTCGTCGTTACTTAAGTTTTGTTTACTTTTTGAGCATTTTCGCTTCGTAGGCTATACAGGTCATATGCTGTATTGATATTTCTCATTTCAAGGTAAGCAACTTCAGGGCTATAATATTATAGATTAATTGATTGATTGATGTTTTACGCCACACTCAAGATTATTTCACTTATATAGCGGCGTTGCCAGGAGGAAACCCCCGACCTTTGGCGAGTTTACCTGGCAACTCTTCCACATACACGGACCGAGTAGGACTATAATAGACAATAGTGTGCAGCGAATGTATTTATGAACTCTAAAACACTAGGGCACAGGGCAAATCCTCTTGACTAAAATAACCATGGAGAGAAGTTTCTAATTGTGTATGTCATTTGGACCTTTGTGTCCAATCATAAGCTGTTATCAATCATAAGCTGTTGCAGCTAATATAAATCCTTTTGTCATGAGGGAGAGCCAGAGAGGAGGATGGGCACAATTTCACGCATTTTGATTGATTGATTGATTGTTTGGTGTTTTACGCCGCACTCAAGATTATTTCACTTATATAGCGGTGTTGCCAGGTTTAGTGAGGGAGGAAACCGGGCTCTTTGCCCGGAGGAAACCCACGACCTTCCGCTGGTAACTGGCAGCCATCCCACATAGGTCACGCATTTTAAAATAGAGTATATACATGCATCATTCTTTGTTGAGATTTTGACTTTAAAGGGCTTGCTTTCCATGTTCTCCATAAGAAGGCTGCCAAGATACTGAGATCTCAAGAATCTGTAGTTCCCCCTGATACAAGGGTTAACATGGGGACGCGTTGTACTGGTGACCTCAGGGAATCCCGTTCCCGAAGCGAGAATCTCGACCGTACGCTCGTCACACACCCATTGTATACCACTCGTATATATACGTCAAACAAAAACATTGTACTCGTGCCCTCAGGAAATCCCGTTCCCGAAGCGAGAATCTCGATCGAACGCCCGTCACACACCATTGTATACCACTCGTATATATACGTCAAACAACAGATTATATAGAACCTTTATAAAAAAAAATGCGTTGGCAAATATACCATCTGGTTTAGATGAAATTTGGGCAATAATTTTGAAAACTATTTTCCAAAATGAGACAGTTCAGCTGGAAAAGGCTAAAGCAACAGAAAAATAATGTGTCAATAATAACAGTTAAACCAAACCCATGTAAATGTTATCAGGAATTTTTCTAATAGATCTTCACAGGTGTTGGAAAGAAAATGACGCCAGAAATCAATATTGGCTATTTTGCTTGTCTCTTTTTTTTTCTTTTGGGTTTCTTCTTATGTGTGGTTTGGAGACAAACTATAATTGCGTAGGCGATAGGCATGCAATATATTTTCGCCACAGCTCCTAATTTAGTTTTGAAACACCAACAAATTTCAAACAAACAAAAATTGCACAATTTAAATAAAAAAGTAAATTATGCAAATCCCAGGGAAAGTTCTTTATTGGATTAAAAAAAATTAAGTAGGGAAGACAAAGACGATCGTTCTTAGTCACAAGGGATTTCGAACTGAGGATGGTGTTAAGTATGCTATAGCTAGATATAATATGCGCTTTAAACAGTCATATTTAGATGATTACTGGTTGTCGGCCTACACACTTGTGCCATTACATCTTTAAAAGGTGTGTAATTTAGTTCGACTCCCAACAGGGGACTCAATGAATCACTTGGTCATAGATTCGACAGTATAGCCTGTGACGTCACACGAAAATAGTCCCGATCACCTCTGTAACCGCCTTACAGCCATTTATTAAGTTTGCCATTTACCGAAGTTGGTTTCTAACACGCAGATTCTAGCTGATAATTTTTTTTTCAAAATATGTTTTAATGATTTTAAAAACTGTTGCTTATCTCGAGGCGGTCTTTCCCATTGATTCCACTTCACATGTAGAAGGGTCGCTTGGTTAAAGACGGATTACAGCGAGAACCGAAGATAAAGGCAAGATTGGAGTATCTCTTTTACGACAGCTCGTTCAGGTAGGTCTACTGAATTCTGAAAAATCCTAATACTGTCTGATTTTATCTATTTGAAATCAGTAACTTAATTCTAAATACATTGTTGGGAAAAATTTTAATCGTGTGTATGTAACATTGAGTATAGGCCTATATGCTCCAAAATGCATCAAATGTTATTTGGGAACATTATTGCTGGTAATTGCAAAAAGGTTTATAGAATAGGCCTATGCATGATATTCGAATTGAGACATGCAAAGTAGAATATATAGCATAAAGCTCCATTGATTTCTTAATCAGTTTAAAGATATTTTAATCGGAAGGATATTTGAATTTCGGTCTTGATTTATAGTTAAGGGTTTAGACGCGTTTGAGTTTATTCCAATTCAAAGGCTACAGTGGGATTCGAACCCGTGGCGCATTGGCAAAACGTCGACTTTGTTCAGAACATTAAACGTCACATTAGGTATAGAAGACAAGATTGATTGATTGTTTGGTGTTTACGCCGCACTCAAGATTATTTCGCTTATATGGGGGCGTTGCCAGTTTTATTGTGGGGCTCTATGCCAGGAGAAACCCCACCACGTTCCAGTGGTAACTGGCAACCATCCCACATAGGTCGTTCGAGTGAAAACCCAGTCAGAAAATTTTCTAATTTATTTCTTTTGGACTGAATGGGATTTGAACCCGCGACCCATTGGTGGAAGGCTGTTTGGTTTGAGCGTCCAACGCTCTACCTACTGAGCCACGGAGGCCCCCTAGAAGACAAGAAAATGATATGCAAAGAAGTGTATAAAAAAACCGACCATTAATCATTCTTTATTCGAGTATATAAGCTTCTCTTTATAACATCGTTATATTCGTACCTATATATGATTCCCACTAAATAACATTGCATTACAGGGCTGTTTCTCAACACCAACGCATGCAACTTTGCGCCTGGTCGTAACGTAATGTTGAAGGTATATGTTGCCATGGCCTTGCAATGGACTTACGTCGGGCGTAAGTGTGTTGAGAAACAGTCCGTTGAGTAAAGCAAACGGAAGATAGAGAGCAGGGGCTCGTTCCACCAAAGTGGCGCAAAGTTACACATAGGTTTCCAGCAGAGAGTTGTGCCACCACTCGTTTTCGACTGGCGTAACCTACTTCAGCTTAGTAGAACGAGGCCCAGGGCGGCTGTTTTTCAAAATATTTACGACCGACGTAAGTCCAATCCAAGGTCTAACTATCATGGCAACATATGCCTTCAATATTACGTTACGACCAGGCGTAAAGTTACGCCAGTCCCATGGTCTGTAAACCAGTTCATTTCCTTTATCATGTATTCATACCATTAATGTATACAGTACGCATATTTATTTGCTTTTATGAAGACAAAATGGCTGACTAAAGTTTTTCACAGATGCTTTCCTGTGAACCTTTTTTTAAGATAAAGCTTGCACAATTTGGGGAAGGAAATTTTAAAAACGCTTTTGCAAAAAGAAGGAAAAATGCTACTCAAGAAACCTTAATTTAACCTTGCTCTCTAGACATTATGATTTCCGTGAGTTTAATAACATCGTTTATTTATATATCAAAACTCTTATATGGCATGTAGCGGTTTCGAGACATCGTAAAATATACGTAAAAGCAAGAAATTTGTTTGTGCTACATTTTTTGCCTCAAGAAGCCAATGATTGCAAAGAAAATTGTAAGGAACGCGAGTTGGAAGGACTCGGGGGAAATGACTGGTAAAAATCGACCCGGAAAACAAGTGTCATCAACCTGAAGCAATTTTCTTTCCATATCCCGCACTAAAAGTTGAGGCAATATTTATAGTAATTTTCTAACCAGCTGCAGAAAAGTATATGTCCACGGTTTTCTTACTTAAAATGTAGCCACCTTCAAGAATATTGATAATTTAAAACAAAACATTTTTTTCTCATCTCAAGACAAGTTAAAGTTGAAATTGCTAGTCTTACTTGATTCCATCACCAGAAATGTACACATAATAAAAAAGAAGTTGAATGATTTACATATTGTTTGATAATCGAAAAGTACATAGGTCAAATGCAGTGTACGTAGTTTTAAAATTCAATTGTGTACGATTCCGTTTTCAATGAATTTAACGGAGGCTTGATCGGAATGAAACAAAAAATTAGAAATTTTGACACCAACTGCTTTGTGGAAAAACTCATGTACAAAAAAAGAAACAAAACAGACTACGCCCGTTTTTTCTACATGAAAAATGGGAAAATCGCATACTGCTATATTCACTAAGGTTTCAGACACTTGACTTTTCAACGACAATGCGGCTATTTTTGTTGCTCACTTTTAGGATCCATAAAATTGCCTTACAGGGAAGTTTAATTGAATTAAACCAGAGCGAAAGTACAAAATGAAGACAACCAGAAACCGTTTGCACCAAAATATATTTTACAACATACAGTTTTCAAAGTTCCTGTCCATGGTACTCCTGACCTATTCCAGGTTTACATGACCATGGCATTCAGATAATACCCGTCCCTCAGATCAAACATTATGGCAGAGACCTTTCCCAAAACTGCATAATGTCAGGCTTCTGAATCTCAATAATTTGCTTTTCTAGTTAATGAGCGGACACCAGATTTACAGATTGGAAATAACGTAAATTGGCTATGGTGGCAGTCCTTAAAATCGCAGAATCCTATATTTGTCATTTCCATAAGCTGAACACAGTATTCCAGTTTCAAAGTGACACGACACAGCGTTCTCAAGTAATGGAACAGAAGCAAAATTCACAGAGTCGGAATACGGTAAATTGGCTGTGGCGCCAACCGTAACATTCACAGAATCATAAAAAAGCAATTGCATCCGCCCTTTCCATGAGTTTTACACACTTTTCAAGTTTCAAAGTGATAAGTCAATCCATTCTCAGTTTATTGAGCGGACAAACAGAAATCATGAGATCAACGTTACCCACTGTCTAAACTACAGAAAGATAGGACTCAAAGGTTTCCAGTTACTGAGCAGACAGCAGACTTGGCGATTGGGAATAAGGTAAATTGGCTAGAACGACCAGCGTAAAATTCGCAGAATCGTGAAACCAATCCCACCCGCTCTTTCCATGAGTTCAACACAGTTTCCAAGTTTCAAGTGATAAGTCTACTATCCATTCTCAATTTATTGAGCGGACAAACAGACGGTGGCTATCGGTATACAGCCTCGATGAATATCAGCCCCGATATCGCCCCCCCCCCCCCCCGATGAATTTCGGGAGGATAAAAATGGCGCATAATTTTAAAAACCACGAGAATCTCGGAGCTCTAAATTCTGCATGCCAATAACGACACATTCTTCTCATGTCTCTACTTGAGATTTCGGCAAATGTCCCTTTGGACAAATTTAACTCAATAATTCACAGAACTTTTGAAAATAATTGTCAGAGTAATTTGTAGCGATTCATTGTGAATTTTGTTTCTATTAGTCTTGATCTGATTGGGTTTTTACTCGAACGACCTATGTGGGATGATTGCCAGTTACCAGCGGAAGGTCGTGGGTTTCTTCCGGGCACAGAGCCCGGTTTCCTCCCACAATAAAACTGAAATAATCTTGAGCGCGGCGTAAAACACCAAACAATCAATCAATCAATCTATTAGTCTTGGAATGTTTGTATTTGCTTTTTGTTGCAGATGCACGTCCCGGCACTTTTACCATCAGTGGTTGTATTGACAGTTTTATGTTTGTGCCAGCACGAGGTGAGGAGTAAATCGAATTACTGCACGATGGAGCTTCCCCGGGCCCTGGTCACAATCTGTGGCATGAACAAACGTGGGGGTCCGTCTCAACGACTGAGATCAACAAAGACTCTATGTAAGAAATATAATGTAACCTTTGTATATTTCGATACGCTCCGCCTACCAATGCGTAACTGATTCGCATGAGCTGTTTTACTGGCTTTATTGGCTATTTTTTTCAAGACGTGTATTTCAGAAGCTTTTTAGTGCTTCTAGTCTCGAAAATGTACGATAAAGTATTGTTTTGAACTAAGTGTGACTTTGAATGAATGAATGGTCGTCCCGGTTATTCGGTTCGTACACGCCACATACTGTATGGATTTTCCTCATTCCAACGCCAATCATTTAGTTTTTCGATGGCCTTCAAAGCCTCTTACTGTCGTGGCGATCCGGAATGATGAAAAAGGTGTGAATTTTGGCAGCTCATGCCACTTTAAGCTTTGTGTCATTCCTGTAGTAGCCTACTGGTGCTTATCCTGAGCACGCTTACAAAGGTGTCAGTTTATTGAACGTTTTCACAGGTGGATCACTTGGTTCACCTCAAATTAAACCAAACAGACAAGATTTCTCGGCTAGCCTCAAATAGATTGATACAAGTTATGTAAACCTTGTAATTGATTTGCTCCTTTGACTTCAATTACTTGAGCATATTTAGCTCGAACAATCGGCCTCTATGGTGCTGAGAATCTAACACACTCCCTCATGGGACCGGTAAGTAAGTAAAACAGGACGAGACACAGGTGCGCGGCTAGTTAAATAGGTGTTGGCAGAATTTTCACGACAATTAGAGGACATGCCGCACGTGTTCGGTGGTTATCCTCAACACGCTTATAAAAAGGTGTCAGGTTTTGAACGTATTCACAGTTGAATCACTTGATTAACCCCACACAGATTGATACAAGTTATGTGAACGTTGTAATTCATTTGCTCCTTTGACTTCAATTACTTGGGCATATTTATCCTGAACAATCGGCCTCTATGGTGAATCGCCGTTTCAGCACTTTTCTCAAGTATATGATACAATTACTTTTGATGATTCGTGAGATACACATTCCAATTGCTATTGGGGTGGAGAGTTGGGCTTTGTGGCTCAGTCCCTCAGTCCCACACAGGGCTTCCATCTGAGTGTCGCGGCGTCGTAACCGTAACCGTAACACATCGATCAATCAATCAATAAATTGTTATTGGTGTTTCTAATTTTGCGAGAACATTCATCACCGCTTTCGTACACTTCTGTGAAAAAAACATAAAACGACCGCATGTGCTGATTGTCCAGTCAGATTCCCGGCAGTGGTCACTTCGATATTGACAGCCGCTTTTCTGCAAAACTTTTACATTGTTCGAATCCCACTCAGTCCCAAAATAATTAGAAATTTTTCTGACTGGGTTTTCACTTAAACGACCTATGTGGGGTAGTTGCCAGTTAACCACCGTAAGGCCGTGGGTTTCCTCCGGGTATAAAGCCCCGTTTTCTCCCACAATAAAACTGGCAGCGCTGCCATATCAGTGAAATAATCTTGAGCGCGGCGTAAAACACCAAACAATCAAAGAATCAATTTACATTGTTCAACTTCTGGTTACTTTCCACTCATTCTCCCTCGCTTACAGGCGTCGTTTTTGCAAACATCTTTTTGAAATTGAAACCACACATTGGCCTGGTATCTTTCATTTACATGTGATAGTTACACTGATTCTTCTACAATACTGTTGTCACAATATCGACAGGGGACACGGCCCATAGCGCGAGTTAGCTTTTTGTGTATTTGGATCTTATAGACCATATAGACCCTCATCATGCACTTCAATGGCGAAATTACCTCACCAAAAAAAACCCACCAATCCGAAACATCCTCGCCTTATAGTAGGCCTACAGTACGCTAGTCTGGTACCCTGCCCCTAAACTCGTACAAGATAGTCCTAATAACGAGCTATCTTGTACGAGTTTAGGGGCAGGGTACCAGACTAACAGTACGCTGGCTTGTGATTGGATAAGACACGGCTACCATATGTGACCATGTGCTGGTTTTAAGATATGCAAATATATGAGAATAAAGTCGGAACTCCCTATAGCTCATCTTCTTCAGTAAAGTTAAAACCTCCATGACCCCCCATTTCAAACACGGAATGGTGTCCATGGAGATTTTAACTTGGTTGGAAAGAGATGACTATAGCTTAGCTCACTCTCTAAACCAAATGATTAGGGGTCATTAGTATCTGGCATACGTCAATCGAAACTTGGAACTTGTCTCAATTGATAACTCAAATGCTCCTGGGTCATAACAGAGCCCGAGCGGCCTGGCCAATTGCTCCAAAACAATGCAGATCATACCTATATGACAAATATCAACACCAAAATTTGTTTGGATGAATCGGATTTGCCCATATACTTGACCATGAAAACTTTATCGCTCTGGTTTTAATGTTTCCGAGAGGTTCGGAAATATCACAGCCACAAGTTCTCTTGTATATAAGTAAAGTTTGCTGCAGACTTAGGCCTACCTTTGTGTCAGCGATGTTTACGTATAGCATTAGAGTAAATTTACAAAATTCCCGCGTTAAAGAAACTAAACTGGTAAAAATGATAATTTAGCCCTTTATAGTATGACACATATACTATCCAGAATATATCTTGTAGTATTTAAAGTGGCATGAGCTGCCAAAATTCATAGTTACTGATCGTCACGACATTAGGAGGCCATTGAAGGTTAACGAAAAACTAAATGATTGGCGTTGGAATGAGGAAAATCCATACAGTATGTGGCCTGTACGAACCGAAAATGTGTTCGAAAAGTAAACAAAATTTAAATAACCGGGACGACCATTCATTCATTCTAAGCCAAAGTTAGTTCAAAACAATACTTTATCGTACATGATCGTGACTAGAAGCACTAAAGAGCTTCTGAATTATACGTCTTGAGAAAAATAGCTAATAATTTCAACATTCTGTTTTAATGTCGGCTCAAGCCAGTCATCAACAGTTTGCTACCAAAGTTTAATCGTCGTTCTGGGTGGCCAAAACACTTTTGCCCAGGAAGCTCAGATATATATGATAGCTGCTTAAACACAATTTTTCCTTTTTTTCAGGGAAGCTTGGGCGGCAATTTCTTGTTCGGACGAAAGGAGCATACATACCTTATGGACTTCTTGTGAAACGGATATCGAAAAGAGGTTTGGCCCCAATCCACGTGATGGCTGACGTGTGTTGTAGGCGTGGCTGTTCATTGGACGATTTGCTGGAAACGTGCAGATGATAAACAGTTTACTTGCGTTCTAAACCAAGAACTGTTCATCAAAAACCCACATTCGAAAACCGCACCAAGTGAAACAGATTGAAAACTAACTTCCACAGCACTTATACCTTAACATTCCAAGAGATACATTTTTTCGACAAAAACAAAATTTTGACCAACTTAAAAAAAAAACCTTGGGATTTTAGAAAATACAATTCAATGCAGTCTATTATTAATCTAGAAACAAATATTTCAAAATAAGCAGCTCAGACAAATAAAGGCAATCGTATATTTTAAAATGTATGTTTTTCTGCGAAATATCTAATTTGCCAAAATTCCGTTTGGATGATATTTATCACAAAACTCGTTCGCACAGAATTCGCAGAAATCAGCAAAACAGGGACAAACAGAGGCCTTGTTCACAAATCGTGTTCTCGCGGGATTTCCTTTAGACGTGGCTAAGACCTGGGCTTTATGACCAGGGTGCCTTCGAATTTTAGATTGCTTTGCTTCCATGGAATAATCTCACGTGGAATGTAAAATATACCTATCAACCAATCAAATGACGTAGAGGATAATGCTGGAGATTGGTGCACAGATTAATTGATGTTTTACCCTGCAATCAAGAATACGATTACAAACACTTAAAATTCAAATAATTATCTACGAGAGTCAAGAGAGACCAGCCCTTCTTACGTTCATTTAAAATTATCCGAAATTGGTAACTCATGCGCCGTAATGGTATGCGCCGCCAAAATTCGAAATTTGTTTACGACCAAACGGATGCAAGCGCTCGAAGTTCATTGAAAACTTTGTGATTGACGATAAAGTACAGGAAGCCAGTTTAGTCAGTAACTGATACGAACGGAATTTGTTTTAATTTTGAACACTGTGTTAACATGCATTCGCCAGAGTGGGGCTTTCTAGAAAAAGCTCAGTAAGCGCGGTTCTTGAGAAAATAGGTAACAATTATCTTATTTTACGAAATTTGCCAGCTCATTCCTCTTTAAGAGGGCTTTGTGAAACTGAGCAGACTGGAATAAGATGGTGTTGTTGAACTAGAATGGACTATTTATAGCCCTACGAATCTAGACACATCTGTGTCTAAAACTAAATTGTCTTGTAACTTCCAGTCTTCAAAATGTCGGCGACCCCTTGAGTTAAATCCGCTATTTAAGCTTGATATTTGATCGTCTCGATTTGTTTAATAAGCATATTCGATGTAGAGTTAAGGAAACAAAACAGCTGCGTGTACAAACGTACCCAAAAAAAGAATTTGGTTGAAGTAATTGCTTAAGATTGTCTCTATAGACAGAACAGATAAAGAAAACATATTAGGGAAACAGCAGGATCTAACTGGCATGGTTAGGGCACATTAACAAAGGGGTGCAGACAGTCTTATCTTAAGAATTAGGACATAGTTCACAGAAATAAGACGAGTTCTTTAGATGCTTTCAATCCACTCTTTAAAACAGGACTATTTCTTCTAATACAGAGAGCTTCTCTGAACAGGATGTCTGACCAGTGATAAGATTTATCAATAATTACAGTGTTAATAAAAATAAAGTCACAAAGTGTAGGTGGACTAAGGTCGTTTAAATTGTCTGGTAATCATGGTAAGTTTTTCAAAAAATTTAATTCTTCACAATTAGAAACATGATTGAAAATTTCACTGTTTTTGTTTGGACTGCTATGTTCTTTAATTCTTGTAATAAGACATTGGTCAGTTTTGCCCATGTAGTCTGAACCACTTGCTGGACACGTAAATTTATAAAAAACTGAGCTTTTGTAATGTTTAGGAGTAGGATCTTCAGTGTTTGTAAAAAAAAGTTTTCGGTATGCTTGAGTAGGCTACATTTTATGGGTCGGACGCGCCAGTTAGCTAAAACAACCAACCAACCAACATTTTATGGGTTTTTGTATTTATTTATAAAACTATATCCGCAATTTATACATCTCCCAGATCTTTGGAAGTCGAATACAGCCATTTTAGTTCTGATTGCGACCCCGGCTTTCATGATCTTGGCAGGGTCGCCAAACACGCCCAAAAAGATATACTATTTTTTAAATCCCGAATAGCGACATTCGCGTGCTTGGCGGGGTCGAGAAGGTCGCCAAACTATAGCTCCAGAGGTCAATTCCTTATAGCATTGGCGTGGTAGTCGAGATTGGCGCCCTTCGCGACCCGCCAAGGTTGCGATTTAATTGGGATTAAAAAAAGATTACCTTTTTGCTTTGGAGAGTCTGCGGGGTTACGAAGCTCAAGAATTGGTATCACAGGAAAGCTCTTATTCTGTGCTTCATTATGGAATTTGCGAACATTTAGGTAATTCTGCTTCACCGAGATGTTCTCTGTAATTTGGCAGATCATGCTACTTTAAAGGGTAGCATCAGAAGTCTATGAATGTGCCACATTTTAACTAATGTCGAGAAACATTGTCTTGCGTTCATCGATAGACCTAAACAAAATCATCAACGGTTGAAAAAAGGGATATACCTAAATACGGCCTGTAACGGCTAAAATCGGAGGTTATTTTCGACCAATAGATAAACGTGCGATGATCGTACGATGCCGTAAATTAGGGCAGTTATTTGATTTTTTTCCTTGGTGGAAATCAGCCACCTTGGTGTCATAAAAGAGCGATATGCCAAGCTTGGCTACGGTCGGATCAATAAATTTTCTTTAACAAACATACCGATTGATAAGCCATGGTTCTATCTACTTACACATGGGATATTTCGAGGGTTTTTTATTCAATAATATAAAATATTATAAAATTATTTATAAAAAGGGTCTGCACTCTTACATTAATTATTAATTAAGTGCATTTAACTTAGCGAAACAAGTTCGTCCAAAGATGGCACGTTTATAACTCATCTGAAATCGTCACGCTGCTGTCAAAACGTCCACCATAAATGCATGTACAGGGCAGAGGACAGAGATGTCTGCGATAGGTCTATGTATGCCAGTGCTAAATGCTTTGATGTATTTTTGTTTTGTTTTTTTGGATATGATAAAATATTATGACCAATATCAGATCTGTACGGAACCGTGGAAGGGACATGGATATTTTATTTTCTACGTCTTCCAAGAATCAAATAAATAAAAGAAAAACTAAAATATAAAAAGTCGGGGAAAATTAATTTCCCCCGTGATAGTCAACCAATCCAAAAGCTTTCTCGGCAAAATATAAGAACTGATTGGCCAAGTGACTGTCATTAACACGGGGTAAATTAATGTTCCCTGACTTAGTAATCAGTTCTTATCTTTTGCCGAGAAAGCTTTTAGATTGGTTGACTATCACGGGGAAAAATAATTTTCCCCGACTTTTTATATTTTAGTTTTTCTTTTATTTATTTGATTGTTGGAAGACGTAAAAAATAAAATATCCATGTCCCTTCCACGGTTCCGTAGATCTGCATTGTAATCTTAATTGAATGTATTTTACTTCGGGTAAAAGCTAGCTACAAAATCAGAGTAAGTTATTTTATAATAGGTTAAATATCCCAAACATATATGTAAGCTAGTAAGATCTACTTACCATGCATGGTGCAGACTGTAGTTTTCAATTTCGGAATTCTAGGACTGTGGGTGTTAATGTTGTACCTTTCAGTTTTGACATTATTAAATTTGGAAATGTTACTACCTGTGACATTAAATGCCAATTTGGGAAAAGGTACTCGCTGAATTTCGGGTTTTCCCTGGGCAAAGAGTTCCAACTAACCTGGCAATCATGACATATAAGTAAAATAATCTGGACTGCGTGGTAAAACATCAATCGTTCAGAAATGATTAAGGCACCATCGTGAAGTATTTTTTGTGAACAACCCAAGTTCTCAACACCTGTGCGAGTATCTTTATCAAGTGCAATATTGATTAAAAAGAGGCACAGGTATCGAAAGCTCGTGTTGTTCACAAAACTTGGTGATGATGCTTTAATTGTGTCTTATTAGAATTGAACCCACGTCTAAAAGAGTTTCAAACAGTTCTTAGAACAATCAGTGAATCAAATTTTTGTTTCAATTCCCATTGCAAATTAGTGACTGGCTTACATAAAAAAAGCTCTTTTTTATTGGCCTTATTGGAAGAGCAAATATTACCCAAGTGCCATTAGTGATGCGAAAAAACTTCATAATTTTATTATATAGACCTATTTACAGTGTAAATGTAAACTGTGCATTGTGTTAAGGTTCATTCTACACCAGTAAGAGACTTTGGAGGTAATTGGCATTGGAATGAGGAAAATCCATAGAGTCTGTGGGCCGTGTGAGTAGAAATAGTATCCGAAAAGTAAACAAAATTTAAACGAACGTTTATTCAGTGGTTGGTTCAAAACACTACATTCTCGAGACTAGTAGCACATAAAAAGCTTCTACATAGCAAGTCTTGAGAAAAGTAGCCGTTAAATTTCCACATTTTGTTTTAACTGGGAAATATTAATATTTTGGCAGCTCATGCCACTTTAACATTGAATTATTTCGTTTAAACGCCTGTATTTAATCAGTTTTCATCACACTGCATGGTTCTCTTCGATGTAAATCAGAACCAAATATCGATGAATTTTTAATGTGTGTGAACAAATTTAGACTTCTCTCAACAGCCTCCATCCATAACGTGTCTCAATCTGACTAAAGTCGAGATGCTTATTGAAAATAAGCATCTTGACTTTAGTCAGATTGAACGTGTCTAGGCCTTCTTGCTGGTATTAAACTATTATCTCTTTTCAATATCTTTTCAGACGAAAAAAACAACAACAAAAAACTGCTCCTGGATATCTCTTTTTTGCCAGGTTTGGCGATTTAATGATATAAATAGGACTTAAGCTCACCTGGAGAATTGAAACGTTTAAAAATATGCCATATATTTTTTCCCAATCACTAGGACATGGTACGATGGTCTGAAATCTTAATATGCGTTTTGCAAGTGTATAAGCATTGTGGACAGATAGATCACAACGGAACGAAATAAAAAAAGTATCGCTAAGCCATCACTGGCGGAGGGATAAAGACAATTTTTACATAATAACGTTGGTAGCAAGTTAGCCACACTCATGTGTATCTTTCCTGTGTTACTTACTTGCCGGCCAGGAAGAATAGTAGAAAGTTGGTGACATCGTGGATTTGCCATTATTTTTATATAACTTTGTGTCACACTCTTTCCCTCTATTAGTCAAAAATATCATCATCGCAGATATTTCGGACTATCTACTAGATACCCTCAAAGGAACCTTAATTGTTCCAATGCGCTCCACGGAGGCTCCAAAATGTATATTTTTAAGGACAGCTTATAGTGGTAAGTGGTTTTGCAACATGATGACCATCTTGTCTGTATAGGAGATATTTGGAGTCTATATCACAAAGCGGCGTAGCGTCATGACAACCCATACTGTAGAGATACGTTGCTATGAAAGTTACGCAAAAAATACATCTACGCCGTTTTGTGGGGCCTGTTTCACAAAGCGGCGTAGATGTATTTTTTGCGTGGGATTTTTGCATGACATGGGATATACATGTATCTTTGGACTCCATAGCCAGTGATTAAGAATAAAGACAAAACATAGTTTTCTTTTATAAGTTTTATTTCAAACATTAATAGCGGTCTTGTACAAAAAAAAATCGAACCACGATTGTAAATATTCCAATCATGTGATAATCTCCATGTTTCAATTTGGATATAATTTTGAAGACGTTTCGTGAAAAATGGATTAAAGTGGATAATATATAATACTTATTACACATGGAACATTTTCCTCACTTACAAGATTTCATATATACAAGCCAATAAATAGTTAATACTCTCTTCAACTTTATTTATACTGTGCGATTTCTTTTAGACGGACACTTCTGTACAATGGGTGATTTTCCTCTCAACTTGTGACAAATATTTTTCTGGAATGCCAACATTTCTGGAAAAAAGGAAAGCAAATGAATTTAATTTTTAATTTCCATTTGGTATATGCTGCATGTGGGACTAAAAGCTAAAAGTCGTAAGTGAACATTGTTTGATCAACTTAAGACACCTAGTTCAATTACCGAACTTATGGTGATAGTAATACATATACCAATATATGTAATATCACCATAAGTTCGGTAAATTGTACTATGAGACTCCCAGCATTGCATTTCCAGTGACCCGATTAAATCATGTGACCACTTGTATTGGTACCGGTGACAAGGAAAAAAACAATTTCAAGACAACAGACTACTATTGATTGCTTGGTGTTTTACGCCGCACTCAAGATTATTTCACTTATATGGGTGCCCTGCCAGGTTTAGTGGGGGACGAAAGCAAGCTTTAGCTTTAATTGTCAGCAGGAAACCTATGATCTTCAGCGAGCACCTGGCAACTCTTCCTCAATGGGCAATTGCATGAAAACACACACTAAAATTTTTGATAACGTTTTCTTTGGACTGCGTCAACAGATTGTAACACTATAACGATTATTAATTTTCTGGTAAGAGGATATGTGTACTTGAATGTAACTTCTAAATTAGACCTACAACAAGTTTACATACATACATAAATAACAGCTATATAAGTAAATCTCTTTGGTTACCCTTTTACTTGGCCATAGTAACAAAAAAAAACATAGGGGCCTATCTATTCAATCCCTTGTTTTATTTCTTACCTTAAAGAGTTCAGTTTCTTCTGCTTCACTTCGTCCAGTTTCTGTCGCCTCAGTTTGGCTTCCTCGTCCAGTTTGACTCCCTCTTCAAAGAATTGGTTACGCTGGGCGATTCTCTCCTGTTCTTTCTGTCGTATTTGACGTCGCACTTCCTCAGCGTGACTCAACCTCTTCTTAACATGTTCATTTTCTTCCCTCTTTTCTTTCTCAATCAATTCCTTCTGAGCTCTACAAAGGGAGACAATGATGGTTATTATTTTAACATTTTTTTACATGTGTTGAAATCGAGAATTATAATTCAGATTTTAAAAACAACATGGCAGACTTCATAAGATTGATTGATGTTTAATGCCGCATTCAAGATTTTTTCTCTTATATGGCGACGTTGACAGGTTTGGTGGTGCAGAAAACTGGGCACAGTTAGAGACAAATTCTCAACAAAGAATGCTGTAGTTGTTTTTGCTCTATTTTAGAATGTAAAGGATTGGTGAGATCCATATCTTGATGAAATGACTTACTTGAGCACTCTCTCAAATTCCACACGCTCTCTGTGGGCCTCAACAGCTAAGAAATGTTCCTTATGGGCCATTTGATTGGAGCGAGCTTGTTTCAACATGGCTTCCGTCTCAGCTTTCTTTTCCGCCTCAGTGGCCTCCTTTTTACGCCATTCTCTTTCAGCCTGCTCTTGAGCTCGTTTTGCTCGCAATGCGTCTCTTTCTGCCTGTTCGTCTCGGACACGCTCCTGTAGCGCTCTCAGTCTAGCCACTTCCTTTTCTTTCTCGATACGGACTTTCTCTTGTTCTTTCTCAAAGGCAGCTTCTCTTTCCTGGAAAACAAATAATTCATTATATTGTAATGTTTTATTTTTCACGTTCTCTATTTTCTTGTCCCTAGAAATACTGGCATAGTCTGTAGGATGGAACTATACTTAAGGAAAAGGTTAGGGGTTGATAAAACCAGAAGTCTATAGGGAGCGCAAGTCACGTGTGAATTCCACAAATTTCCTGTCACCGGCACTGCATTGCGCATGTGAATGAGGGTTTTTCTTTCCAAAATGACGTTTAAATCTGACGTTATGGAACAAAATACGTCATATGGAATTGCAACGTCATCAAAAACGTTCTTAATGGCGTCACCTGTCACCGGATATCACAAAATCTCGTAATAATTCTTATGAGACTTGCGCTCCCTATTAAGGGACTCCTGATAAAATGTATTGATTAGCTGAGAAGGGTGAGTTAGAGCATACTTTAATAGCTCTATTAAATGAGTGTAGTAGATTCAATCTACATGGGCTGAAAAAATGTTTTATGGGGGCTGTTCCACGAAGCTACCGCAAAATGCGATTAATCGCAGTTGCCATGATGTTGTATCTCTTCACTATGGTATCTGTTTAAGTGAACTGAAACTAGATCAAAGTTCAGCATTCTGATTCTGGACTGATTGGCGTTAAGCCTAAGCCACGCTAAGGTATACCATAGAGGTTGATCACATGATAAAATATAGGTCACTGATTGGCTGTAACAATAAGGCGGGTTGAGAAAAAATAGAACATGTTGTATCCTTACGATTGTAAGAATGGTCAGTCTATGACCAATCAGAAGATTTGTAAGGATTCGTCAACTGATGACAGATTTGTTGCCGAGGATCGAATCAGAGCCATGTTTTAAAATGCGAAACCGTATTCAGTTGACATTTAGTTTTACGTTTACTGCAGTCTATCAACTTACCGCTTTCTGTTTCATGTATTCCACGACCTTCAACTCTTCTAACTTCTCTTGTTGCTCCTTCATATCTTTGCGTTTCAGCATCTCTTGGTTGGCTTGGTTTAGTTCGTCCTAACGGGCAAAAAGAAGACAAAATTGAATAAAAAAAAAATTCAAACATTCCATGGTAAAGATTTTATGATACAATTATATCAATTAGAATTTTAGACAGGAGCTTAAGGTGATGAATTAGGATCTTAGTTGCCAAAAGTTTGGCTTTTTTCCCTTTATCAAATACTTTATATTAATGCCGAGCTTTCTGCTTCCTTTTAACAGATAATTTATTTCAAATTCCAAATCTTTTGCAAAAAAAAAAAAAACATTTTTTTTCCAGCAAGAACTTAAAAGACAATTCAATATACTGGGAGCATTTACATTCTGTTAAATAACATCACCAACCCCCTTGTCAAAAAAAAACAAAACACACACACAACTCGACGACCTAAAATAAAAAAAAAATCTTACTCTCAGTGTTCGTTGCTCTGTGTGTTTTTTCTCCAGTTTGCCCTGGTCCTCGATCATCATTTTCTCGACATATTTCTGCATCTGAATATTTTCCTGGTCTTTTCTCTCCAATTCAAAAAGACGATCTTGTTCGTTTTCTTGAATCTGCTCCAGTAATTTGGCCGCCCCCAATAACCGCTCTTCTTTACGTTTCTTTTCAATCTCTTCCTGAATTTTGATGGCGTTTTGCCGATCGACTTCCATCATCACATCCAAGCGCTTGTCTTCGAAACCCATCTCGCCTTGAATCTGTTTCTTCTCAAGGAGCTGAGCGTCTCTGATGGCGTGGCATTTGGCGTTTAAGATAAGCTGTGGAAATAAAGCAGAAATAAAAATACACAATTGATTACTCAGGGGCTGGGATAAATCCAATGCCTAAAGGCAAATTTTTGATTCGACATAAAGGAAGAAGCAGCAGTCTCATTTTTAACTATCGGAACTCATTCAAACTTTTAAGTTCATCTAAGGAAATAAAGTCTGAAAACTGACATTCTAAAGAGAACAGAGCATATAAAACACAGACACAATCCCATTCCTTTGACTTTGAATGCTATAGAAAATATCTCTGTCAATATCAGTTCACTTGGAGAATCGTACAGGCCCTATGCCCTAATAGTAATCCTCTGACGCCATAAATTGTTTTGAGCACTGACCTCATTGAGATGTTTGATTTCATCCTCTTCCTCCTGCCTCATCTCGTTAGCCTTAGAGAGAAGATGCTGAGCCTTTTCCTTGGCCTCCTCTTCTAGGTCGTTTAGTTTCTCATTCTTATGTCGGGCCACGTCCATTGTCTTCATAAAGTTCTTCCTTTCCGTACAGGCGTCCTGGAGAGACGAAGTTTTGAACTTAAAATCCAGAAAATGTTTGGATTTGGGGCACATAAATATGATGATTGATGCTTTATGTTGTATTCCAAATAAACTTCATTATTTAACTGGATTGCCAAGTGTAAAAGTGGCCAAGCTCCTGATTTCCGACACTACTATAAAGATGGCAACACGCCCTAAGCGAAAAAATCTTGAGGGCAGTAAAAAAAAATCAATCATAAACCAAACCAAAACTTATCTTGTGGATATTGTTATTTCAGATGATTTTGAATATTACAACTATTTGCTGTATTCTATTGACATCACCCACTATGGCGAGCTAACAGAAAATATCGAGTCATACCATATTCATTTCTTTCTGTTTTTTTATATGTTCTTCAATCTGTTCTCTCTGCGCTTTGCTCAAGATCCGAGAGGCGCTGCAAATTCTCTCAAACTCTGGTCGACTCAAAACAACGGACTGTCCCGAAGGGTCTTCAGTAGGAACGCTGTATCAAATAACAAAATATACAGGTTTGAAAATATAAATCTAATTGTTTCATGTCACATTTAAGATTATTTCATGAACATTTACTGAAATGTTGCCAGATTAATTTTGGGAGAGAAGCAAAGAGAATGTTCTTAACCTTCCATTGGTACCTACCAAGAACCTAGTCAGCGAATTTTAACATTTGTTTTCTCTTGACGGAGTCCAACTAAAGCTCATGAAAATTGACGGGCAATAGATGTTGTTGGGCAAAGTGTTTTTTGTTCTCAATTTCGCACTTTGATCATTCGGTGATGGTAATTTTTAAGATTGAGTATCTTCAACACTGGCATAAAATCGAGAGAAGCCAACTGATTAATCTTTCAATTTGAAGAGGTAGCTGTTGCTGGAAATATAATAAATAACTTACATTAGCTTTCTGATTAAATCTTTTGTAATGACTTCAACAGTTTCTTTTCCATTCTTGGCACCTTTGTTTTTCTGTTTTCTTTTTGCACTTCTTTCATTAGCCATTCTCTGTATGTTGATGTCTTGTCCGTTTGACCATTTCTCTTGAAGCAGTTCCTCTCTTTGTTGGACATGATTAGGCCGCCCAAACAGAGATTCGTCTATTTGTGAAGTGTTGCTGACAACCCGGTAACTCTTTGACCTTCCACGTCGGGAAGAGTTCCCAGAGCTGTTTGAAGAAATGGCGCTGCCCGGCTGGAGAAAAACAAAAGACAAGTTTTAATTTACAAGGACATTTTTATCACCAAAACAGCAACTTAAAGACTTTTACATCGAGGCTATTCTCCCCAAGATAGGTCAAAGGTAACATGGGAAATAGCATCAATGTCTACATGTAAGATAACAACACTATTTGACTTTTGTTATTGAAAGAAAAAGGCTACGAAGGGATTGAATGTAACCTTAAATTTCATGTATATAGTATACTAGTTAAATAGTAGCATGTGTAGACCGATCTTGTGTGTTTTTTATATGCATAGCGATCTGTAGATCTATGTGTGATTTACTGCAATTCTCATACCCGCATTATCCTGTATGTCACAGTTTCAATAACATTCATAGTTTTAATTCAATAACATGCAGTTGTATATGATATGAATCATGAATTGTAAAATAAATGTATTTATTTTAAATGGAGAAAAGGAAATCAGTGAGTCGTGTGACTGAAATATACACCTATAATGGCTAACTTTTCTGATGAAATAAACATGGATTCTAAAATAACCCCAAAATCATTGAAATTATCTTCTTGTAAACTTCATTAAAAGGCTACTGAAAGGATAAATGCCTAGTTCTTTCTGAACACCTAGCGATGATTTGTTATTGTAAATTGGTTTAGATGTATCTAAAAACATAATATTGAAACAAAATGAGCTTCCAGTGGGTATCAAAGAAACAGTGATTGAAAATATGCATATCTTTTTGTCACAAATCGAAAATATCTTCATATTTGACATCGTAGTTGACATTTGAACGCTTTCAACGCCATTTCAACCAACCATGCAGAGGCCCTGGCTTAACGTGGTTTGTGTATGACATCACATCGATAGTAACATATATATCAGATGTCAATTGTGACGTCACAGCCCTAAAGCTAATCAATTTCCGTATCTAGGCTGAAGAGAGAAAAAGAATGCCTTGAATAGTGTAGGTTTTATGCCTGAAATCTAATTGCTTTTGGCTACGTTCCTAAGTCTATACGGAGCAAGTTTTTAAACAAATTGATTACAAATCAGAGGTATTGGCTTAAACTTGTCATTTATCCTTTAATGTTGATCTCTTTCATGTTATAATATTTCTGATTGTTTATTATCATACTCCATAGGTAATAATAATAAAAATATATGATACGGCATTACGGGTAAGTCTATGCGAATAAGTGGCAAAAATAAAGCATTGTGACTGTTGTTTATGAAAGTATGTGTTGTGTACTTCAGTGTAACTTTCACTGAATCATTGAATGCAACTAGAGTTGATTGTCCTAGTAGTTTTTACATTAATTAACAAATAAATAATACGATGAAAGAGAAATAGCAATCGATTTAATAAGGAAGTTATAACAATATTACCATACGATTTGGATTTGTGAAATTTTTGAAATTATGTAGTCCTACTTTAACAGTTTCAGTATACTTCACTGGCCCATGTAACGACCAATAAATAGCCAAACATGAATAAGAGGTACCTGTAGAAGTTTCAGTACACTGTACAAAATGGGAACGAATGCTCTACGGCCAGACTTGGACAAATTTTACAGCTTGAAATATTCCCAAACCTTTCAAAATATATAAACATTTATAAAATAATGAAATCAGTGAACATGTTCTTACCATGATGTCGATGTGTAATGTTCAGTTTCGCATTAGATCGTTCATAAAAGATGATTTAAAAAGCTAACTTCCTTTTCTAGTCTGTTCTTGCTTGTACGTCAAATTACTGTTTACATTTGGTCGTTATGGACACAAATCACGTGGCGACAGAACAAGGGCCGCAACTCCAGCGCTTAAGAGAAAAAAAACAAAGACCTTAAATTAAATTTTAACACCTTTTGACACTTATCGCCGTACTCTCTCCTGTAAAACTAAATGTAAATGCATGAAGAATGACCTATTTCAAAACCAGGATTACAAAACACCCTTATCTCCAAGATACAAAAAAAAAATCACCCTGTGCGAAGTCTTCTGTTTTCGGAGGTACAAAACGAACAGAAAATTCAGCATGGTCAACCTGTGGATGTCAAAACGCTACAACTTATAATTTTTTGTTGTATTTTAAACTGTTAAAAAATATCATGCCACCCACAAAGACACTTCTCAGATTTTTGAGCCATTGCCATCAACAGCGGTGTAAGTTATTGCAGCATTAAAGGTTTTGAGCCGTCGACTTGTTCGAACTGTTGTTGTTGCAGTGGGATGCAGTTCAAACGTTTTGGCGTCTGCAATTAAATGGAAGTTATAACCAAAATCAACATTACTGTCATTTTTATCCTCCCAGCATATAATGCGGGGGGATATAGCGATCAACTTGTCTGTCTGTCTGTCCATAATCATTTCTTGTCTTTGCACCTCCTCCCAGGCTGTTCATAATTTTTTTTCGAAACTTGTTGGACATGTTGCCTGTTGGATATCATTAATTCAACAAGTTAAATCCGACTCGTTATCTATATTCTGACATTTGCTGGTCGTCGGAATTTAACATCTCCGACACTTTTTCTGTAATGCTGTTTTGGACAAATATGAAACTTTACTTTAAGTCAGAATTTTCGTTTCTTAAGATTCCTGTGTTGATGACAACGTGTTTCATAGTTTTCGAGTGGTTTTTATTGGTAAAATTCCGAAATATTTGTTGTTTTGTTACAGACAATTTCAAATCATGTCTTTCAAAAAAACAACGGCCAAAAACACAACGAACCGTTTAACCAAAAGGGGGGTAATTGTCTTCTTCAGTCTCGCGATGGCTGCACACTTTCAAGCTATCCGATAAATCACTGAAGCTGGCGATAGCACGTGGCTGCCAAAAATGCAAAATGACTTTTTTTTATTTTATTTCATCAAATAAGCAGATAATTTTACTTTTACATTCTTTTTGCACAACCTCAACCCCCTACGAATATTGGGGTCGCCAAAGTCAACCATGGCAACCGATTTCGATCATGCGCAAAGATATTTTCATCCCAGTGGACTCCAGTCGGTTCATAGCATTACCGGATAAACAATGGCGGATAGTGAATTCCTTTCTGACGACATAATGAAAATCAGATTATTAAACAAGGAGGCGGGTAAGGAATTCACTTTGGTGAATTAGGATATCATGTGAGGATGAGGATTATTTTCAGAGTTATTGCCCTTTTCCGACATTATGCGAAGACATAGACAATTAGTGCTTGTCATCGCATCTCCTCCCACGACCACAGTTTTCATCAAATTTTTTCGAAACTTGGGTGGACACTTTGGATATTATGTGAGGATGTGCAGCTTCTATTTTGGTTACGCTGTTTTCATTATTTTTAGAGTTACTGCCCTTTTCCGACAGTATACCAAGACATAGCTCAGTAGGTAGTGTGTTGGACGCTCAATCCAAACAGCCTTCCACCAATGAGTCGCAGGTTCTCATCCCACTCAGTCCAAAAAAAATGGAAAATTTTCTGACTGGGTTTTCACTCGAACGACCTATGTGAGATGGTTGCCAGTTACCAGCGGAAGGTCATGGGTTTCCTCCGGGCATAGAGCCCGGTTTCCTCTCACAATAAAACTGGCAACGCCGCCATAAAAGTGAAATAATCTCGAGCGCGTCGTAATAAACCAAAAATCAATCAACCAAGACATAGACAATGGGTGCTTGCCATCGCCTTTTCACCCACATTTTTTATCAAATTTTTTCAGAACTTGGTGAACATGTTTAATATCATGCGATTTCCGCTGGTTTACGTTTTCTAATTTAAGGGCAAGCCTAGCCCTTAGCTCCCTAGAGTCATAATGCGTTGTTATTTTTCTTTTAAAGAAAATTAAAAAATTTTAAAAACTTTTCTGGAATGTGGATAACATGACATTCTCAGCGTGATTCAGCGCATCCTCTTGCCGAAGACTTGAGCCGCACATGTTTTAGGCTGTCTCTTGCCAAGTGACGCAGAATACAAAAGCTTCCAGCCGTATACATTTCCTTCGATTTTCTTGATGGCAAAGTCATAAAAGTATGACAACCTGGTTTAAAAATGCCTTTTCTAACTGTTCATTACGTTTGTCCCGAAAATTAAAAAAAAAACTTTTTAGAAGACTTTTAAAACCGGATGGAAAAATTAATTTCAGCGAGTGACCGTCCGACATACTTCCTGCATTTACAGTACACTGGCTGTGGGATAAACACCGGCTACCAGGGATCATATTTTCGGTCATTTATATTAAAGAGAAAATTTAGACATTATAAAAAATCAGACATATTAGTGCTTTTCTTTACCTTTTCATACAATTTTTTAAAAATAAAAACGGTAAAACTTTCTTGTGGAAGACTATGAAAAACAAAGCTGTTTTCGAATGCAAAATGGCGTCACGTAATCGAGTGAAGTCATTTCAAGAGAATTCACTACAGGATAGCATTTCTGTCCGAAATGGTGATTAATATCATAAGCTTGATACTGAATATATATACATAATATGAGAAGTTACAAAATGGGTTTTTTCACCAACGCTCAAAACAGACCAAATAATCTCACTTTTGATTTGAAAACTAACCTAGACTCTACCTTCTTATTGCTGTTCGCCTATATTCCAATCGATTAAAACTTGTTTTGCAGGAAAATTTGTCATATTGTCAGGTCAGATGTGTTGAGTATGCCCTGTCTCGACTCCATGCAGAGAATAATGTCACGCTACCGAAGAAAATCACTATGTGTAAAGAGGCTGATTTTCCTGCAAAACATGAGCCAAGCTGTCCAAAGTTTTTAATCGATTGAAATATAGGCGTACAGCGATAAGAAGTTAATCAAGAGAGTCTGTTAGTTTTCAGATCGAAAATCCACTCAGCGCTCCAATAGGGGCTGAAAGGCTCTGATATACATGTACACACTACAACGCCAACTCTCTAAATCAATGCATAATTTATTCTTCTCTTTCATTTAGGCTGCTTCCATAGCCACTCAAGGCTGCAATCTAGACTTACCAACACTGAAGCTAGGAAAAAAAGACTAGATGTTTTTAACAAGGAGAAGGAACGACAGCTTTCTTTTATTAAAAGAGTTGAAAAAATACAAGTGCAACACAAAGGTCCCCCAGAAGACTGCACTCTTATCATGAACAAAGGATTGTCAACCCCTTTCACATGTGCAATGCGTAAGTTGGATTTATAAATTTTATAATTTATTTATCAAGTTATGTACATGTAGTCTGTACCACAGCCATCTTCAAGGAGAAAATGAGAGCCTCCAAGACGTTATCAGCAAAGCAAATCCCTCCCATCAATTTGTCAAGAACTCATATCAAAGCCAGGCTACAGGAAAAATTGAATGGGTTTTTCCAGTATTCGTACTGAGCCTGGAAAACCTTTGCTGAATTCATAATCAAGACCCATAACTTGTTTGCCCTGAAGTCTTAAGACATCATTATACAATCACTTTATTTGTCCCTTTGCTGTGCACAGGGGAATAATTCTGACTGTTTAGTTCCAAATTTGTTTTCTTCCTCATTTATTTAGGTATTTTAGGTTTATACAGTCCACAGGCATGTGTGTGAATGCATATTAAGACTCATAAATAAAGGCTAATTTATAAACATGCTCAGTGGTTTGTCGAGGGTTTGACAAAATTCTTCTTGATTACATTGTTTTACAGATATCCAGGAGCTCTTAATGAGCCGCTCAGCCTTGGCGTTGGTTAATAACCAACCATGGGATTTACACCGACCGTTAGTGGAAGATTGTGAAATTCAGTTCCTACATTTTAAAGATGAAGATCCAAAAGCAGCTAATACGGTAATGTGACAGGCTTGTGACATACCTGGTGTTATCTGCCCTTAATAATCCTGCCAAACGTCTAAAAAGATTCTTTAGTAAAGATTGTAACTGAATGAGTTAAATTGAATAAATATTTTCTATGCTAACCTGTTAGAGGTTTCGCAAAGTTGTGTATGGTAACCCATTTTAGGTTTCCTTAGAAAAATTACGGTAACCTATTTTGAAATAAGGTAACCTTTTTTTAGTATTTGGTGGTGAATTAAAAAAAACTAGTGAGTTTATATACCAGGAAGCAAATGAAGGAATTGAAAACCTCACTCAAAATATAGGCACACAACAATGAAGGAAAAATATGTTCTTGGAACTGGCTACAGGAGAGATTTTTTGTCAAAATAAACATAAATATGGAGTTACTTTGGATACAGGTGCTGTAGAGAAGTTTTCACATCGTATTAGAATCTAGAAAGCACAAGTGTTGTTGTCGTTTTTAAAGTATACTGACTTTCCTCAAAATATGTTGTCTGACAAACAAACAATTGACACTGGGGTTGTTTCAGTTCTGCCTTTATTTCCATCTTTTACTTGAAGCATTTGTTTCAATGTCCAGGAAAGCAAAAGCCCCAAAAAAAATTATTTCAAAACGTCAAATGGCTGACAACAGTGCTTGGTAATGCTAAAAACGAAAAGGCCCCAAGTAGGGAGAATGCTGAGAGCACCGTGAGGTGTTATGAAGGTCATGGAAACAAACTTAGGAAGTTGGTTAGTTTGATTCCTTACGGTGCTCAATGTTGATCTCACCCAAAAACCCTCCATGATTACATGTGACAACCACATGCAATCAAACTTACTCTAACGAAAGTAAAAAAAAAGAAGAAAAACAAGCTGGAAAAGTTTTACATATCTCACAGTAGGTCTGATTTATGAGTTCTTAAGTTATTTTTAACCATGGAGAATGAATATTCATTTGTCAGGCGAACGGTTTTCTTCCCCACAAAATTGATTTTGCGTAACCTCATGGCGATCACGTTCAGCCATTCTTTCATTGGCACATGCCTGTCATTTGAAAGTCATCAAAATTATAAATGGTTCATGTTGAAAAGTCGTTGAAATGAAAAATATATCAATTTTGATTGATTGATTGGTTGATGGATTGATAGTTGCACTGCACTCAAGATTATTTCACTTATATAGCAGCAATGCCAGGTTTAGTGAGGGAGGAAATTGGGCTCTTTGCTTTGAGGAAACCCCCGACCTTCGGCGAGTACTTGGCAGTGGTAACTCTAACTTATACGGCGATCAGGTCAAGCCACTTGAAAGTCTCAATTGATCTTTATTTTCTGTTTTTGTTTACAGGCATTTTGGAGAACTTGTTCATTTATTCTCGGGCACATACTAGAGACAGCTTTTGAAGATAACTATTATGTTGAACTGTGTAGTTTCCCACCTCCAGATAGTAAGTCAGATATCTCTCATATGTTGATGGATGGATTGATTGATTGGAGTCTCATGCCTCACTCAAGATTATTTCATTAATGTATTGATGAAAAGAAGTTTCATTCAACAAACCCCTTCTTATCAAAAATATTTTCAAACAAACAAAGAACAGTAATGAAGTTTGGTGTGAAAACATGATAAAGAAGTAAAGAACTTTATGTGCGATTTTACTTTCATGCGGTTGAATATGTTTGTGGCATCAAAATAGCAGACAGAAAGTGCTCTGCACAGAAAAGTATCCACGCACAAATCGGCCACTTCAACACATTTAAAGTTAATAAAGTGGCATGAAGCGCCTAAACTAAAAAAATTTATGACTAACGGGGTTGATTGGCCAGTCTGTACACATAATCTTCTCCGGACTAGTACTTCTACAGTTATGATGCTAGGTCAATGAAATTTTGTGTACATGTGGCCCATGGTTAGCAGTGAGTGCAACAACAATCTAAATCTTTTCTTGTTTTTTTCGTTTAATATCACATGTACAAACTATTCAATGTCTTTTTACATATTTATTTACATAACCTGTATTCGCCGTAATACATGTACAAACCTGCATCAAAAGGGATATAACAAGCCCCCTGGGGTTTTACTCCCGCCAGATTATATTCAAATATGAATATTTACTGTAATTCATCTGGTGAATAAAATCAAATCAAATCAAAATTATTTCCAGAGTTGCTGCCCTTGAACAACTTACGTCTGACACAGGCTCGTGTGGACTACTTCTGTACATTGTGACGCTTGGTCAATGAATTTCCGTGTACATATTGCCAATAGTGTGCGGTTGTGCCAGTCATGCATTCACAGTTTGTTAGTCTGTTATTTCCAGAGTTATTGGTCTTGGACAACTTTCGTTAGACAATACATAAGCTTGTCCACATTACTTCTGTAATTTTGATACTCCGTCAATGAAATTGTGTGTATACGTTCAGTTGCCCATAGCGTGCAGTTGTTCCATTTGTGTGCTTGAAATGCATCCTGATTATTTTTTTTCATAAATTCCGATTGTCAGAAGTTGAGCGTTTCAAGTACTTTGAAAAACATTGAAGTAAAAGTAAATCTAGTAATCTGTACAAACGAAAGATGTGTGCTAATAACGGTCAAAATTCAAACAGCTGGGATGTATGATTACAACTTAGTATCAGCTGAAAATTCTTATGTACTTTTTGGCAAAAAAATAATGAAAAATTAACTGAAAACCAAATTTCCTCTTTATTTGGCAGCTTGTGTCACTTTATGAAAAAATTAGTTATGAATTGAAACTATAAAATATATCATTTCTTCAGTTCACAGTGGGAGTTTTGTCCATGATGTAGATTTGAAGATAGCCGACTGGAGTCCCACCTCAGTAAGTTTTTATGATGTACAAGTACCCATAGTAAGTTAAAGTTCTAAACAGGTTTGTCCATCTTGATCATTGAAGCTGAGAGATTTACTCTGAGTATTGAGCTCGGTTTTCTCCCCCACAAAGCCGCCATATACGTGTAATAATCTTGAGTGTAGCGTAAAACATCAATCACATATCATCATTGTGTCATTAACATTTGCAATCATCCTCATCCTTACAGTGAATTGTATTTTTGCATAGTTTGTATTCCAGTCAAAGCTAGGCTGTCAGAGTTGCACCCCCAAATGCCCAAGTACAATGAAATTTGTCTAAACAGACACCTTGATTAACCAGAACCATGTCTAAACCAATCGATGTCCGATGTTTTTCTGTATTAAAATATATGCTAAATAACCTTGATAAACTGACACCTATCTAAACCGCTACCGGCATAAATGAGGGTTTACAGTTATTGTCCCTCAGTCCCACACAGACCTTCGATCAATGCAGGGCGGGTTCAGATCACACTCAGACCTAATATAAAAAAATTGAAAAATTTCAGAGCGGATTTTTCACTCGGTCGCCGTATGTGGAAGAGTTGCCAGGTACTCATCAAAGGTCGTGGGTTTCCTCCGGGCAATGAGACCAGTTTCCTCAATCAATCAATCATAAGCCGAGACTGACCAATGTCAAATGTGCTTCTATATTATAATGCCTGTTAGACACCTAGTGGCACTTTTTACATTTCTCGAGAAGTGCCAGGCCCAGTTTACACATGTTGTAATGCAATGGAATATATTGTCTTATTATACAGTTATGTAAAGGACACATACTACACATACAGATGGTGTGTGTGTGTGTGTGGTAAGCGGGGGGGGGGGGGGGGGAGCTTGGTGGCTCAGCAAAAACAGTGATAGTCGCTCAGTACACAACTCTCCCACATACGAGGGAAAAATTCTTTCAAGAAATTGTTCAATTTTTTATTTGGCCTGAGTGGGATTCGCACCTGCGCCGCATAGATTGCAGACTTAACGGACTATCACTCTAACTGACTGAGCCACCGAATCCCCGTATGCAACATGATACATCAATCAAACACGTGGACTTCTTTGCTACAATATTCTGTCTTTCGGCAAACACCACCCTATTATACGTGATCATCTTGATCATAAAGTTTACAGTTTACAAATCACTTAATGGATATTATCCACAATACATGACAAATTTATTTACAGAAAAAGACAACTGACAGAGAGACAACTTCGATCAAACAATAACAGGCAATTAAAAGTTCCTTTTTTCTAATACAGAACAATACAAAAATGCCTATCTTATTCTGCAGCTAATCAATGGAACACTTTACCAACTGCTGTCCAAACTGCTTCCTCTGTCAGAACCTTCTCACGTTTGTTCCACCACCATTGCACTTAATCATCTTATTATTATTTTTTTTTCAATATATATATGTATATATCTTTCTTTCCACCTATGTAAATATCAGCTATTATCTATTTCCTTCCTGTATATATAAACTTGTTGGATCAAACCATTTATTTTGACTTGGTGTGCATGTGAATAAATTTGAGTATATGTGAGAGTGAACGGTCAGGAGGGCCTCAGGGAAGATCAATGTTTTTGTATTGACTGAGCTTTTCAACCATCAGAAAATAAAGATTATTATTATTATTATTATTATAAACTTCAAACCAACAAAATTAGATGTTGATCTCCGAGAACAAGCATTTTATTTCTCAAAATTAACCTCAGCAATGGCTCTTGACAGGGGAAGGAGACACGTCCTGCAATTATAATACCTTTTCATTAACCACATGGAAAGAATATAAACCTGGCCTGTATTGACACGAATTACAGCCAAGAAATTCAATGATTTGTATTTTTCAGTCAGAATTACGTTGTATGAGTATGATTGGTCGAAGATTAGCACATGATGATTACCGTTTAGAACGTCTGGAGGTGGACGCCTCCATAGCGGAAAAAATGTTCGAAAATAATAGGTATGTTAACACTGGTTTTAAATAGTCAATACGATTTTCAATTCACAAGCTTAAATACATGTATGTTAAGAGGCCTACATTGTGTTAATTTTATAAGCCTTTTCTATGAAGTACAGTACATCAACTTAAGATTAAAATACAGAAAATAAATGATTATGGAACCCTGTTATTAAAATGTTATTTACGTTTTGGTCCATACTTTTTTATTTCAATGTCAGTCATCCTGGGTTCGTTTCAAGTCCCCATGTGAAAGGGTTGTCAGATACCTGGTAAAGGTCGGTGGTTCACTTTGGCTAAAGAGCCTGGGCCCAGTTTCACAAAGCGATCTTAGCATAAGTTGATCTTAATTACCAATGGCAACATATACCTTTAGCTTTGGTTGCCATTGTAATTAAAGATCGCACTTAGCTAAGATCACTTTGTGAAACTAGGCCCTGGGCCTGTTTCACAAAGCGGCGTAGTATTAGTTTTTATGTAACTACCATAGCAGCCCATATTGTCGAGATACGTTGCTATGGTTGTTACGTAAAAACTTACGCTACCCTGCTTTGTGAAACAGGCTCCTGGTCTCCTCAACCACTTTACCTTGCAAAGTCGTCACAAGGGAAATAATCTTGAGTGTGGTGTAAAACATCAATCAATCAAAGTGGCAGCCAAGACCATATTCCCTGCCCTTTGTTCTCATATTTTCTAATAAAAGTGAGCCATATATTTATGAAGACTTAAACACATGGGCACAGAGAAAATCTATATATTTATATGTTGATTGATGCAAGATTTTAAACTTGTTTCCTTCTATCTAGATTTAAATTAGCCCAGATACCTTCTATAGCTGCTTTGTCAAAGTCTGGTAACACTGTAACTGTCTACAGAATGGGAGATCATATTGATGTGTCTCGGGGGCCTCTTATCTCAAGCACACATCTCATTGGACGATATGATATTGTAACGGTAAATATTTGTTGATTGTTCAGTGGTACTGAAGATTCTCTATTTTTACCTTTATTGAAAAAACATGTTTGAATAGACTGATTGCTTGATGACATCATAGGAGGGATAAAAATGGCACATGGATCTGCATAGAAAAGTATAGGTGTGGGTCAGGCTACTTGATACAAAGGGTTTAACAAAGAGGTCACTTCAAACAAAATCTCTTTTCAGTTGATTACCATATGTGGAAGAGTTTGTACTCGCCTAAGGTCAGGGGTTTCCTCAGGGCAAAGAGCCTGGTTTCTTCACCCCCTATACCTGCTACATAAGTGGGCATAAAACATCAATCAACCAACTAACCTAACAAGATCCCTCTTCCTTCCCATAATTTTCGAACTTTTTCGGATGTCTTTGAACTTCAAAACATATTGTGTTAATGAGCAATTGTGTATTTGTGGAGGGTTGTGTTAAGAATTTAGGAACCCCTGGGGTATATCAATCCACGCCAATTAGGTATGTCTAGAATGAATGGAAGTGGCTATGTTGTGACAGAAGGAGAAAGCATAATGACCCTAGCCTCAATTTTTCAAACTGAATGTTTTACTTTATGCTAGTATAGGTTGTGGATCATTTACATTTTACAGTATCGGCATGGACATGAACACTTCAAACAGAAAACTTCGAGTTCATTGAGTTTGTTATTGTGTGTTTCAGGTACATAATATAGAGAGTAAGGACTTTGGTGCTTTAAAGAGGTTCCAGGGATTGGCTCTTCCTTCACAATTACATGTGAGTATCTAGATAGTTTATCCTTAGCATAAAGAACTTGATTGATTGATTGGTGTTTTACACTGCACTTCAGATTATTTGACTTATTTACTGACTAAACCGGTTTTACTGGTTTCCTTTCACAGTAAACCTGGCAACACCGCCATTTAAGGAAAATAATCTTCAGTGTGGCGTAAAACATCAATCCTTGAAACAATACCCCTTTGATTTGCCTTAATTATTGTAGTGACATCATTAGGCTGCAGGTCTATTCTCTTACTGAAGCCAATGTGTATGATGGATAACTCTTTTGCCAGATGCTCGTAAATATGAAAGTTATTAGACATAAGATTTGAGGACTGTGGTAATGCACAGGGGGCTGTTTCTCAACACATTTACGCCCGTCGTAACTTTGCGCCTGGTCGTAACGTAATGTTGAAGGTATATGTTGCCATGACGTTACGACCAGGCGCAAAGTTACGTCGGTGTCGAGAAACAGCCCCTGGTTGACATTAGAAAATCTGTATTTTAAGCTGCCTATAAATTCATTGCATTAATTAAAAATGTGAAAGCAAATGTCAGCCTTCGAATTCGGAATAAAATTTTAACACCTCGTTACCAAGTTATCAAAGATCCATTTCTGTTACAGATGCATTACTGGACATATGAATATCTAATGGGTAGAGCGGCTAAAATGGTATGTATATCAATAGCTGCAGGTTTTGTAAGGTTACAATTACTTGAAATATGTCTGAAATTCTACCGCTGGGTTTATTACCAACTGCAACACAAATCCATGTTCCATTTAAGGCCGTAATTGTCAACACTGAATTTTATTTGTCTTATCAAGGGGTCACATAAATACCGCTCTTAAATACCGCTTTAATTTCTACTTTGCTTGACTTGTATTTTGACAAAAGCTGACATTTTTTTCAAGTTTTAAGATAAAGATTTAGCAAAAAATCACTTATCTAAACCAATTATGGTAGTTTCTCCATTATTCATTTTAGGGGAATTCGTATAAATACAAAACAGTTGGTTGAATTGCTTTTCTTTTATAGAGTGTGCTTTTAGTGTCTTTTTCTGTTAAAGCCATAGATTAACGAACAAACTAAGTGAGCATATTCATTTTTGTGGTACAAAAAATACTTTCAGCATCCTCGGTCATATATTTTCCTGAGAGTTTTAAGTTTTAAAATATATCTGTTCAGCAGCAAAAAAAATCCGAGAACATAACGATTTGTTTAGGCCGCCGTCTTCATGGCAATCGACATACATATATGCTTGTGAAGAAGATACGTTGTTTGTAGTACAGAATTCATAACCCTGTCACATTGTAAACTGCTCTGAAACAAAATCTAATACTTATGTTCTGGCATTCAGTAAACACACAGCTGTCTGAATATTATAGTCTGATTCGTAAATATATTATATTATTATCCTTCAACCAAGTTAGTTGGAAAATGCTGAATTTTTATTGGTTGATTACCCGGGTCGTATAAACCCATACACCGGCCTGATTTTGTTATGACCCGCCTGGCGAAAAAACATGGCCGCCACCACTTCAAATGTTTACGATCAATAACGTTGCTAAGTATACAAGGGGCGTAACTCTGTATGTCGTTTGTCGTCTGCTCGGTCCGTTTGACAGACGTTCGTACATTTTCACTGTAGATGTGAAATATCGAGATATTAGCTTTAGCTAAAATATATTTGTCACAGATAGAATCTGCGCAATAAAACAAATAACAAGATCAGCTGAAAATTTGCACACACGATGAAGTCGTAACTCTGATTAAATTAACACTAATAACAGTAGGGGCCTACACTGGTTGAAGTTCTTCAAACTCTGTTGCCAAGATATTGATGACGGGCCTATATCAGCTGGTATGCCTACAGGTGGATAGCGGTTGAACTTGAAACATGAATCTGTGACAATTCTCCGTCTACTAGGGGTTTCGGGATAATAAATTCGTCATTGATATTTTACCCTGGGTGTATGAATCTTTATGACCCTTCTGTTCCTCATACACCCTTCGCCTCTGGCTCAGGGTGTATGGTTATCAGAAGGGTCATAACGCTGCATGAAAAAACAGTTTAGTCTGTTGATAGCTGAATGAAGGGTCATAATGATTCATACACCCAGGGTAAAATATCAATGACGAATTTATTATAGTTGTAATTAGGTTTGGAATTTAAAGCTGCATGAAAAAACAGTTTAGTCTGTTGATAGCTGAATGTCTCAGAACACTTTTGACTTGGGAACTTTCATCCAAGATTGTCGTATGTATAGACATGACAATATGACTGCTCCCAAGTTGTATTTATCTGATTTGAATTAGTCATATCAATAAGTTTTATCCTGACATTGTTATTTGTGTACAGTTTAATGGTTTCATAGTCTTATATTTAGAGCATAACTATTGCAACACCAGTTTATAGGCCAATTTTTAACGGTGCTGACTGTAGTCCTTAGTCGGTTAGAGTGATTGTCCCTCAGTCAGACAAAGGCCTTCCATCGATGCAGGTTTGAATCCCACTCAGACCAAAGAAAACTGGAAAATTTCGAAGTGTATTTTTTCACTTGATCATCATATGTGGAAGAGTTGCCAGGTACTCGCCGAAGGTCGGGGGTTTCCTCCTGGCAAAGATCCTGGTTTCCTCCCCGAATAAACCTGGCAACCCGACCATATCAGTGACAAAATCTTGAGTGCTTCAATAAATCTACTTCTCTGATGGTCAATGCTGTGTTCACTAACACTTGGCTGGCAGAGTATCAAACTGGGCCATTAATCCAGACCTGTTGCAGAGGCTATGTTATTCAGATCTGCTCACAGACTGGGAACATTTTCACTTCTTGGGGCAACTAATGATCAGCTGAACATAAAACAACTGTTGGCTGCACGGTAAGAATTCCGCTAATTCAAGGATGAGCAATGTGAAGATAACAAATTATTAGACTGCTTTCTGCATTGTTTGATCTAAAACAACAACAATAGGATTATCGGGAGCTCCATGTAGGAGGCAAGACACCCAACGAAAAGTCTCAAACTTTTAGAGTGGTTTTCGTAATGTTTTGAGTACTTGAATCAGTGGAATTCTTACCGTAACCATTTTATCTAGTGTCCGTTTTTTTTCTCAAAAACAAACGGTAAGCAAACAAACAATAACTGGATTTGCTCCCTATTACAGCCTTGGGTCCCTCCTTACATTATATAACTGCCATATTGATCATAGGCTACCATTCCTAACTGAATAAAATATTTGTTTCTCTGGTTATTTCTGTGTTTGTTTGGTTTTCAGAATCATGCTCCGTTACCATCACTCAGAAAGAAACCAGCTTTGACAGTAACCAATGGACACTGAGAAAAATTGTATAGTGAAAAGAGTCAGATTGTATGCCATCTTAATTTAATAGTCATCACCATTTGTATACAAGCTGGAAAACATTTTGTATTTACATCTTCTTCTTTTGATAGATTTTTGTAAAAAGCTTGTTGTTTGTAGTGCTGAATAAAGTGTGAATAAAAGACTTTTAGAATTGAATATTAGTGTTATTTAATATATATATTTAACATATTTTATGTTTCCATGAACCCGTTGCCATGTAAGTCCCCTTCTAGAGAAGCCCATAGAAACTTTGCACTTTGTCTGTCCGTTCGTCTGTCTGTCAGTCAGGCGAATCCGCTTTCCAGACTTGTCTTTAGATATAGGGCAGGGTTTGAATATGTGTTTTTTTATAATGAATAACAGGGTTGCTTGCTTTAAAATGATCACTCCAGGGGAAAAAATACGGTAATTTTTGTAACCGTGTTTCCATCCGATCCGTTTTGTGGAAAGGTAGCCATGTACCAGAGGAAGAAGAAAAGGGATTTCCTCTGGATAAACCTAGCACATTTTTCCACCTTTTTCCACAGTCTGATCTGACATAGCCAAATTTGTCAAGTTGGATCACATATGTCATCATTGTGGTCAGGTTTGGGCTCCTCAATGATCTTATGTGATCATTGTGAGGTGGATGTCAGCGGGGTGGGGTTCGCCTCATGATCTTATGTAATCATTGTGAGGTGGGTGTCAGCAGGGTGGGGTTCCCCCTATGATCTTATGTAATCATTGTGAGGTGGGTGTCAGCTGGGTGCCCCCCCCCCATGATCTTATGTAATCATTGTGATGTGGGTGTCAGCAGGGTGGGGTTCCCCCTATGATCTTATGTAATCATTGTGAGGTGGGTGTCAGCAGGGTGGGGTTCCCCCTATGATCTTATGTAATCATTGTGATGTGGGTGTCAGCAGGGTGGGGTTCCCCCTATGATCTTATGTAATCATTGTGATGTGGGTGTCAGCAGGGTGGGGTTCCCCCGATGATCTTATGTAATCATTGTGATGTGGGTGTCAGCAGGGTGGGGTTCCCCCTATGATCTTATGTAATCATTGTGAGGTGGATGTCAGCAGGGTGGGGTTCCCCCTATGATCTTATGTGATCATTGTGAGGTGGGTGTCAGCAGGGTGGATCCCCCCCCCCCTCTCATGATCTTATGTAATCATTGTGAGATGGGTGTCTGGAGGTTGGGGGTTCCTACACAATCTTATATCATCATTGTGAGATGGGTGTCTGGAGGTTGGGGGTTTCTCTATGATCTTATGGCATCATTGTGAGGTGGGTGTCAGGAGGTTGGGGCTTCCCCCATGATCTTATGCTATCCTTGTGAGATGGGTGTCAGGAGGTTGGGGATTCCCCCATGATCTTATATCATAATTGTGAGATGGGTGTCAGGAGGTTGGGGATTCCTCTATGATCTTATGTTATCATTGTGAGATGGGTGTCAGGAGGTTGGGGGTTATCCCGTGATCTTATGTAATCATTGTGAGGTGAGTGTCGGCAGGGTGGGTCCCCCCCATGATCTTATGTAATCAGGGTGAGGTGGGTGTCAGCAGGGTGGGGTTCCCCCCTATGATCTTATGTAAGCATTGTGAGGTGGGTGTCAGCAGGGTGGGGTTCCCCCTATGATCTTATGTAATCATTGTGAGGTGGGTGTCAGCAGGGTGCCCCCCCCCCCCCCATGATCTGATGTAATCATTGTGATGTGGGTGTCAGCAGGGTGGGGTTCCCCCTATGATCTTATGTAATCATTGGGAGGTGGGTGTCAGCAGGGTGGGGTTCCCCCTATGATCTTATGTAATCATTGTGATGTGGGTGTCAGCAGGGTGGGGTTCCCCCTATGATCTTATGTAATCATTGTGATGTGGGTGTCAGCAGGGTGGGGTTCCCCCTATGATCTTATATAATCATTGTGATGTGGGTGTCAGCAGGGTGGGGTTCCCCCTATGATCTTATGTAATCATTGTGATGTGGGTGTCAGCAGGGTGGGGTTCCCCCTATGATCTTATGTAATCATTGTGAGGTGGATGTCAGCAGGGTGGGGTTCCCCCTATGATCTTATGTAATCATTGTGATGTGGGTGTCAGCAGGGTGGGGTTCCCATCATGATCTTATGTGATCATTGTGAGGTGGGTGTCAGCAGGGTGGACCCCCCCCCCCCCCCTCATGATCTTATGTAATCATTGTGAGATGGGTGTCTGGAGGTTGGGGTTTTCTCTATGATCTTATGGCATCATTGTGAGGTGGGTGTCAGGAGGTTGGGGCTTCCCCCATGATCTTATGCTATCCTTGTGAGATGGGTGTCAGGAGGTTGGGGGTTCCCCCATGATCTTATTATTTTTTTTATTTTTTTTATTTATTTATTCACCATAAAAAACATGTTATATAAATAAATAAAGGTTATAGAATATTTGGCGGGAATAAAGCTCCATAGGAACTTGTTATATCCCATTAAATTCATTTCAAACCAAAAGAATATAAAATAATATAATGGCGAAAAGTTTGAGACAATGTTTTGGTTTTTTTTTTCTTTTAAACTTATAAACACATATCCCGATTAATTGAACAGTTTATGCCAGTTTATGATGTCAGCAGATACTGTTTAATCAAAGACTTAAAATGGGAAGTGGATATAATAGATTTGTATGTTGTGGGAAGGTTATTCCACTCTCGAGGGCATTTAACTCTCAATGAATAAAACGATATGTCTGATTTATAGAAAGGCCTGTATAAATTGTAGTTGGTGCTTCTTGAAGAGCATTGGTGAACGTCAGACTGTCGAGAGAAAAGAGTTTGCAGTGACGCTGGTAACCGGAAAGAATGATGTATATAATTATGGGCGATAAGTAATGAAGAGAAAATATTTAGTTTAAATACATCAAGGAATTTAAATTGCTGGAAAATAGGAGCAGTTGGTGCAAGTTTATGAGAGTAAGTTATGATACGAATGGCCTTTTTCTGCAGGAAAAGTAACGGCCTTAAATGAGATCTATAAGTATTTCCCCAGAGAGCGTTTCCATAAGAAAGATATGGTGAAATTAAGGAATGATATAAAATTATGAGTGTGTGTTTGTTTAGGCTATTTCTAATATGTCTGATAATTCCAGTATTACGTGCAATTTTTTTTGAGATATAGTTTATGTGAGAAATCCATGTCAATTTATCATTGAATATTATTCCTAGAAATTTAAATTCTTTAACCTTTTCTATGACTAAATTGTTTAATATTAAATCGGGGTGTGCAATGGGTGGTTTTCGGTTCGGGTATGTGATCATGTATTTCGTTTTAGCAATATTTAGAGAAAGTTGGTTTGCTTCTAGCCATAATTTAATGTTTTTGAGTTCTTTGTTCATTGTATTTATTGTGTTGTGGATATTATCAGAAGAGTAGCATACGCTAGTGTCATCTGCAAACAGGGTAAAATTAAGAAGTGAAGAGCTGGAAGTTATGTCATTGATGTAAATAAGAAATAAAATAGGACCAAGAATAGAACCTTGAGGGACGCCAGTAGAAATAGAATACAGAGAAGAAAGAGTGCCCTTGTAATTTACAGTTTGTTTTCTACAACAAAGATAGTCCCGAAACCATGGCGATAGAAAGCCGTAATGTTGTAATTTAAGAGATAAGATTTTATGATCAACAGTATCAAAGGCTTTGGATAGGTCAAGGAAAGTTGTTACAGTAAATAATTTATTTTCTTTGGCAGTGATGAGTTTGTCATATAATGATGATGCAGCAAATACAGTAGAATGGTTGGCTCTAAAGCCATATTGGTGAGATGATATAATATTATTGTCCTTCAGATGTTCTAACATCATGTCACATGCTATACGTTCAATAATTTTACTAAATGATGATAATACTGATATAGGACGATAATTATCCATAAGTGACGCTTCCCCGCTTTTATAAACGGGCGTTACTTTTGCAATTTTTAGAGAATCAGGAAAGGAAGCAGATGTAAAGGATAGATTAATAATGTGTGTAAGTGGTTTAGAGATGAGATGAGAAACAGGTTTTAAAAAAGATATAGCAATTCCGTCCAGTCCCGCAGCAGTTGATTTCAGGTTATTTATAGTAGATTCTATTTCAGCCGGGGTCACAGTTTGGAAATGGAATTCGGTGTTTGCAACATCAGATAAGTAATCAGTGAAATTTTTAGAGGGATCGGGTATTTGTTCTTTTAATTTTTGAGCAACTGATGTGAAATAGCCGTTGAAGGAATCTGCAATTTGACTGTTATCGGTGACTGGATTGTCATTGATTAGAAATTTGTCCGGTAAAGTAGATTGGTTTTTACGGTGCAGTATTTGATTTAGTATTTTCCAGGTACCTTTGATTTCATTATTAAACTGGTTTTCAAAATATGATTTGCGTGAACTGGATAACAGCTTGTTTAATTTGTTTCTATAGGAACGATACTCACGTTTTACTTGAGGGTGGTTTGATTTGAGTTATATCAGTAAGTATTAAACCTGTAAGGAGATGATCTTCATGAGAGTTGGTGAATATGTTGTCAATTAGGGTGGCCGATCTGGAGGTTACGCGGGTGGGTTTAGTTATATACGGAAAGAAATAATGGCATTTGAAATGGCTAAGGAAATCTTGAGATGGTACATGAATATCCGTTTTGAATAAATCAATGTTAAAATCACCTAAAATGAAAGATTTAGTGGATGATGGTATGTTTTGGAGGGTGTTAAAGAGATATTGATTAAATTGACTGATGTCTTTTCCAGGTGGTCTGTAGAAGAGTCCAACTAAATAAGTTATATTACAGTGAACAATTTCAACAAACAAAGCTTCATATTCTTTTTCTGTCTGATTTGTAGAAAGTTCATGTATTATATTGCAGGACTGGACGGAATTGTGAACAAACAGAATAACACCACCCCCATGCCTATCAGATCGTGAAAGTGAATAGGACGTATAGCCCGGAAACTGATGGAGATGTTCTGTATTCGGATTAAGCCAGCTTTCTGAAAATGCTAAGACTGTAAACTGATGTTTTAGGTTATTCAATAAACCAGAAATTTCATCATAGTGTTTTGGTAAGCTTCTTGCATTCATGTGGAACAAAGAAAATGTATCATTTGAGTGGGAGACAGTATTGGAAAGTTTAATTTTAAGGCATTGTTCAGAGAAATATTTGGATTGGTGGGAGCTTAATGAGGACCAGTGGCCTTGTTCAATTTCATTGTCATCTGTCGGTGTTTTACAGTCAGTTGTATTGTTTAGTTCTATTGGATTAAAGCACATGTTTTCTATTAGTTTAAGATCAAATGAGTTTGTCACAGGGGGTGGTGTTTCCAAAAGAGACAGTTCGGAAACTTCACTTAACTCGTGGAATGGTAATAATTGAAGGAGTTTCAAGTTTTCTAAATTATCAAGGCCCTCGAGAGTGGGAATATCAGCATTTGTCGAGGACATGATTATTAGACTGATCGACAACTGACATCACAAGGATATGACTTTTAGAACAGATGGACTCGGGTAAAGAAACACATATATACAAACAAAACATACATATAACAATAAACATTTAACGAGGTTCAATAATACCCATGTTTACCCCGATCGTTTGAATTGTTAAAAGAAAATACATTGGCAAGTAATATGACAGGATGGAATATTTTTAAATAAAGCTGTTAGGAAATAAAAATGTAATGGATTAGCAGATGCCAAAAGAATGAATTTCATAATAGATCAATGTACAAGTAGGAAGGAAAAACACTATACATATCAGATAATGCAAAAAAAAAAAAAATAAAAATATATAAATAAATAAAAAATAAAAAAATAAACAAAACTAAAAAGCGTGTGATAGTGTTAATGCAGAAATGAGAATATGTCCAGCACATGTCCACGAATATTACCATACCAATCCAATTCAGATGATCCAATCCAGATGACACATATAACACATATATTTCTATAACGATGATGACAATGAGGACCTCAAACCAAATCATTTAAACCGGACTCAGATTTAACTTGCTTGATAATCCCCCTTAAATCTTTCACGAAAATTTTCCCATCCCTGGACCAAGCGGAGTCGACTGACGGGTGGTTTGAACAGGCCTTGAGAAGAGATTGGTTAGTAGGTGTTAAGTCTTCCTTGATTACCACTTTGGTGCCCTTTAACGCTTTTCTTTTTTGGATACACTCGATTTTCAGCCTTCTGTTCATAAATTTGACAATCACTCCTCTTGGTCTGGAGGCTTGGTTGGCAAAAGGTCCCAATCTGTGTGCAATATCAATGTCACAATCTTATATCATCATTGTGAGATGGGTGTCAGGAGGTTGGGGATTCCTCTATGATCTTATGTTATCATTGTGAGATGGGTGTCAGGAGGTTGGGGTTTATCCCATGATCTTATGCCATCATTGTGAGATGGGTGTCGGGAGGTTGGGGGTTCCCTCGTGATCTTATGTCATCATTATGAGATGGGTGTCAGGAGGTTGGGGGTTCCCCCATGATCTTATGTTGTGATTGTGAGATGATCGTCAGAAGGTTGGGGGTTCCCCCGTGATCTTATGTTATCATTGTGAGGTGGGTGTCAGGAAGTTTGCGGTTCCCCCATGATCTTATGTTATCGTTGTGAGATGGGTGTCAAGAGGCTGGGGGTTCCTACACGATCTTATGTTATCGTGAGATGGGTGTCAGGAGGTTGAGGGTTCCCCCATGATCTTATGTCATCATTGTGAGATGGGTGTCAGGAGGTTAGGCTTCCCCCATGATCTTATGTCATCATTGTGAGATGGGTGTCAGGAGGTTGGGGGTTATCCCATGATCTTATGCCATCATTGTGAGATGGGTGTCGGGAGGTTGGGGGTTCCCTCGTGATCTTATGTCATCATTATGAGATGGGTGTCAGGAGGTTGGGGGTTCCCCCATGATCTTATGTTGTGATTGTGAGATGATCGTCAGAAGGTTGGGGGTTCCCCCGTGATCTTATGTTATCATTGTGAGGTGGGTGTCAGGAAGTTTGCGGTTCCCCCATGATCTTATGTTATCGTTGTGAGATGGGTGTCAAGAGGCTGGGGGTTCCTACACGATCTTATGTTATCGTGAGATGGGTGTCAGGAGGTTGAGGGTTCCCCCATGATCTTATGTCATCATTGTGAGATGGGTGTCAGGAGGTTAGGCTTCCCCCATGATCTTATATCATCATTGTGAGATGTGTGTCAGCAGGTTGGGGGTTCCTCCATGATCTTATGTTATCATTGTGAGATGGGTGTCAGCAGGTTGGGGGTTCCTCCATGATCTTATGTCAACATTGTGAGATGGGTGTCAGCAGGTTGGGGGTTCCCCCATGATCTTATGTCATCATTATGAGGTGGGTGTTAGGAGGTTCGGGTTCCGCCATGATCTTATGTCAACATTGTGAGGTGGGTGTCAGGAGGTTGGGGGTTCCCCCCATGATCTCATGTCATCATTATGGGGTGGGTGTCAGCAGGTTGGGGGTTCCTCCATGATCTCATGTCATCATTATGAGGTGGGTGTTAGGAGGTTCGGGTTCCGCCATGATCTTATGTCAACATTGTGAGGTGGGTGTCAGGAGGTTGGGGGTTCCCCCCATGATCTCATGTCATCATTATGGGGTGGGTGTCAGCAGGTTGGGGGTTCCTCCATGATCTCATGTCATCATTATGAGGTGGGTGTTAGGAGGTTCGGGTTCCCCCATGATCTTATGTCAACATTGTGAGGTGGGTGTCAGGAGGTTGGGGGTTCCCCCCATGATCTCATGTCATCATTATGGGGTGGGTGTTAGGAGGTTGGGGATTCCCCCCATGATCCTCATGTCATCATTGTGAGATGGGTGTCAGGAGGTTGGGGGTTCCTACATGATTTTATGTTATCGTGAGATGGGTGTCAGGAGGTTGGGGGTTCCTACATGATTTTATGTTATCGTGAGATGGGTGTCTTGAGGTTGGGGGTTCCTCCATGATCTTATATCATCATTGTGAGATCGGTGTCAGGAGGTTGGGGTTCCCCCATGATCTTACGTTATCATTGTGAGATGGGTGTCAGGAGGTTGGGGGTTCCCCCGTGATCTTATACTATCATTGTGATGTGGGTGTCAGCAGGGTGGGGTTCCCCTCATGATCTTATGTGACCATTGTGAGGTGGGTGTCAGCAGGGTGGATCCCCCCCCCTCATGATCTTATGTCATCATGGGTGTCAGGAGGTTGTTAGGAGGTTGGGGGTTCCTTCATGATCTTATATCATCAATGTGAGATGGGTGCCAGGTGGCTGGGGTTCTCCTATGATCTTTTATCATCAATTTGAGGTGGGTGTCTGGAGGTTGTGGGTTCCTTCATGATCTTATATCATCATTGTGAGATGGGTGTCTGGAGGTTATGGGTTCCTTTATGATCTTATATCATCATTGTGAGATGGGTGTTAGGAGGTCGGGGTTCCTCTATGATCTTATATCATCATTGTGAGAGGGGTGTCTGGAGGTTATGGGTTCCTTTATGATCTTATATCATCATTGTGAGATGGGTGTTAGGAGGTCGGGGTTCCTCTATGATCTTATATCATCATTGTGAGGTGGGTGTCAGGAGGTTATGGGTTCCTCCGTGATCTTATATCATCATTGTGAGATGGGTGTCAGGAGGTTATGGGTTCCTCCATGATCTTATATCATCATTGTGAGATGGGTGTCTGGAGGTTATGGGTTCCTCCGTGATCTTATATCATCATTGTGAGATGGGTGTCTGGAGGTTATGGGTTCCTTTATGATCTTATATCATCATTGTGAGATGGGTGTCTGGAGGTTATGGGTTCCTTTATGATCTTATATCATCATTGTGAGATGGGTGTCTGGAGGTTGGGGGTTCCTCCATGATCTTATGTCATCAATTTGAGGTGGGTGTCAGGAGGCTGTGGGTTCCTTCGTGTTCTTATGTCATCATTGTGAGATGGGTGTCTGGAGGTTGGGGGTTCCTTCATGATCTTATATCATGATTGTGAGATGGGTGTCAGGAGGTTGGGGGTTCTAACATGATCTTATGTCATAATTGTGAGATGGGTGTCAGGAGGTTGGGGGTTCCTCTATGATCTTATGTCATTGTGAGATGGGTGTCTGGAGGTTGGGGGTTCTAACATGATCTTATGTCATAATTGTGAGATGGGTGTCAGGAGGTTGGGGGTTCTAACATGATCTTATGTCATAATTGTGAGATGGGTGTCAGGAGGTTGGGGGTTCCTCTATGATCTTATGTCATTGTGAGATGGGTGTCTGGAGGTTGTGGATTTCTCCATGATCTTATGTGACCATTGTGAGATGGGTGTCAGTAGGTTGGGGGTTCCTCTTTGATCTTATGTTATCATTGTGAGATGGGTGTCAGGAGGTCGGGGGTTCCCCTGTGATCTTATGTTATCATTGTGAGATGGGTGTCAGGAGGTTGGGGGTTCCTCCATGATCTGATGTCATCATTGTGAGATGGGTGTCAGGAGGTTGGGGGTTCCCCTGTGATCTTATGTTATCATTGTGAGATGGGTGTCAGGAGGTTGGGGGTTCCTCCATGATCTGATGTCATCATTGTGAGATGGGTGTCAGGAGGTTGGGGGTTCCCCTGTGATCTTATGTTATCATTGTGAGATGGGTGTCAGGAGGTTGTGAGTTCCTCCATGATCTTATGTCATCATTGTGAGATGTGTGTCATGAGGTTGGGGGTTCCTCTATGATCTTATTTCATTATTGTGAGATGGGTGTCAGGAGGCTGGGGTTCCCCCGTGATCTTATGTCATTATTGTGAGATGGGTGTCAGGAGGTTGGGGGAAACTACATGATCTTATGTCATCATTGTGAGATGGGTGTCAGGAGGTTGGGGTTCCCCCGTGATCTTATGTTATCATTGTGAGATGGTGTCAGGAGGTTGGGGGAAACTACATGATCTTATGTCATCATTGTGAGATGGGTGTCAGGAGGCTGGGGTTCCCCCGTGATCTTATGTTATCATTGTGAGATGATTGTCAGGAGGTTGGGGGTTCCTCTGTGGTCTTATGTCACCATTTTGAGATGGTGTCAGGAGGTTGGGGGAAACTACATGATCTTATGTCATCATTGTGAGATGGGTGTCAGGAGGCTGGGGTTCCCCCGTGATCTTATGTTATCATTGTGAGATGATTGTCAGGAGGTTGAGGGTTCATCCATGATCTTATGTCATTATTGTGAGATGGGTGTCAGGAGGTTGTGGGTTCCTCCGTGATCTTATATCATCATTGTGAGAGGGGTGTCAGGAGGTTGGGGGTTCCCCCATGATCTTATGTCATCATTGTGAGATGGGTGTCAGGAGGTTGTGGGTTTCTTCATGATCTTATATCATCATTGTGAGGTCGGTGTCAGGAGGTTGACGGTTCCTCTGTGGTCTTATGTCATTATTGTGAGAGGGGTGTGAGGAGGTTGTGGGTTCCTCCGTGATCTTATATCATCATTGTGAGAGGGGTGTCAGGAGGTTGGGGTTCCTCCATGATCTTATATCATCATTGTGAGGTCGGTGTCAGGAGGTTGGGGGTTCCTCCATGATCTTATGTCATCATTGTGAGATGGGTGTCAGGAGGTTGTGGGTTTCTTCATGATCTTATATCATCATTGTGAGATGGGTGTCTGGAGGTTATGGGTTCCTTTATGATCTTATATCATCATTGTGAGATGGGTGTCAGGAGGTTGGGGATTACTCTATGATCTTATATCATCATTGTGAGGTCGGTGTCAGGAGGTTGACGGTTCCTCTGTGGTCTTATGTCACCATTGTGAGATGGGTGTCAGGAGGTTGAGGGTTCCTCCATGATCTTATGTCATGATGAGATGGGTGTCAGGAGGTTGGGGTTTCACCATGATCTTATGTCATCATTATGAGGTCGGTGTCAGGAGGTTGGGGGTTCCTCTGTGATTTTATTTTAACATTGTGAGATGGGTGTCAGGAGGTTGGGGTTTCACCATGATCTTATGTCATCATTGTGAGATGGGTGTCAGGAGGTTTAGGGTTTCACCATGATCTTATGTCATCATTGTGAGGTCGGTGTCAGGAGGTTGAGGTTTCCCCATAATCTTATATCATCATTGTGAGATGTGTCAAGAGGTTTGGGGTTCCACCATGTTTTTTGCCATCATTGTGAGATGGGTGTCAGGAGGTTGGGGGTTCCCCTGTGATCTTATGTTATCATTTTGAGATGGGTGTCAGGGGCCGGTTGCACAAAGGTGTATTAAGCGTGAGTCTGACTTATCTAGGCAACGTCACAATCAAATTTGGTTGTGACACGACGTATTTAAGCCTGACTTAATTAGACCCTTTTGGCTTAAAATGACATTTTTATGACGTCGTTCGAATTGTATCGCATTGACGTCATTTCTCTGTTGCTGTCGCTATGACTTGCCTCTTTTGCACTACGTCATAGACGAAATTAACACGATTCTGATTTTAGATTGATACAAAAACTCAATTTAGCGTCATTTTGCCATACAATGAGGCTCCTGCGCAAGCGTCAATCCTTAAGCCGAAAGGGTCTATACAGCTTTGTGCAACCGGCCCCTGGCGGTTGGGGGTTCCCCCGTGATCTTATATCATCATTGTGAGATGGGTGTCAGGAGGTTGGGGGTTCCTCTGTGATTTTATTTTAATCTTGTGAGATTGGTGTCAAGAGATTGAGGGTCTAGAGGTCGTGTGTGTGCGTGGGGGGGGGGGGGGGGTGTCTTCTGTGATCTTATTTTAGAATTGTGAGATGGGTGTCAGGAGTTTGGGGGTTCCTCTGTGATTTTATTTTAATCTTGTGAGATTGGTGTCAAGAGATTGAGGGTCTAGAGGTCGTGTGTGTGCGTGGGGGGGGGGGGGGGGGGTGTCTTCTGTGATCTTATTTTAGAATTGTGAGATGGGTGTCAGGAGGTTGGGCAGTCCCTCCAGATCTTATGTCATCATTGTAAGATAAGTGTCAGTGGGGTTCAGGCTTCCTCCATGATCTTACATTATTAAGATAAGATATTATTATGTCATCATTTTGAGATGGGTGTTAAAATTTCCAAATTGGGATTTCCACTCCTTCTCTCTTATTGGAAGAGTTGCCAGGTACTTACCAAAGCTCCTTAAAGGGGCATGAGCTGCCAAAATGTTGATATTTTGACGTTACAACAGAAGGTTGAAACTATTGACTATTTTTCTCAACACGTAAAATTCAGAAGCTTTTTAGTGCTTCTAGTCTCGAAAATGTACGATAAACTATTGTTTTGAACTAGCTTTGGCTTAGAATGAATGAATAGTCTTCCCGGTTATTTAAATTTTGTTTACTTTTCGAACACGTTTTCGGTTCGTACAGGCCACATAATGTATGGATTTTCCTCATTCCAACGCCAATCATTAAGTTTGTCGATGACCTTCAAAACCTCCTACTGTCGTGACGATCAGAAATTATGAAAAAAGTGTGAATTTTGGCAGCTCATGCCACTTTAAGGCAAAAAGGTCTGATCTCCTTCCCTACTATACCTGGCAGTGCCATGTACGTGAAATAATATTGAGTGTGGCATAAAACGTCAATCAATAATATATTCACGGTAATTTTAGACCAGAAGATTTTCCCTGTGCCCGTGTGTATAACTATAGGCGTTCATAAATAATATATTTACGCCATATTATAGGAGAATTAATTTTGACAGTGGTGTTAAATCCTAATTAATAAATGAATTAAACACTTCCTTGTTTTTAACCCCTATAACATTAGGCCTAGCCATCAACTCGTTAATGAACTTACAGAATTATTCCCATAATCTTGTTTTGAACACTGGAGGCTGTCAATTACACTTTTTGCTTGAATCAAAACGAAACAAGTTTTTCATCCGCTTTTAGACATAGCGTTTATTGTGAACATAAGGCCGTGACCATCAGAACTGTCTGGGACACTGTGCAGACGCGATCAACTAGCATCAGCTACACGAAATGTGACGTGCATGTTTTAAGCACTTGGGCGAAAAGTCTAGCATCTGCCACGCAGCGCCCTGCGTTCGTGGTAAAACAGAGTTTAGTAAATTATTAAAGCCTTCAAACTTTACTTTTATTAAAATTCTGAAATGTACTCTTATATTACTTTATTATAAAGTCTGTTAGTTTGAGAAATAAAGTAGACTTGACCTACATCGCAAAAGGTAAAAATTCTCAATGATCTGAGGCTCCCGTGGGGAGACCTTTGTTTTTATTACCTATCAAGTTCATGGAATGTACCTGATTGGGCAAATTTTAGCGATCCAATAACAAAAGGAGCTGTTCAGAAACAATTCTTTAGCTTAATATAAATATATTAAACTTTTGGAATGGGTAGATGGTAAAAGTTACAAAAACATTGCACTTTAACCGTATGGACCCTCCGTGGAATATTGCATCTAGCTAAACAGCCCGGGCGGAAGCCACGAGGATTTTATCGTCATATGCCTCGATTTGTACTCAAAATTTTGACAGATTTGTTGTTTGATGTTTCAAATTAAGGTAAGTATGAAGGGATTTGGGTATCAAGCGACAAGGTATCAGTGATGGCATCTTGACTTTTCTGTCAGAATTTTATCGGAGACTTGTTGAAGTCGCCTGGGACTGCAGCTGACAGCTTTTCTTCTTCGGCTGAACCGATGATGCCTCCCACTAGTGTGCATGCATAATTAGCCGCCAATGTTTTAGCATGTTTTCGTTTAAAAACAAATTTAACTTATTTATTTTTGATACAATGCTAACTTTGACATCTGTCCTTCAGTTTGCCATTAATGTTTGCTAAGTTTCATCGGCTATTTCATCATGTTTTTCGCTGTTTTCTAACGTCTTATTCAGTTAAGGTCAGATAGCCTAAGTGAAACCCGTGTACCTATAAAGTATTATTATTAACAGGCGAGACTGACCCACATATACGTGTAGTCTACCTTGCTGTAATAATGTCATCTGTGTTTTCAGCCATATCGCTGACGAGAACACAATGTTGCATCTATGTTGTTCTTCTCATGCTAATCCAGTTAGCTTAATGCCTTAATTTGTAGGACCTACTCACTACCGGTAAACAACTTCTTTTTGTACACACATGTAAATTGTTCTTCAGTATAAAATCATACATAACACCATGGCTGAGAGCCCATATGTAGGCCTACCATATATATATATATATATACAGACCTGAAAGCTAAATTATTTTTTTTCCCAGGAAATAATTCTGCTTTGACCTTTATTATAGTTTTCTTCAATTTTAGCCTAGACATAGGCCTGGGGGGCTGTTTCTCAACACATTTACGCATTTTACGCCCGTCATAACTTTGCGCCTGGTCGTAACGTAATGTTGAAGGTATATGTTGCCATGACGTTACGACCAGGCGCAAAGTTACGTCAGTGTCTAGAAACAGCCCCCTGATCTTAGCTCTATGTGCCAATATAGGTCCCAACATGGCAACAGCCAATATGTCAAATAAACCATAGAAATAAATGTAGCGACACGAGTTGGCTAAATGGTTGTGGTGCTAGATCATTTCATATACACTTTTAATATGAGCTCGCTAATGATAATACATTTTCGTGCTTGTATGTGTCTCTTTAGTTATTTTACACAAGAAGATTTTCCCCGCGTGTTTTAGCGTTCATAAATTTATATATTGGATAAGCAGTTTTGAATTTTTTCACATTGATCATACTTTTGTGTTTTCAGATCATAAGATATTAATTTTCTTATTTATCTAGAGATGGAGGGGTCAGAACCACTTGATCGAAAAGAAATTCGTCGCCCGATGAATGCTTTCCTGATATTTTGTAAGCGTCATCGAAGTGTCGTTCGTGAGAAAAATCCCCGTCTGGACAACCGTAGTGTAACAAGAATTCTTGGAGAGCTTTGGGCGAATCTTAATGATGAAGAAAAAACAATCTACACAGATCTTGCCAAACAGGTAAAGTTAGTGTGATAAAGTTACAATACTGATACCCTTAAAATGACTTGAGCTGCAAAGTTCAATTTTTTTCTCAATATTAAGAGGCTTTGAAAGTCGTCGAAAAAGTAAATGATTGACGTTGGCATGAGTCTGTACCTCATGACATCTGTGTGCTATACGCACTGAAATAGTGTACGGAAGGCAAACACAATTTGAATAACCAAGACGAACAATCATCCATTCTAAGCATAAGTTAGTTCAAAACACTAGTTTAACGTACATTCTTGAGACCAGTAGTGGCAAGTGCTAAGAAGCTTCCAAATTGAACGTCTTGAATTTGTTGTTCCTTATTATCCTGTTCTTGTTTTTCTTCAAATTTTGGAATATGGAATTGGGGGATCAGGGTACATCCATCAGATTTACCTGTACTTTTCAGGGTGGGATGATAGTCCCTCAGTCTGACACAAGCCTTCCATTGATGCATCCAGGGTTTAGAATCCAACTCCGACCAAATAAAGAAAATATCTGAGTGTTTTTGTTTTTCACTCAATCGTGGTATGTGGAAGAGTTCAACTTGCCAGGTACTTGCCGAAGGGCAAAGGATTCCTCGGGCCAACGAGTCCAGTTTCCCTCCCCCACTAAATCTGCCAATGCCGCCATATAAGTGTAGTAGTCTTGAGAGTATAAAAGATCAATCAATCAATCTATTTTTTTTTCTATCACCAGTATAAGGAGGCCTTTATGAAAGCTAATCCTGATTACAAATGGCACAATTCGGAGAAGACCTACCCTGCATTGGGGCGACCAAATACAGTGAAATCACCTGGTCTGATGAGGCTTGGCTCTATGGAATCTGGAAACGACAGTTTAGTTCTGGGAAAATTGGCAGGTGAGAATTAATTTTCACTGAAGCATTTCAAACTGGATGATGTCAGTGTCTTTATTTATATGATACATTCTTTTTCCAGGGGCTGAGTTGACTGAGAAATTTAGACTCTCACATTGACATCAGTTTTCTGTTGAGGGTCCATGAGTGTGTCAAACTCCATTTAGTTCATTTTGTGGAAGGGGTTGCCAAGTACTTGCTTAAGACCGTTGGTTTTCTCCTGAGGGCTGTTAATATGTTGCCATGACAGTTACGTCTTGCATTGGACGAAAGTCACATGCTAGGCTTAACTGTCATGGCAACATATACCTTCAGCATTACGTCACAACCAGGCGCAAAGATATGTTGATGTTGAGAAACAACCCCCTGAGTCTCTTACCATTAAACCTGATTACAATAATCTTGTGAGTTGTCAGAGTTTGATGTAAAACATTAATCTCAGTCCAATGAAAGAGTATTACAGCCCTCCACCAATGGGTCGCCGGTTTGAATCCCACTCAGTCCCCCCACAGAATTGGAAAATTTTCTAACTAGGTATTCACTCGAACGACCTATGTGGGATGGTTGCCAGTTACCACCGAAAGGTCTTGGGTTTCCTCTGGGCATAGAGCCCGGTTTCCTCCCACAATAAAACTGGCAATGCTGCCATATAAGCCTTGCTGTATCTCGCTAAATTGAGTTTTTAGATCAATCTGACGTTGGGATCGTGTTCAATTTCGTCTATGGCGCAATGCAAAAGAGGCGCATCACAGCGACTGCAACAGAGAAATGACTTCAATATCATACAACTCAAACAACTTCATAAAAATGGCATTCTTAGCTGTCATATAATTGAGATAATTCTGAGTATGCCCTGAAACATTCATCAAACAATTAATCTTTTTCCAAGTAAAACGTAGTTTCTAGTAAATTATTGCCCTTGCATTCCTTCCAAATTGACCAGACAACAGTGCCTTATAAGTGCAACTTTTTTAGGGGATCTTCATTAAGGTGTAAACATAGCGATGCTAACCATGTGAAATAATTTAACCAAAGGTGTTATTTTTTTTTTTTTGCGGTCATTAGATCCTTCCAAGATGGGTGGCCTAAATCTACTGTTAATGGTCGGTGAACACTCGCTCGAGGAAAAATCAGAACATCGTATGCAGGCATCTATTGCAGAAGAGCACCGCCATTTTGTGTCGGCAAGGAGAGTTGCCAATGATGATGGAAGCTCACTGGAGGTTACCAGACACCAAACTGCCCAATCAGAGCCCTGTGGAGACAGTCCAGTGACAAGAAAGAATGACAACTGTTTTAATAATGCTAACCCTTTGTCCCCTGGCCTAATGTGTTCCGCAATGTCAGAGCAGTCTTCTGAAGGAAAAGAAACAAACCCATCATCCAATACAGCGCTGCTGGAATTGGCAGAGGTATTTTATGCTTTGCTTTGCTTTTTAATAGAATCTTGAATAATTTTTTCTTAAGGTGTATGGTTTGTGGGATTAACTTTTTCCAATTGTTATATTGTGGGCTAACCTGCAAAAGTTTACTTTGAAAAGGAAATGACCAGTAGAACATAGTTTTACTTCGAAGACCTAGGGGCTGTAGCATCCTAAATTTTACTTGGAATGTAGAAGGTTCTGTGAGATCTCAAGTTTTACTTGGATATGGGGAGAGTTCTGTGACATTTCAAGTTTAACTTGGATATGGGGAGGGTTCTGTGACATTTCAAGTTTTACTTGGATATGGGGAGGGTTCTGTAACATCTGAAGTTTTACTTCGAAGACCTAGGGGCTGTAGCGTCCTAAATTTTACTTGGAATGGGGGAGGTTCTGTGACATTTCAAGTTTTACTTGGATATGGGGAGAGTTCTGTGACATTTCAAGTTTTACTTGGATATGGGGAGAGTTCTGTGACATTTCAAGTTTAACTTGGATATGGGGAGGGTTCTGTTACATTTCAAGTTTTACTTGGATATGGGGAGGGTTCTGTTACATTTCAAGTTTTACTTGGATATGGGGAGGGTTCTGTTACATTTCAAGTTTTACTTGGATATGGGGAGAGTTCTGTGACATTTCAAGTTTAACTTGGATATGGGGAGGGTTCTGTTACATCTCAAGTTTTACTTGGAATGGTGAGGGCTCTCTAACATTTCAAGTTTTACTTGGATATGGGAAGGGCTCTGTAACATTTCAAGATTTACTTGGAATGGTGAGGGCTCTGTAACATTTCAAGTTTTACTTGGATATGGGAAGGGCTCTGTAACATTTCAAGTTTTACTTGGATATGGGAAGGGCTCTGTAACATTTCAAGTTTTACTTGGATATGGGAAGGGCTCTCTAACATTTCAAGTTTTACTTGGATATGGGGAGAGTTCTGTGACATTTCAAGTTTAACTTGGATATGGGGAGGGTTCTGTTACATCTCAAGTTTTACTTGGAATGGTGAGGGCTCTGTAACATTTCAAGTTTTACTTGGATATGGGAAGGGCTCTGTAACATTTCAAGATTTACTTGGATATGGGGAGGGTTCTGTAATATGTTTAATTTTTCCTCCAAATGGAGAGGGTCTGTAACGCCTCAAGTTTTTGGGGAAATTATCATGTGACCTGGGAAAGCCTTGGAATTTAGGAAAATATTTAATCATTGTTATGTAAAGTTGTTTCCATGAGGCGGGCTCTTCAACAATGTTGATCCTCTTGGTGAATTCCTGTGGTTGCTTTGTATCTGTGGATAATCACAGCAATGGTTAGACTTTGGTAATATGCAGTGACGTAACAATTTTATAGTGAAGTTTATTGTTAATTTCTGGCTTAATAGCCTGAAAAAAAATTTGTGCCTTGATAAGCCTTGAAGAAAAAAATTGGAAATTTGAATTAGGCCATGCGTACGAAAACCTGTGTAATTCTTTTCTTGGAATGGTTAGTCGGCTGTAGCATGTTAACTTTTACATGGAAGGCCCATTGCTACATTGTGTTAGATATACATTCAAACTTTTTTTTGTAGATGTGTAGCACTCAACTTGTGTCATCTCCCAGCAAAAGTGTCTATAATAAAAACCCTCCCCTGGAATGGAAACCCAATGAGGGTGCTGAAAGAAAGAGCTTTCAGGGTGACAATAAACCATATGAAGGATCCAATGCTTGTTTAACTACAAACAATCTAATTTATAATCTGATGGCCGAGAAACCAGACTCGAAAGAGGCCGTTGACAACAACAACGATTCTAAGAATGCCATTGGACAGAATCCTATAAAGAATGAAGATAAAGGCAGGAGTGAAAAATCTGTTAGGGATAATGTTGATAACTCCCCTTCAAAAAATGTGGGGAGTCCAAAGTTAGGAGAGGGTAAATCCCCAGTGGTTTGGGATCCGACCCAAGTGAAGACGGCGATAAGGGAGAGGTTAGGCAAGATGAAGGCTCCCAAAAATATTGAAGAGTGCATGGCGCAGATTATTCAGGAAGCATGTAAAGCTCAGATTGTTGGCGAAAAATCGCCGGGAAATATCGAAGGTGTCAAAAATTTCTCCACGTCCCCAAAACAGTCCAAAAACACACTAATGACACAGATGCTGCAGACGGGGCATTATATCAGCCCAGTAAAGAAAACAGCTGACATAAGTTCTTGTATTACTGTCCCTCCACACCAACATGCTAACAATAACATCACCGATACAAAGGAGTCGTTTCAATCAAGGGATAAATCTCATGAGGCCAAAATGCGTCTTCCCAAAAAGAGACCCTACACAGATACAGGAATTGCTGTTCCAATTTCTCGCAATGATTCCTGCATTCTCAAGAGTTCCAGTAAACCATTGTTCTCCTCCGTAAAATGTACGAAAAGTGAGAAATTTGATAGCTGTTTTACATCTGACAGTAACAGTATGCTATTCAGTGAGTTTAATGACAACTCTGTGGCTGAGAGTGAGAAAACAGAAACATGTTCACGAGGCACAAGAAAGTCCAAACGTCGCAACAGAGGTCAACGATATCTTGAGCTTATCAACGAAGGCATAATTCAGCCCTCCAAGGAACGTCTAGCTGCTTTGAGAACAGAAAGTATCTCCAGTATTGAAGATAGGTGGGTTGCTTGCACAAATTTGCTCTTTTACATTACACATCAACACAAAGGCTGCCCGAAACTGACCAGATTTTGTTGGCTCAATCAGTAATATTTCACTAAAGTGGCTGTCTCAATTGACCCACGTTTGTAGCTTGGCCATTTTATTTTGAACGACAGGATCATTAAAAGATCTCAAACGTCCCCTTTAATTGAAAACTATCTCTCAGACTTATTTCGGTTATTTTTGTTTTTTAGTGAAACATGAAGTGATCCTAAGCAATGCCCCCAACTCTTTGTAAGCTGATTTCAAGGCAACCAACAGAGATTTCCAGCCTAGTTACCACCTTGTTTAATTAACACCTGTAATTATCTTGAATTAAACACTGAATTAATCAACCAAAGGAATCAGAAAATCCACTCCCATTTTTGGTTAACTTTTAATCTATGCATGTTTTATTTAGTCCAAGTGATGAAGATAGCTGGAAACAAGAGGCAGATGAAGAAGTAAGATCTGAGACGAAATGGAAGCCCCAGGAAATGGACACAGTGGCTCTTCCTTCCCCATCAAAGGTCAAAGATTCAGATTCTCCTAGATATAAATCTGGGTATGTATTTGCTATTTAGTAAGGGTAAGAAATCATGCTCTTTGCCCAAAGGAAACCGGGTACTCTGTGGTCCAGTGGGTTAGAGGGATCGTCCCTCAGTCCCACACAGACCGGCCATCGATGCGGCGCAAGTTTGAATCACACTCAGACCACATAAAAAAAATCTAGTATTTTCTTAGTGGATTTTTCACTCGGTCACCGATGTGGAAGAATTGCCAGGTTCTCGCCGAAGGTTGGGGGTTTCCTCTGGCCATTGAACCCGATTTCTTCCCCCACTAAACCTGGAAACGGCACCATATAAGCGTAAAACATCAATCAATCAATCAACCAAAGGAAACCCCCTACCCCAGGCGAGTACCTGGAAACTCTTCCAAATACGTCCATCTGGTGAAAAATCCACTCAGACTTTAAATTGTGGGTTTCATTCTAAAGAGAAATAATAAAGGCATCACGACTAAGTAAGATTTGTGAACAATGCAAAAGTGTACAGTCTTGTCAACAAAACTTATTGCCCTAATTATTTCTCATTAAAATGATATTGTATGTTGAACAATGGTGCTGACTTGTACGGCTTGTAATGTTGTAAGGTAGACAGGGATAGTGTATGGGTATTGTATGGGAAATCACGGTATGTTAAACTGAGTTATTAATATATTGTTTGCTGAACTATGGAGTTGTATGGTGATCTTGCATGGTTTTGTGTAGTGTAACATGATATTGTATTGGGAACCATGTTATTGTACAGGAAATCATTGTATGTTAAACTGAGTTATTAATATATTGTTTGGTGAACTAAGGAGTTGTATGGTGAACCAGCATGGTTTTTCGTTTAGTGTAACATGATATTGTATGGTATTGGGAACCATGTTATTGTACAGGAAATCATGGTACAATGTATGTTAAATGAGTTATTTTATTGTTTGGTGAACTATGGAGGTGTATGGTGAACCAGCATGGTCTCGTTTTGTGTAATATAACATTGTATTGGAAACCATGTTATTGTATGGAGAACCATGTTATTGCATTGGGAACTATGTTAATGTATGGGAAACCATGTTATTGTATGGAGAACCATGTTATTGCATGGGGAACTCTGTTAATGTATGGGAAACCATGTTATTTTATGGAGAACCATGTTATTGTATGGGGAACTCTGTTAATGTATGGGAAACCATGTTATTGTATGGAGAACCATGTTATTGCATGGGGAACTCTGTTATTGCATTGGGAACTATGTTAATGTATGGTAAAATAGGGTTAATGGTTAACTGTGGTTAATATGATACTTGTTTTTCCAGAACAAAACACCATTTTGTTAATATGGTATTTTGCTATTAAAGTGATATTTTCATATTTACCATCTGATTTATTGTTAATACAGTGACTTTGATTTGGAGGCCCATATTGCTACTCTTCCACCATGCTCAATGGATGCTCTTCAACGTAAGAAGCGACGTCAGACACCAATCACCTGTAAAATAAGTGAGGATTCAAATAAGGCATCGGGTAAGCAGCTCTAAACAATTTTAAACAAGGCTGGAGAGTTCCTGCGAGTTAGAGCCACCATAAAAGTTAAATATTGTTGAGTGCTGGTAAAAATCGATAAATCATATGGAATTGTTCAGGGATAGATTTCCTTTTTCCTTCCTAAGTAAACCTGGCAAGACAGCCATTGAAAGGGAAACAATTTTTACTGTAAAGTAAAAGCCCTAAAGAAAACCAAGGAAAAATATTTCGTTGATATAAATGATTAGAAATAGAGTAATTGGATGTTATCTGGGTTTTGCAGATGAGCAGATGATGACTTTATGTCGACCCCCACACGTTAACAGAGAAGAGCAGATTGGCGAGGTTAAAGGTTGTCGCAGACGCAAGGCGCGCAAACACAGTATCACTCATCTGATTGAAGTACCTGCAGGAAGGCAGATCTCTGGTATGTACCTTAAATCTTTGTATACACTTTTTAATACATTTCTGAGACTATTTTTACAAGGTTGACATTTTTGAACCATTACTTCATCTGTTTGAATTTTTGTGCTTGACCAACATAGGATTTCCAGCAATATGTCGCCAGTTCAAATCCTACACAATCTATCAATGTGCTTTACCACTTGACATATTAGACAGGATGGTCGGCATAATGGACCAGAATAGGGAGCGCAAGTCTCATAAGAATTATTACGCGATTTTGAGATATCCGGTGACAGATGACGCCATAAAAAACGTTTTTGATGACGTTGCGATTCCATTTGACGCATTTTGTTCCAAAACGTCAGATTTAAACGTCATTTTGGAACGAAAAACGCTCAGTCACATGCGCAATGCAGTGCCGGTGACAGGAAATTTGTGGAATTCACAGGTGACTTGCGCTCCCTATTGCTCAGGGCAAAAGTCTGCGTCTCATCTCTCTTTATCCAAGTAGTAAAAAGTCTATATACATCTTTTGCTGTGTTTTTTGTTATAGAAATATCGTCTCCATTAAATTTTGTTCTTATTTAGAAATGACAGCAGAATTACCAAAATTAGAAAGTAATTTGAAGAGCGAAACAGCCGTGCAGTCTGAAGATGTCAAACCTCCCCAAACAAGTGAACCAACCAGTATTGTACAAGTTACTCCCCCTGTTACAACATCGTTTCCCCCAATCAAATTGGAACTGGCTCCAACTGATCAGAAACCGACTGGTGGCAATTCCGTCTTCGATGTTTACGAGTTTAGTGAGGACAGTGAGAGCATGGTTTTACCGCTATCGCCAGAAAAACTGACACTTCACAGAAAAAACTTCAAAACTGTTTCCAAGCTAGCTTGTCAAAAGACATCCCCAAAAGAACGTTCAAGTGAATTCTCACTAAGTCAAAACTCGCAGACGAATAAGTTTGTAAAATGTGAAAAAGTACAAGTGGACTCGTATAAGAAAAGTACAAACTTATCGCATGAAAGCAATGTCACAACTAGTCATTGCCAAGTGCAAGTTTCTGCCATTGGCGTAGAAACTGTTGGCGAGCTTGTAGGGAGTGGTACAGGAAAAACTGATAATAGTATTACCGATCGTGAAACACTTGACGCTGGCAACATGGATTCCGTTGATTCACAGAGTAAGCTCCCCTCCCATACAGCTATACAGACTTTCTCCATGGCAACGGTTCATTCATAATGCCCCAAAACTATTAAAACTGTTGTGTTGATGATTTGTTGTGGTAACTATTGACAACTGTGTATAAATACAACTGTGATCTGTTTGTGATGTTAAACGATTGTTCATGTTTTAGCATATGATGAAATGCAACCTGTTTTGTGGGATAGTATAAGTACTATAGTCAGTTTTATAAAGGGAACAATTTCTTTAAAAGTCTCTGGAAAGCTTTATAACTGGAATTAAGGCCCTTTTTTGGACATGGAATTAATGGGGCTTTTAGCTAAGAAATGTTTTGGCAACAAGTTTTTGTTATTGGTTGATTTTTGTGTTATAAACTAAGAATTGCAGAACAAAAGAATGAAACTAATTTTGTAGTATTTTAATCTTACAGAATATTAAAATTGTCAAAATTTCCATCATTGTTAATCGACAAATCGTTTAAGTGGCATGAGTTGTCGATGTTCATGTCCATTTTTTTCTCAGTTTTTTTATGGTCAAAATCATATGAGGGTTTTAAGTTCATTGAACAAATTTATGATTGATGTTAGAAAATTATCTGTTTTGTACATACAAAAATTGTTTTTCGGGAAAATTTGAAATAAACAGTCACTGTGAGCCACAGCTGTCTATTGTGGCAAAAAGACTGAAATAATGTTGAAAGTAACATTAAATGTCTCGCTCACTGGTCAATTTAAATAGAAAATCTATTTACAATATATTCTTGCAATAATATAGCATAATACTAGATGAGGAGCTTAATACATGTATATTATAGGAATCATAAAATTAAGTTTTTATTTGTGTGAGTTAGGATGGAGTTGTAATTTAGTTTGGGTTTTATTTTATTTTTAGCTCCACATAAATTATTTGTGGATTAATTTGAGCATGGTATTTAGATGCTCTACATGATGATTGATATAATCTGACAGGGAGGTTGTTTTTGTATGGATTGAGTTTCAGTGTAATTGATTTGACCGTGTGAAATAATTTCACCGTGTTGAATGACTAATTTGTGTGTGCGCCGTATTTGGAAGAGTTGCCAGGTACTCTCCGAAGGTCAGAGGTTTCCTCCGGGCAATGAACCTGGTTTCCTCCCCTACTAAACCTGGTGACGCCGCCATGTAAGTGAAATAATCTTGAGTGCACCATAAAACATCAATCAATCTCTCTGTGTGGACTGATTTCTCTCTGTGTGGACTGATTTCTCTCCGTGTGGACTGATTTCTCTCTGTGTGGACTGATTTCTCTGTGTGGACTGATTTCTCTGTGTGGAATGATTTCTCTGTGTGGACTGATTTCTCTCTGTGTGGACTGATTTCTCTCTGTGTGGACTGATTTCTCTCCGTGTGGACTGATTTCTCTCTGTGTGGACTGATTTCTCTCCGTGTGGACTGATTTCTCTCCGTGTGGACTGATTTCTCTCCGTGTGGACTGATTTCTCTCCGTGTGGACTGATTTCTCTCCGTGTGGACTGATTTCTCTCCGTGTGGACTGATTTCTCTCCGTGTGGACTGATTTCTCTCCGTGTGGACTGATTTCTCTCCGTGTGGACTGATTTCTCTCCGTGTGGACTGATTTCTCTCCGTGTGGACTGATTTCTCTCCGTGTGGACTGATTTCTCTCCGTGTGGACTGATTTCTCTCCGTGTGGACTGATTTCTCTCCGTGTGGACTGATTTCTCTCCGTGTGGACTGATTTCTCTCCGTGTGGACTGATTTCTCTCCGTGTGGACTGATTTCTCTCCGTGTGGACTGATTTCTCTCCGTGTGGACTGATTTCTCTCCGTGTGGACTGATTTCTCTCCGTGTGGACTGATTTCTCTCCGTGTGGACTGATTTCTCTCCGTGTGGACTGATTTCTCTCCGTGTGGACTGATTTCTCTCCGTGTGGACTGATTTCTCTCCGTGTGGACTGATTTCTCTCTGTGTGGACTGATTTCTCTCCGTGTGGACTGATTTCTCTCCGTGTGGACTGATTTCTCTCCGTGTGGACTGATTTCTCTCTGTGTGGACTGATTTCTCTCCGTGTGGACTGATTTCTCTCCGTGTGGACTGATTTCTCTCCGTGTGGACTGATTTCTCTCTGTGTGGACTGATTTCTCTCTGTGTGGACTGATTTCTACGTGTGGACTGATTTCTCTGTGTGAAATGATTTCACCATGTGCCGCGATAAGACTGAAATAATGTTGAATATAATGTTAAATATTCTCTCATTCACAAAGTATCTACCTTAGGTCAAAGGTTTCCTCCCCCACCTGGCACAGTTGTCAAATAAGTGAAATAATCTTGAGTATAACATAAAACATTAATTAATATAAATAATCTTGAGTATAGCGTAAAACATTAATTAATATAAATAATCTTGAGTATAATGTAAAACATGAACTCTTCAATCAATAGAAGTGATGTCACATAAAATGTCTGACAGATGCCATATTTTGTTTTAAGGCCCAAATAAGCTATATTAAACCAGTATCTAATTCCTAGGATATATTCCTTTTGGTAAATAAGATGACGGCATTTAAACAGTTTTAGTTGGCAATATGTACAGCACATTGTAAATTTTTTTACAGAAAGCGACTGGTTGCTTAATGATGTCACTGGGATTGAAGAAGGGAAAAACATGGCAATGTAAACTACGCTGACCTGAAAAGTATAGATATTGTCAATCGTGTCACTACAAGGGCTAGTAGCAAAGCCGCCGCAACAAAACCAGACCCCTAAAAAAATATCCCATAATGATGTCATCTATATGTAGCTCCAGGCCTATTAGCTAAAGATTTTACAGTATTAAACATCAGTAAATCAATCACTCTTTTATAGCATACAGTATAGATGCATAAAATTCGCCCATAGATATTAGTGAACCTTAAAAAGTATGGGATCCCCAAAATATAGTCATATACACTTATCATATTGAGAAAATCTTCCGCTGAACATATCAAACACAAACGTTTTGACAAAAAAGTTTTTGGATTGAAACTGTTTACCCTTTGGGTTTGAACTTGGACAAAAGAAGAATACCATGATATCTGCTTCAGACTAAAATGGCTCGACCTCGGAGCCAACAGCCAGTCATTGCTTTAAAAAAAAAGAGTTTAAAAGATCTATTAGTTCGCACTAAACTCCCTTGTCTGTCCTCTACCTAGGAATTATATTATATTTTCTCTTTTCTTTAATATTTTGTTAAATTTCAGTTTACCTGACTTCTTGCCATATTTGAAGATCCGAACAATTTTTAAGTATTTCAGAAAAAAATTACTGACTGTCTTCAATCTCATGAAATATCACAGGTTTTGGTTTATTACAACAATCTATGACTGTGTATAAAGGTCTAAATGACCTACCCTCTTTTAACACAACTAGAAACTGGTCTCCATGGTGATAAATTTAGTCAAGAAGATTTTCCCTGTGCCTATGTGTTTTAGTGTCTATAAATATACATAAGAAACATTTGAAAACCTCTTTAAATGTGGGTTCCATACTTATGAGAATTGATTAAGGCATCACCACAAAGTAAGTTTTTTGTGAACATATATATTGAACTTGATAAAGACACTGGCACAGATTTCAAAAGCTTGTGTTGTTCCCAAAAAACTTTGTGGTAATGCCAGAATGATTTCTCATTATGTATGCGAGTGTTATTAAAGTGGACTTGAATTCTAATTTTCCTATTTGTACATGAGTATTTTGTATATAGCGTGCTGCAATTTGTTACCTAGTATACATTATTTAGTTAAGCTAGGATAAATGTGTAAATAAGTAAAAGTCAAACTTGTTTTGTGAATGAAGATATATTATATTCTAAACAAATTATTATTATGGTTTTTAAATCAATTTTCAAGTACGGTACCATTTTTCTACAAGGAGTTCTAATCTATTTTTTGAATGGGTAGTCAAAGCAGTTATTTATGGGTACAGAAGGGAGGATTTAGAGAATCATATGCTGATATGATATAAAATCAAATATAACTTCTTAAAACTTCATCAGTTAAAACTAGCAAAGCTCATTTCTGGCCACACCAATGGGTCGCGGGTTCGAATCCCACTCAGTTCAAAAAATTCGGAATTTTCTGACTGGGTTTTTACTGGAACGACCTATGTGGGATGGTTGCCAGTTACCAACCGGACATAGAGCCCGGTTTCCTCCCACAAAACTGGCAACGCCACAATATAAGTGAAATAATCTTGAGCGCAGCGTAAAACACCAAACAATCAATCATTTCTGGCCAAATTTTCAGAAATAAACACAAGCTGTATGTATAAATAATTTACGTGAAATTAGTTCAGATTTTGTTCTTTTCATCTGAAAAAAGATTTGTAAATCTGACGAGTTTCTTTATGAATACTGGTCCTGTTGGCTGAAAATGTTATCATGGGGTGCTTCTAAACTTCTGTGAAACCATGAACTTGTTTGAACATTGGGAGTAGAACTGTTTATAGCAGCATTTATCTGTAGACCAGGGCGCACTTGCACAAAGCGCTCTTACCTAAGAGTACTCTTAGTGTATGTCTACAACATGGGACTTAAGAGTGCTCGTAAACTTTCCATGTTGTAGAGATATGTTAAGAGTCCTCTTAAGTTCAGAGCGCTTTGTGCAAATGGGCCCTGTACTTGTTAATGTTATAATTGAAGGGGCCTCAGTGGCTCTGTCCGATACTGGCCTTCAGATAGGATGCAGGTTCAAACCCTACTCATATCACCCCCAAAAATGAAAAACTCAAAATGAGTTCATTTTTCACTTGGTTGCCCTATGTGGAAGAGCTGCCAAGTACTCGCTGAAGGTCAGGGGTTTCCTGCAGGCAAGGATCACAGTTTTTTCCTGTCGACACCACCCTGATGAATGAAATAATCTCGAGTGTGGTAAAATCTTGAGTGTAACCCGAGTCGTAAATGTTACTGTCCACAAAAAATATATTTAATTTCGTTTTGTAGATTACTAAACCAAAGCCTGTTTGACTTTGAAACCAGTGAATATTGAATGTATTTATCTTGAAGCGTTAAGTTTATAACTGAAAATATGGCTTTTGAATGAAACCTGTTCAAGATAATTTTACTCTCTATAAGAGTAATGTGATAATATATTGTGCATGAATAATTGTATGTTATAAATGTATGAAATATACACACCCTTGTAAGCACCCTGTTGTCTTTTAATTTCATTTACATATGATGGCTTAAATGGACATGGGGCCTCCATGATCCAGGGGGTTAGATTCCCTCAGTCCCACACAGATTTTCCATCGATGCGGCGCATGTTCGAATCACAAAAATAGAAATTTCTAAGTGGATTTTTCACTTAGTCGCCATGTGTGGAAGAGTTGCCAGGGTTCCCTTCTCCACTAAGGGAGTATCCCCAGTTATCGCACACTAGAAAAAACGTTAGGTGTTGCCAGCGGTCGTCTTATGTTCAGTCGATCGATAGCTGCCCCATGTGATGAAAACGCTCACTGCCTGTGAGCAGATCTCAATAACATAACCTCTGCAGCAGGTCTGGGTTAAAGGCTCAGTTTGACATGAACCAGCCAAGCTCTTAATCAACTTTCGGCTGACTTGACTACAGTTGAACAACTGGTTTTGTATGACTATTGTTCTAGTGACCAATGTGGGCAAATATTTAAAGTGTTCTTTTTAAAAACAATTAAATTTTGTTATCTCGGATAAACTTTTAAAGTTACTTTGTTGACTGCTAGCGACCTAAAAAAAAAGTTGACTTAAAAAAAACGGCCGCCTGAAAGAGCAAACGATAACTGGGAACGCTCCCTAAACCTGGCATATAAGTGAAATAATCTTGAATACGGCGTGAAACATGAATCAATCAAATGGACAAAAGTAAAGTGTCTGGTTTTAGGGTTATATAACTGTCTGATTTCTTACAATCTTATTTTTCACTTGGTCGCTGTATATGGAAGAGTTGCCGGGTACTCGCCCAAGCTCGGGGGTTTCCTTCGGGCAATGATCCCGGTTTCCTCCCCCACTAAACCTGGCTAGGCCGCCATACTGTATAAGTAAAATAATCTTGCGTGTTGCGTAAAACACTAATCAATCAATCTTACATTGGTCGATTATATCAAGATGTCTGTCTAGACAGGTTTTCCTGTACATGTATCTCGGTCTAGACAGGTTTTCCTGTACATGTATCTCGGTCTAGACAGGTTTTCCTGTACATGTATCCCTTAGAACTGTTATTCATAGGAAGTTACTCATCTGTTCTTTTGTAAACTTGACACTTACATCATCCCTCTATGGTTTGTATGTGGTATGTCATATGTAGATTCAGAATAGGGTCTCAGTTAACCTAGAGATTTCGCGATATCCGGTTACAGATAACGTTATTTCGATGTAAGTTTTTAATTCCACACCAGAACTGAGCATCACAAGGCTCCCCATTTGCACAATGACAGATTTAGTGACAGGAAATTTGTGGAATTCTCAAGATAGTTCCTCTCCCTATCCATTAACCTTCCAACATGGTTAAGACACTTGATCAGATATTAGGTACATGGCAACTCTTCCACAAACAGCAATCAAGTGAAATTTGATTTATATCATATGAAATAGGCCGAGTCTCAGTCACATAAGTCAGTTTCCTCTGAATTAGATATGGCAATACTTCAAGCCCTCCATAGTGAAATACTGTAAAGTGGATCATTGATCTTCTAAATGTGAAATGTCCTGAGGTTAATTGTTAAACATATTATTTTATCAATAGATCTCGGATGTAAATCACATCCCCGTACGTGGAAGAGTTGCCAGGTACTCGCTAAAGGTTGGGGGTTTCCTCTCCATTTAAGTGAAATAACCTTGAGTGTGGCGTAAAAAACCAATCAATCAAGGGCTGATGGGGCACAGTGATGCACCATTTTCTGGGAGATTTTAGAAGTTAGAACAAAAGCCGAGAGTATATATTCCACCGACTTAGAAGTGTGAACAAAATTGCTTGGAATGGGAATTGTGCTGAATATCAAAGGCAACAACATGGCAACTTTGCTTACCCAGTCTTTTCTGTTGCCAGCACCTTAGATGCAAAAAATGTAAGAGAAAGCAATGGTATTTTTTGAACAAGAAATAAGTAAATGTGCACCTTGTTATAACAAACGCCAAACATTCTTTATTAGCTGTTAAAATCACCTTTTTTTGTTACATTCACCGTGTATTAAAAATTATCAGAAAGAGCTTTAACCTCTTCAACATGAATAAAAACAAGTTTGATTAAATCACATAAAATGGAAGTTAATATAACTGTTAAACACCATTGAACAACCATTAAAGTTCTTATCTAGCATACACATATAGACACAGACCAGGCAAATTTATGGATGATAACAAAAAGTATGGCGATCAAGGCAAATAGATGACAAGAGGATGATAATGATGACAGAACTTAAACTATGACGATGACAAAAACATGATGTTGACAAAAGGATGATGATAGCAAAAGTATGATGATGATGACATAAGTGTGATGACAACAGTATGATAATAATGACAGAACTTAAAAAACTATTACGATGACAAAAAGATGATGATGATGACAAAAGGATGATGATGACGATGACAAAAATATGATGATGATGACATAAATGTGATGACAAAAGTATGATGATGACAAAAATATGATGATGATGACATAAATGTGATGACAAAAGTATGATGATGATGACATAAATGTGATGACAAAAATATGATGATGATGACATAAATGTGATGACAAAAGTATGATGATGACAAAAATATGATGATGATGACATAAATGTGATGACAAAAGTATGATGATGACAAAAATATGATGATGATGACATAAATGTGATGACAAAAGTATGATGATGATGACATAAATGTGATGACAAAAGTATGATGATGATGACAAAAGGATGATATTTATGACAGAAACTATTACGATGACAAAAAGATGATGATGACGACAAAAGGATGGTGATGATGATGATGACAAAGTATGATGATGATGAAAACCCTATGATGAAGATGGTGACAAAAGCATGATAATAATGACAATAGAAGGCTTAAGCATTTTTCATCATTGGTTAATTTACATCCGGTGTTCTATGATCTAATGCAAGGTAAACCACCTTCAGAACAAATTTCAAGAAGTCGAAAACCTCAACACATGATGATTGTTCCACACACCAAGTTTCATTGAGTTAGGTCTAATAGTTTTTGAGTGCTGCTCTGGAAACGAAATCAGGACCAACGGAGTCGGTTTCAATATCCCCCCAAAACTATGTTTGACGATCTATGTCACGAACCATACATGTATATGGTAGTCGCCCTGTATGGATCAGCACGTTGACGTAATATGGAATATACAGGGTCTCCACCTAATTGGTTTGAAACAATCAACAGGAAGTATTCAGCGTGAGTTGGGATAATATGAAATCCTGATTGTTTTCTTTCTTGGGAAGGATGTAGACAATGAAAGTATCACAGTAGAGTGGAGAAACATAATAATACTTGTTAGTTACTGGATTTAGTCTCAAGATCAAAGGTATTATCGTTAGCAATTTAATGTGGTAGTAAATCTGATGTATGTCCAATATATTTGGAAAACATGACAGTCTTAGAACATAAGAATGGTATAATAATACAAATAAATGTCAGAAGTAATAAAAAACCTTGAAAGAAAACAAGATTGAAATGATAAAAATGTCACAATTGTAAAGAATGTATAAAAGATATGTCAGCCAATGTCTAACAAAGTCAAAATAAAACTGGAGAAAAGCATGGGAGCTCAACAATTCATGGTTACCTAGTCATACAAATAACCCCACAAACAGTATGAATAGATGCAACATAAGCAATCCTATTCAATGCAGTACTGATACAAATATGTCAAACATTCAGTGAACAACACACACAGTGGTAAGCTAGAAACAGATTAAATGTGATAATCAAAACTTGACTTTAATAGCCGTGAGCAACCAATGGTATTCCAAAACTAGCACTAAATTACTTTTTTTTAAACATCATATACTCTTTAGCGGTGGTAAGCTAGAAACAGTTTATATGTGATAATCAAAACTTGACTTTAATAGCCGTGAGCAGCCCATGGTATTCCAAACTAGCACTAAATAACTTTTTTTAAACATCGTATACTCTTTAGCAGTTATCTTATAAATTCCCCAAAGAAAACAATCACACAAAGTTTTTTAAAATGGTTCTAAGGCACTGAGGAGGACATGAAAATAACATATCTGCCAGGGTTAGCCAAAGTCAAAATCAGAGCTTGTAAACAAAATGTCTCCAGGACAACATCAGTGATCAGAAAATTTTATACTAAAAAAAAAAAATATCAAACACAAGAAAAGATTTCAAAGTGGAGATATATAAATTTTATACTAAAAAAAAAATTGAAACACAAGAAAAGATTTCAAAGGGGAGATATATAAATTTTATACCAAAAAAAAAATATCAAACACAGGAAAAGATTTCAAAGTGGAGATATATACATTTTATACCAAAAAAAAATTCAAGCACAAGAAAAGATTTCAAAGTGGAGATATATAAATTTTATACTAAAAAAAATTGAAACACAAAAAAAGATTTCAAAGTGGAGATATATAAATTTTATACTAAAAAAAATTGAAACACAAGAAAAGATTTCAAAGTTGAGATACCGGTATATCTAATAAAAGAAAATCATGTTGATAAAAGAAGAAATCCCAAAGTACAAGAACAATTTCACCGAGGAAAAATGGTTCAGTTTGAAAATATGTTTGTTTGTTTGGAATTATTCATGTAAACTAAAACTAAATGTGTGTGTTAATTAAAAAAATAAAATATTGCAGACATATGGAGTTCTAAATAAATTAAAGTATTTTTTAAACGAACATTCAGCGTAAACTTGGAAAATCCTCTCTCAGTAAAGAAAATTTTCGACAGTTTGGGCAGGTATTCTGTTCCTTAAACCACTTTTGGATGCACTGAAACATAAATAAACATAGCACATGCTCAAATGTAAAACTTACAAGCAATCTAGTTGGAAGAAAAGCCCTTCTGGGCTTATGTTGTTCGTTACTCGTAAACCGACTTGAAATAAAGTTTCTTGTATCTTGTAATCAAAAGTTGACAATTTTGAGTTTTTAACAATTATAACTATTAACCTACAGGGAATATCATCAAAATAATGCCCTGTAACAATCTCCTAGATATCGGATTAGAATTTAAAGACGCCAGGTTTAATGAGGTCCAAAACCCCAAACCACACTTTTCGACAAAACTCCTGTAACACGCAAACATTAAAGTAAACTCCTCTAAGAAAAATTAACGTGTAGCATGTTTGTGTTGTTTACCAAACTTACTTAGTTGATTGATTGTTTGGTGTTTTACGCCGCGCTCAAGATTATTTCCCTTATATGGTGGCGTTGCCAGTTTTATTGTGGGAGGAAACTGGGCTCTATGCCCAAGGAAACCCATGACCTTCTGGTCGTAACTGGCAACCATCCCACATAGGTCGTTCTAATGAAAACCCAGTCAGAAAATTTTCCAATTTTTTGGACTGAGTGGGATACGAACCCCCGACCCATAACTAACTTAGTGATAATGCCTTAAGTATATCTCATAAGAAGTTAACTCATGTACATCAAAACATAACTAAATAAACCCCTGTACAAAATAAAATATATCTCTTACATTAGAATGAAAGCGATGATGACAATCAAGACGTTGAGTATTTTCTGCCTGCATTTCCTCGTGACATATGGCACAGGGGTCAACTTCAAAGTGTTCTAAATACATGCTGGTTTCTTCACTAGTTAAGGGGTGCTTCACATTAACCTGTAAACATACAAACCAGATGGGCTTAAAAAAATACACTGCTTAAGGGAGCGTTCCCATAAATCGTTCGTGATTCAATCGTGATTTTTTTGTAAAAACGAATTTCAGGTGGTGTGAAATTAAGTAAATACGATTGAAAAATGCAATTGTTTCACGATTGGTAAGTTCAAATCGTGATTTTTTTTCACGATATAGTGATATGCGATCAGTCACGCGGTGGGTGAAAGTAGTCCGACCGAGTGTCGGGTCAGTTGATAATGGCCGGCTGTGAAGTCCGCTTACAAATCGGTAACTGACCGTGGACACGGTTAATTTTATTTTGTGTTTGTTGATTGATTGTTAAGTGTTTTACGTTGCGCTAAAGATTATTTCACTTACATGGCGGCGTTGCCAGTTTTATTGTGGGAGGAAACCGGGCTCTATGCCCGGAGAAAACCCACGACCTTCTGTTGGTAACTGGCAACCATCCCACATAGGTCGTTCGAGTGAAAACCCAGTCAGAAAATTTTCCAATTTTTGGACTGAGTGGGATTTGAACCCGCGGCCCATTGGTGGAAGGCTGTTTGGATTGAGCGTCCAACGCTCTACCTACTGAGCCCCCGTCCAAGCCCTTGTGAAGAGGAGAATGAAAATCTCATACATGTAGCTTAGCTCTGAGCCTTTGTGGAGAGAAGAATCAAAATTTCATAGCCTTTGAGGAGAGAAGTGTGAAAATCTCATAATCTCTCAAACATACTATATTTGGCCAAGCCTCGGTGATTGTTATTTATAGGCACTGAAACACAAGGGCACACAAATCCATGGTAACAACTTTCTAATTTTGTTAGGGTTATTCCTACCATTGATGGAGAATCCCTTTCAGCTGGTCTTGAGTGGGATCTTAATTGAGTTTTCTCAACTCTATCTATTGCCATGGCGATTATATGATCCGGGCTCAAGCCAGATAAAGTACCCCCATTATCAGTTCTGAGGGACTGAATCACCTGATGGAAAAAAGTCCTGCAAATACAAAAAGAGCAGCCATTAGTAAATATGTGTTGGATTGATGTTTTAGGACGCACTAAAGATTATTTAACTTATGTTGCAGCTTTGCAAGGTTTAGTGGTGGAAGAAACCAGGGGCTAGTTTTACAAAGCAGTGGCATCGCAAACGAAACATATTTGCCAATGGATACCATATTGAAGAGATACAAAGTCATGGCAACTGCGATTGATCGCACTCTAGGACGCCTTCGTGAAACGGCCCCCCAGTCTTTTAGCCCATAACAACCCTTTGCAAAGTAGGTCTGTCAACTCTTCCACATAGGGCGATCGAGTGAAAAATCCACTCAGACTGGGAATTATTTTTTGGGGGTGGGAAAGAGTAGTGGATACGGACATGAAATTATCAAGAAACCTAGAACAGTAAAGAACATGTGCCATGTTGCTCTAGTTTTTCTGATTGATTGATTGATGATTTATACTCCACTCCAGATTATTTCACTTATATGGCGGCGTTGCCAGGTTTAGTGGGGGAGGAAACCCGGGTCATTGCCCAGAGGAACCCCTGACCTTAGTTTTGGATCTCTGAAGACATTTGACAGTAGTTCAAATCCAATTCTGTTTACAAGATTCTGTTTTGAAGCAAAACTTCTCTTAAGATGATATTCACCATGATATAAATGTGTGCAGCCTCGTTTCATATTTTTGGGGGTTAAAATATTTACATCAAATTCGTATTGTAATCAAAAACTATTTTGGATTTTTTTTCGGTGGAATATATCTACAAATACAGGCTTCACTTTCATATCGAGTCAAACATTGATGGGTTTAAATTTTTTACAAACAATTAAGTTTGTAGATTTGACTTTTTACTCACCGTTCGTGGTTGGGGAAATGAGTTTGTAGGCATGAAATAATCCTCTCAAAGTCACTTCGGCTAGCTTTGGCAATTGGCTGAGTCTGACTTTGGGGAGTCCGCTGAGAGTTAGGTGGTGCCAGTGGACGGAGGGGTGCTAATGGAAGTGGGGCAATAGGGCGAGGTGGGGCAATGGGTCGAGGTGGGGCAATAGGGCGCAGTGGAGCCATAGGGCGCAGTGGAGATAGAGGTCGTAGAGGGGCTCTTGGGGCAGCAGTTGGATTTCTTGCACGTTGTGTATGCTCAAGATTATGAGAGTGAGACACAGGACTTTGAGAAGCTGTTCTTCCCGAGGCCATTTGAGATGGACTTTTTCTTGAGCTAAGAGCAGAGGTAGTTTTCGTCGACTGTCTTGAAGAATGTGAATTACTGGCAAAATCTATAATAAGCTGAAATGAGAAGATACATGTAAATATAAAAAGAACTAATCTAAATAAGCCGGTGGATACAGAATACTTTTAAGAAAGTTGAGAATTCTCATCTATTTTTTTTGGAATACAAATAAGAAACTTTTTCAAAATTGCTAGTGTTAAAATTTTTGTGTTTTTATTAGGTTATTTCAATTTTCTAAATATGTTCAATTTGTATCAATATTTTTCATTTCAAAATCAATATTTTTCATTTCAAAATCAATATTTTTCATTTCAAAATCAATCTTTAACTTTTTCAATTAAATTTAAATGCTTATATAGTCTTGAAAACTGGAGTTGATAACAGAAACCATACTTTTGCAGTAAACAAATAAACTTTAATTCCACAGTTCACAATGATGCGAAGAGTCCGTAGAACAGTGAAAGAAGAAGCTTACTTTTGGAGGTGGTTGTGGAGGATTGTTAGGGGTCATTGGAGGCAAATTGCTCACTTGTTCACCATTCTCTATCCGTTGAATTTGTTTTCTGTACTGGTGCTGAAAACAAAAAGGTGAAAGCATTGTTTTAGATTTATGCCTGAGAAAAAGTAAGATAGGATTACAATAGCATTTTGTAAAGATTATCATGTCACAACTTTTACGGTTGTAACCTTTTTGGACCCCAGTTTTAATCCTGTATTTTTACCTATATACTAGTCAGGGCTAAACTACCCTGCCTGTCTTCTACCGAGGTTTTTCTGGGGGAACCAAAATTTTCACTTTCTTTTCCCATAATCCTATGGGGTTCAATCTCAGTCTGTCGATATTCTTACCATAGCTTAAGATGCGTAAGCATTGTCAATGTATTACAAAGTGTTCCCGAAAATTCTACTGACTAAGGCCAAGTTCCTGTCAGTCGTCAACCTAATGAAATATCATACGTTTAGTTTATTACAACAATTTATGATTGGGTATAAAGGTCTAAATGATATACCTCTTTTTAACACAATTGGAAACTTGTCTCCATGGTTATCTTAGACAAGAATCTTTTCCCTGTGCCCGCGTATTTTAGTGCTCAAAAATAAAAATCCACAAGTAAAAAGTCCACAAGTTACTCATGTGCCTCTATTCGCCACAAAGTATTTCTTTTATTTAAAGGTCTAAATGATGTATCTCTTTTTAACACAGTTAGAAACTTGTCTCCATGGTTATTTTAGACACGAAGATAAATAAATGTGGAGTTACTTTGTATAAAGTTCTAGAATAGAAATCTTCATGCAGTGCTATTAGAAGTCGAAGCGAGAAAGCACATGTGTTGTTATTTAAGTATAGTTAGGTAGAACGCAGAGAGCACTGTATGGTGTATTGATGGTAAGTTTCCTTACGGTGCTCACTGCTGATCTCACTTATTTACAACCGCATATGACAACCATTTGTAATCAAATTTAGTCCAACAAAAGTATATCAAATATCAAAGTGCTGGAAATCTCTCAGTATGTCAAATTTAGGATTTCCTTCCTTAGTTAATTTTTCCCTCAGCAGAATGGAAATTTAAATCTCACCTGGGTATCCCTGTTCATCTGTTGGCATAAATCAACAAATTGTCTCCACTCTTCCATAGACTTGTTTACCAAGGCATCAGGTATATCCTTATCTGCTCGACTAAAAACCATGAAATAAATGAGAAAAACCTTTGGGACAAGTTTGATTGATTGATTGTCGTTTTATATATTCACCTAGATAAGGTTCGTGTCAGGTTTATTGTGGTAGAAACCAACAACCCCATGAGAGCTAAAAATCTTTTCACAGGAGTCTTGATTTACTGTGGTAGCAACCAACGGCCCCATGAGAGCTAAAACCTTTTCACAGGAGTCTGATTCACTGTGGGAGAAACCAACGACCCCATGAGAGCTAAAACCTTTTCACACGAGTCTGATTTACTGTTTTTGAGAAACCAACGACCCTTTGAGAGCTAAAAACCTTTTCACAGGAGTCGGATTTACTGTTTTTGAGAAACCAACGACCCTCTGAGAGCTAAAAACCTTTTCACAGGAGTCTGATTTACTGTTTTTGAGAAACCAACGACCCTCTGAGAGCTAAAAACCTTTTCACAGGAGTCTGATTTACTGTATAGAAACCAACGACCCCATGAGAGCTAAAACCTTTTCACAGGAGTCTGGTTTACTGTGGGAGAAACCAACGACACCCATGAGAGCTAAAAAAACTTTTCAAAGGAGTCTGATTTACTGTGGGAGAAACCAACGACACCCATGAGAGCTAAAACCTTTTCACAGGAGTCTGATTTACTGTGGGAGAAACCAACGACCCTCTTTGAGCTAAAACCTTTTCACAGGAGTCTGATTTATTGTTTTTGAGAAACCAACGACCCTCTGAGAGCTACATGTAAAAACTTTTTCACACGAGTCTGATTTACTGTTTTTGAGAAACCAACGACCCTTTGAGAGCTAAAAACCTTTTCACAGGAGTCTGATTTACTGTGGGAGAAACCAACGACCACATGAGAGCTAAAAACCTTTTCACAGGAGTCTGATTTACTGTGGGAGAAACCAACGACCCCATGAGAGCTAAAAACCTTTTCACAGGAGTCTGATTTACTGTGGGAGAAACCAACGACCACATGAGAGCTAAAAACCTTTTCACATGAGTCTGATTTACTGTGGGAGAAACAAACGACCCCATGAGAGCTAAAAACCTTTACACGGAAGTCTGATTTACTGTGGTAGAAACCAACGACCCCATGAGAGCTAAAAACCTTTTCACAGGAGTCTGATTTACTGTGGGAGAAACCAACGACCCCATGAGAGCTTAAAACCTTTTCACAGGAGTCTGATTTACTGTTGGAGAAACAACGACCCCATGAGAGCTAAAAACCTTTTTACAGGAGTCTGACTTACTGTGGGAGAAACAACGACCCCATGAGAGCTAAAAACCTTTTCACAGGAGTCTGATTTACTGTGGGAGAAACCAACGACCCCATGAGAGCTTAAAACCTTTTTACAGGAGTCTGATTTACTGTGGTAGAAACCAGCGACCCCATGAGAGCTAAAAACCTTTACACGGAAGTCTGATTTACTGTGCTAGAAACCAACGACCCCATGAGAGCTTAAACCTTTCCACAGAAGTCTGATTTACTGTGGTAGAAACCAACGACCCTCTGAGAGCTAAAAACCTTTTCACAGGAGTCTGATTTACTGTTTTTGAGAAATTAATGACCCTCTGAGAGCTAAAAACCTTTTCACAGGAGTCTGATTTACTGTGGGAGAAACCAACGGCCCCATGAGAGCTAAAAACCTTTTCACGGGAGTCTGATTTACTGTGGGAGAAACCAACGACCCTTTGAGAGCTAAAAACCTTTTCACGGGAGTCTGATTTACTGTGGGAGAAACCAACGATCACATGAGAGCTTAAACCTTTCCACAGAAGTCTGATTTACTGTGGGAGAAACTAATGGCCCCACAAGATAAAGTAGGGTTTAAATGTCACCCATTAATAGAAACTTATTCGATTTAATTCATGATCCCAGTTAACAAAATTAAAAGTTAAACACAAACCTTAAATATTTTTCCAAATTTTGAATATAGTCAACAGCTGGAGTAATGTCCGCTTTGATTCGATCCACCTCAAACTTGCACTGTGCTTTCAATACATGTATCTGATAATAAAAACAGCAAAAAATTGTGATAGATTGAGTGATGTTTTTATGCCACATTAAAGACATTTTTTTAGGCAGCATTACCAATTTTACCAAAGCTTTGAGCCTGGACAAAACTCCTATGTTTTGTTTTATTTTATTTTTGGTGGGGGGGGGGGGGGGGGGGGGGGGAGAAGGGGGAGGATAAGGAAAATCACCCCATTCATCTAAGGCTTGTGTATACAACTATAGGAATGGTTTGTTGGAAAAACTTCAGTTGGCCAATTTCAGCATATTTTTTGGTTTGATTGGTGTTTTACGCCACATTAAATATTTTTTTACTTATAGTGGTATTGTCAGGTTTAGTGGGGAGGAAACTGGGCTCTTTGCTTGAAGGAAACCCCTGACCTTTGGCGAGTGGCAACTCTCCCCTGAGGGACTCTCACTTCAACCGCCCAAACCACCAAGGCACCTGGTTTGTTCAGCAGTCCTATCAGACCCTTTTTTACAAATATCAAGTTAGACACGGCAACACAAACCTCAGCATTAATGGCTCTCATTCTTTCCATGTCACACTTTCCATGTGCTTCTTCTAACTTTTGATCCAATGCATTCTTTTCTGAAGATAGTAGGTCCCTGTAACAACACCAGCAATTTAAGTCTACACAGCTGACTTGAATTTGGATTGATTGATTGATCGACGTACTCAAGATTATTTCACTTATATGGCGGCGTTCCCAGGTTTAGTGGGGGAGGAAACCGGGCTCATTGCCTGGAGGAAAGCCCCGACCTTCAGTGAGTACCTGGCAACTCTTCCATATACGGTGACCGAGTAAAAAATCCAATTTGTCTGAGTGGGATTCGACCCCCAGCTGCATCGATGAAAGGTCTGTGTGGGACTGAGGGACACTCACTCGAAACAACTGGATCACCGAGGCCCCACTTGAATTGGGAAGAGCTTAGGTTAGATGTAAAACTAACTGGCGCTAAGTTTCAAGAATTAATAAATAATGTTTTTTAAAGGGCTGGTAGCTTGTTGGAATTTCTAGACAGATTAAATGCAGCCTATCTTTGAAAAAAATATTTTGTAAATAAGTGTCATATAACATTTCTGCTGCAGGGTTATCCAGTGTTGTGATGCCGTACACTAATTTCCATTGTGTCAGCATCGTTTCAACCAATTACTACAACTCCCTGTATGAGCAAAGGTCTTGTATGACAACACAACATTGAGAGCTAAAACAGCAGAGCTAGTGTATGAGGCAATACATTCCTGAAGTGGTTGTGAGGCATTAATAAACTAAACCTTGAATTGCCAATATATCGTGACAACAGTTTTTATGGTTGAAGTGAGACTTTTAACCAGGAAGAAATTGTGGAACATTTCTGAGCCAAAAATACCTTGTACGTTAAGTCTCATTTGATTGATGTTTTATGCCGCACTCAACATTAGTTCACCTATGGCTATTTTAGACAAGATTTTCCCTGTGCCCGTCTGTTTTAGTGATCCTAAATATATGGCGACATTGTCAAGTTTAGTCTGGGAAGAAATGACGCTTTTTTCCCCAGTAGATTGATTGATTGGGGCTTAACGTCGCACTCAACGTCAGGAAGGCTAATGTATGTGGCATACTTAATGTTCCTTCTTGTTGGGTCAGCATACATGGCTAAAGCAGAGCCACAATGCAGCAGCCCGAGGGCTTTTTTCACAGTAGAAACCCTGACCTTCAGGGTTACCAGAAAATGAAAAGCAATCAAAAATGTCTCAATTTTTAGTTTGGTTGATAGATTGTTTGGTGTTTTACGCCGCGCTCAAGATTATTTCACTTATATGGCGGCGTTGCCAGTTTTATTGTTGGAGGAAACTGGGCTCTATGCCCGGAGGAAATCCACGACCTTCCGCTGGTAACTGACAACCATCCCACATAGGTCGTTCAAGTGAAAACCAAGTCAGAACATTTTTTTGGACTGAGTGGGATTCGAACCTGCGACCCATTGGTGTAAGGCTTTTCGGATTGAGCGTCCAACGCTCTACCTACTGAGCCACGGAGGCCCCTCCAATTTTTGTTTGGACTGGTTGGTATCCAATCCCTGCAACAAATTGATGGAAGTTACATGTACAAGACAGAGAGACTGTCAATCTATTGACTGAGCCAACAAGTCACCCAGCATGAAGGACAAACGTTTGTTTAGAAATACTTACAATTGTTCATTCAACATTGTGAACTTCCCAACAAGCTGCTCTTCTACATTCTGTCTTAGACTGGCAATGAAGTAAAAGTACATATATATTACAACAAGATTTTCCTTGTGAAAAAATACCAAAAGTTGTATGATGAAAGTTGACAAGGCAAATAACTTTATTAATCTACACATACAGCTAAGTAACCAATTTTAGACTGATTGTGTCAATCGTAGAGCATGTGCTTGTAAATTCGAGAAAACTATGAAGGGATTTGCTTGGAATTCTCCATTCAAGTATTCCCTTTGATTTAGTTAATTGATTGGTTGATTATTTATTCAATATGGTGATGTTTTCAGGTTTAGTGGGTAAGGAAACATAACTCTTTGTCAAAGCAAATACTTGACCTTCGGCGAGTATTTGGCAACCCTTCCACATAGTTAACACATTCCGAAATTTGTGAATTTTTCTTGGCAATGAGTGGGATTTGAACCCTCGAGACACTGATTGCAGGCCTGTGTTTAAACCAGAGACAATTGCTTTGCCCACTCAGTCACCTATGCCCCATAAGCATGCCTAAAATTAGATTTTTACGTGTCCCAAAAAAATAACTGAAATCCATTTGAAAATTTGATTAGCCCAAAATGAATAGCCATTGAATGTTAATTTGGTATAAGAAAACTGCCTGAATTTGGAACCTAATCCCACCAGTGTCCATCAGTGCTAGATTATACCTTATGATCGACAAAAATGGTGGTTGCTCAGATCTTTGATATCTTGTTAAAACATGTGTAACCCCCCCAAAAACATGGCATAGGGATTTAAAACTTGTGACTCATTGGTGGAAGGCTGTTCCGACTGAGGGCCCAACAGTATAGCTAGTTAAAGCACCCAACCCCTTCATGTGAATATCAAGCCATCATTACGGTAAACATACTTGGAATGTTCCTTTTTCAAGTGCTCCATTTCCCTCCTTAATTCATCATTCTCTTTTTTCAATATCACATTTTCTTCTTCCTTCTGATTAACCTCTTCACTAAATCTCTAAAACAGAAAATCATTACGAATGAAATGCCCGGAAGTTTAAATTAACCCAATCTAAATGTATTGGCTCATCAGTGCCTACCACTCAATATTATTTCAGTAATATGGCCGTATTGAAATGGTTTTAATGATGGGAGGAAACTGGGCTCTATCTGAGATATCTGAGGATACTTAGCAAATCTTCCACATAGACCAATCCAAAAACCCTGTCAGAAGTTTTTCCTTTTTGTCTCAAATTTGAGATGCATTGATGAAAAACTTGTGTTGGTGTGAACGTATTTGTACCTTTTAATTGGATGAGGGATAGACCACACATTTGAAATGTTTGGTTCCCCATGTTTTAGAAAAAAATAAAAATTTGAGCTTATTGGCGGTTTAATTTCCTTGCCAGTTTGGGCTCCAACAATTGATAAAGTTTCTGGTATTCTATTAAAATTCAATTTCAAAAGTAAATTTTTCAAAATAACCCAATTGGAAAATAATATGGCTGAAGGTCTTACCTTGCACTCACTCTCAATACGACCCGTTAAGTCTTGCACATTTCTGACTGCTTCGTTCTGAGTTTGAGTGATAATCATGTGAGCTTGTGTTAACTGTTCCGTTAGCATTTTACACTGTGATTGAAGCTGATGGAGTTCTGCCTGCACCTCTGCTGGTATCGGAGTGGAATGAAACCCCAACCAGGGACTACTTATCATTTCACCAGGGACAGCTTGAGCATAAGGCACATTGTTAAACTGCATAGGGGCAGAAGTTACCGGCCTGTAAACACTGGAAGGTGGGGGTATTCCTGGAGCAGAAGAACTGAGGGAAGGTGGGGGTAATCCTGGAGCAGCAGAACTGAGGGAAGTAGTGGGTAATCCTGGAGCAGGAGAACTGAGGGAAGGTGGGGGTATTCCTAGAGCAGCAGAACTGAGGGAAGGTGGGGGTATTCCTAGAGCAGCAGAACTGAGGGAAGGTGGGGGTAATCCTGGAGCAGCAGAACTGAGGGAAGGTGGGGGTATTCCTAGAGCAGCAGAACTGAGGGAAGGTGGGGGTATTCCTGGAGCAGCAGAACTGAGGGAAGGTGGGGGTATTCCTAGAGCAGAAGAACTGAGGGAAGGTGGGGGTATTCCTAGAGCAGCAGAACTGAGGGAAGGTGTGGGAAATCCTGGAGCAGGAGTACTGAGGGAAGAAGGCAAGAGTGTATGGTGTTTTTCAGGTTCCACAAAAGTTGGAGTAATGTAAGGAGAGTCCAAATTTTCTGCTTTTGATAATTTTGGAGTATTTTTTTCAGCAAGCCTCAAGTCAGGTAAACCAGGTGAGGATGATTGACTGTTTGCTTCTGACTTTAAATTAAAATATCGTTCATCTTGTAAAATATCCATATCATCAATAGAGTCCATATCTACTGACATTTCTTCCATTTTGTCTACTGTGGACAGTGAAGAAGATTTTACCTTTTGCATATGTTCTTGTTTACAGTCTATGAGTGAGGAGTGAACATATTCTATGTTTTCTCTTGGTGACAATTCATTTGAGCCTGAGTGAGACCAATTTGGTTCTCTATCGTCAGTTGGAGAAAAGTCATCAGGACTACATGTAGAGTCTGACAGTTTTGGCTGATTGTCGTCATTTTGAGAATTATCTTCTGCAAGAGAGTATGTTAAATCGTGTCCCTTGGTTCCAGGAGCAAAAACATTGGCAGAATTCAGTTCCATGAAATTTGGAATCCGGTTTTCTGTTGAGGAAAAATCTACAGGGCCAGGGCTTGGCCAATTTGGTTCTGTGTTTTCTGTTGGGGAAGAGTCGATAGAATTAGAGGCTGACAAAACAGGTTCAGGATCGAAGTTTGGTTTGTGATTTTCTGTTAAATATCGTTCCAACTCACTAGGGTTGGACCAATTTGGTTCCACATTTTCTGTAGGGGAAGAGTCGCTGGAAATGTTACCTGGTGAGTGTTTCTCTGGCAGGGCAATACCCACAGACGATGACACTGGCAAACCTACTTCAAGATCAATTGAGGGAAATTTCATGGGATTACGTTCTGAGCCAATATGTTTTTTATCTCCTTTTAAAGAAATGGGCTCCAAATTAGAGTTGCATTTGGAAGTGTAATCCTGAAATAGGGAGTTTTGATCCCCAGACGCTGTGGGTAGATGATATTCAATGGGGCTTTGTCTCTTAGGTTCATCAAGTGTAAATGCACCAAGTTTATTGTTAAAACTTGACTCTCCACTCATGTCTAAAGCTATTGGCTCGACAGTACCTGATGCGGCTGCATTTTGAAATGGACGAAACTCCTCAGCTTGAGGATTCAGTTTATACGACTGTGATCCGAAATTCGGCATCTGATTATTCGCAATCTCACGAGCTTGTGGAATATTTTTTATCAAGGTTAAAACATTTTCAACACTACAGAATTTTAGAGATCCCAAAAGAAATTTTCGAATTCCGCCATTATCACTTATCACTTGTTGGGCCTCAGGAGGAAGTGAGTTAAGCTCTTCTATCAAAGAAGGGCTGTTGATAATCTGAGGTCCATGTACATTAAAATAATCCGTAAAATAACTGAAAAAGAGTAAAGAAAAGAAACATTAGAAATACAGTTTTAGGATTGACGCTGTTGTACTTAATGACATCAAGACTATTTCTTCTAACCGATTTTACTGCCAGGCTTATTGGAGAGTTACAACAGGCTCTATGTTCACAGGAAACAAAGTTAGAAGTACTTTATAAAAAAAAAAAGAGTTTCGGGAAACCCAAAACACGCCCGGAAAGGCACAGTCACTGCAGCCATACCAAAACAAATCCTTCCATATATATATTTTTTAATATATGCAATGGGTCCTTCAAATATAAAATCTCATCTAGTGTTAAATGTCCAGGTCTTGAGCTTGGAGTCCAGCTAATTCTGACTGGTCAGTGGGTTCAATCACTTGCTGAAGACATCACTGGCCAGGATGTTAGCCACATTTAATATAGGTATATTTGAACAGAGCCTAATCTCTGAGATGGTCAATGGTGTGTAAATATACAAGTCTTATCTGTTTACACTTAGAACCAGGTTTATGAATATTGTCAAACATATCTTTAAGCAGCTATATTTGCTTTACCATGTGATGTTAAAAATAGTTCGCGACACACCTTCTACCCATAAGGTATATACTCAGAAAAAATTGTGCAGATGGAATCAAAACTTTAGAAGTTATGGAGCGGAAAGGAAAGCGGACGCCGGAAAGCCGGAGATGATACCATAATACAGCCCGCTTTTCAATGTTTACAATGTTTATCAATGGGATAGCCATGTTGTTATCTGCTTACATAAAGCCATGTCATAAGTTTCATATGCAGCTAGTTATATACTTTCAATGAAAGTGATTGACTGAGAGCATAAGAAAATTATTGTTATGCGAGTCAGATAATTCGTTTTTATTCTATTCAAGGTAATGCTGATTAGGCTTGTCAAAGTCGTCTCTATAAACTGGGTGCTGGTTCACAAAGCATTTACTCCCAACATAAGTCCAATTCAAGGCCTAACTGCCATGGCAACATATATCTTCAACATTACGTTACGACCAGGGGCCCGTTTTACAAAGCTGGTGTAAGTTACGCCTGACGTAAATCAGTGTTAAAGCTACAGGAACTTACACTCTGGTCGCAACTGGCCAATGTTGTAGGCCTATGCGTAACTTTACACCCTCTTTGTAAAACAGGCTCCAGGTGCAAATTTACGAGTGTTGAGAAATAGCCCCCCCCCCCAAGTCTACATGTAATTACCTGACCAGGTTATCCCTGATTTTATGAGACTGAGTGTGCTTCTGAGATAATCTCTCTTCAATGCTGCTATCGAAACTAGACAGTTCTCGTTTAAAGCTGTTTGAGATTAAAAAACCATCACTGAAAGTAAGGTCAAATCAATCACTAAAAACAGATCAAAGCCAATGCATGTAATTCAAGTTCAAATTTATACGTTTACATGTTGGTGTTAAAAGGAGGGGAAAAGAACAGAAATAAAACTCATCCACATTTCCTAACCTAAGTCCCGTTACAATGACCAAGAATGAAAACATTATTTCTTTTCTAGCACTCTGTTTTTTTGTACAAAACTCATGATGTCAGTAGTGTAAACAGCTTAGGACTCGAATAGTCCAGGAAAAATTTGAGTGATCTGTTTGCAGTTGTGTAGAGTTGCTAGGTCGGAGCTTTCCTCCAGGCAATGAGCCTGGTTTCCTCCCCCACTTCACCTGGTAAAACATCAATCAATCAATCAAACTATTGGTGAAATGAGTTGTATACAACAAGTCAACGAGTTACTTATGTATACAAACCTAGTTCCAGGGTATTTGTGAAATATACAAGCTAGGATGTGATATGTTTATTTCTTACCTGTCAAAATCATCAGCTGATAACAAATTATCTCGTTTATGGGTGAAATTCACCTCCACTGGCAGTAATGTTTTATCTTTGCGTTTTTTAACCTTTTGCTTTGCCTTTGCCCCCTAGAACCAAACAAAACTGTATCAGTGGCAAATACATTCCAGAAAACTACTTTGAAATGCAAAACTCCTTCCGTTCAATTTGAGTTCTCCATTAAACTGTCATCAGTTACTTCAATTAACTGTAAACAAAATCTGTTCAACAAACTACGGTAAGAATTCCACTAATTCAAGGACGAGCAATGTGAAGATAACAATTTATTAGACTGCTTTCTGCCATGTTTGGTCTAAAACAAAAACAATAGTAATTGCTCGATAGGATTATTGGTCGCTCCATGCAGGAGGTAAGACACCCAACGAAAAGTCTCAAACTTTTAGAGTGCTTTTCGTAATGTTTTGAGTACTTGAATTAGCGGAATTCTGACTGTATACGTTAATGAGAAATAAACAAGGTATCACCACAAAGTCAGTTTTGTGAAAAACACGAGATTTCGACACCTTTATCAAGTGTACTTGGATTTCAGTTTTGACGGTATATTACAGATGATTCCAGAGAATTCTGTTCACTGAAGCCAAACTCTTGTTGGTCTTCAACCTGGTGAAATATCATAGGTTTTGGTTTATTACAACTTATGATTTGGTACAACAGTCTAAATGACATACCCCCTTTTAACACAGTTGGGAACTTGTCTCCAGGAAATATTTCAATGGCATTCAGAAGTTGAATGGTTACAATAAGATGAAGAATTACTTATAACAACTTTTGATTTATTGGGTGACGATGTTTCGATGTAGTTCTAACATCGTTATGTTTTCTCTCTGCCTATGTGTTTTAGTGTTAATAAATCATTATAAAAAATCAAAATAAATTAATACATAGTGTGACCAATCAGTGAAACTGTTTCCATCATTGTTTTGTGATGTCGTGTTTCTCATTAGATTGATTGATTGTTTGGTGTTTTACGCCGCGCTCAAGATTATTTCACTTATATGGTGGCGTTACCAGTTTTATTGTGGGAGGGAACCCGGCTCTATGCCCGGAGAAAACCCACGACCTTCCGGTGGTAACTGGCAACCAAAAAGTTTTTTGGACTGAGAGGGATTCGAACCCGCGACCCATTGGTGGAAGGCGGTTCGGGTTGAGCGTCTAACGCTCTACCTACTGAGCCACGGAGGCCCATTCTCATTAGAATGGAACCCACATCTAAAGAGAATTTCAGAGGAGTTCTTCACAAATGCTGCTTGTATTTATGCGATGTCTAAAGCTCACACTGCTGGCCAAGTGTTGTGTAAAAAAGCTTTTAACAGATTCCCTGATATGCAAGATTTGTATACACCTTGTCTGATTCAAGTTTCCAGGCCTTACAAGGTCCAAAATGACCGTTTTCTAGGCCCCAAATATCATGGGGCTAAGTTACTGACAACTTTGTTCTGTGATTAACACCTATAAACTGACAAATTTTAAAAATACTCCAATATTCAACATTTAAATGTACAATGACATGTTAATAGGTAAATTTCTTTTAGACAATCAGATAACTGTTTTTCCACTTTTGGGATTAGTCATTTTCAAAATTCAGGCTTTTCCAGACCCAGTATAAACCCTGGATATGACTAGCCACATGCTTGAAGTTTTTGAAATTGTTGGGTTTGGGTATACTCATATCAGCTCAGAAACCATTGGGATCTGCATACATGTATGCTATAGACAATTCTCTTACCTTAATTTCAGCAGGTGTTTCATCCTTTTTCAACAACAACACACCCTCTTCATTACCAGATACACGTCCTCTATCTACAAAACAAACGGAGAGATTTTTACGTGAATGTTTCAGCCTATAAAGGCATATCTGTGAAAGTTTTCGTGTTAGATTGTTCGTTGTTTTATGGTACATTCAAGGTCCTTTTAACTTGAGGCCATGTTGTCCGATTCAATTAGAAACAGTCCTTAAGACCTTCCATTTGCCTGATAAAAAAGCTATATCATAATTATTTCACGTATATATGGCTACATTGCCAGATTTAGTGTAAGTAGAAACTGGGCTCTTTGTTCAGAAAAATACTCAGATCACCAATGCCCTGGCAACTCTTCCACATAAAGCCCAGTTCAGGTCGAGTTAAGATCCGATCGGATCATCGTAAGCTCAGTCTGTAGTGAATCTGCGATCAATCAGTCGCAGAAGGTTTTTCGACATGACGGCTTTAAGACTTTTCAAATCGGTATCAGACTGATCAGTCTTACGATCGTAATGAGAAAGATGTTCTATTTTCTACCGATCAGTCTTAAGGTCGCAGCCAATTAGCGACATATACATGTACTTCAACACTTGATCATTTTTTCTCAGCGTTTCGAAGACGTATTGTTACGTCATTCATAGTGGCATGCCAGTCTGCCGAATATGGTGACGAAGTTTCCTTCCGATCAACTAATCGCATCGACCTGAGCGGGGCTTAAGACTGATCAGTCGGGAATCGTTTGGCTGAACGATAAACTGGTCTCAGTCACCATGAACGGTCTTAAGATTCAATGGCAGACAATCGGATCGGATTGGATCTTAACTCGACCCGAAATAATCTGTTTCTTTCAACACACAAATAGCGGTCTTACCATCTGATATCGTGGGGGTTGAACATCGGGCCTCGGGTGAATCATGTGCACGATTTTCTGAAGCGGAAATTGATTTATTTTTCTCAGATGCTGCTTTCCTTCTCATTTCTCATCTTCGCTCCTTTTTAATCTGTTTTTTAGCTATTTTCTTCTCACTAAACCAAGCAAAACATAGACATTTGAAATTCCCAATTCTTAACACAATCAAATACAATTTCTTTTTTCTACATTCCCTCAATGTCACTGTTATTGGTCAGGGCGGGTTTGTTCGAAAGTATATTAGGCTTAATACCGGTCTAAATGACGTTGCGTAACAAAGAAATTCAATTGTGACGTCCCAAAGTTACACTGGTATTAAGCCTAATACACTTTTGAACAATCGGCCCCAGGATTCTAACTATAAACATCGGAAAGTACACATACTAATAATTCGTTGAAAAATTATGTAAACTGCCATATTTCTTCTCCTTTTGGTAGAGAAGACAACAAAGGTTGAAATCTTTCAGGAAGGGATTTGAATACTTGCGAAATACGTCGTGAACAAGATAGCTTTTTTAAAATTACCAGCGATAAAAGTTAGAGGTAGTACCTTGATTTCTCCATTTTATGGTTGACTCTGGGTGTTTTTACATCAGGGTTTGTTCTTGGTTCAGACATTATCTGAATAAGACAAAAAAACTTTTATATAAAATAGCTGGCTGTGAAACATCTAAATATAAAGGGTAAGTTGATTGACTAGAATTACCATGAGCAAATTATAATGTATATTAATTACTCTGATTTTTTGTCTGTGTTCAAGGGTTAAGGAAAGTGGGCTCTTTGCCCAGAGGAGGCCTCAATCTTCAGCAGGTAAATGCCCACCATTCCACATAGGGAGATTGTGAAAAACCTACTCTGACTTTTAGCAATTTTGGCGAGACTATGTGATTGGAACCTGCAACCCATTGATATGTGGCATGTATTGGCATTTCTACAAAATGAACCAAAAAAGCTCTTCAGGAAGTGGGTTTTACCTCGATAAATAATCTTGAGTACATCGAAAAACAGTGATCGTTCAATCAAGATATAAAAAGATTTGACATTGAGGTTTTGGTTACGCTATAGAGACCCGCTTTCCTTGAGTACAGGAATGGAGGAATAACAAAGATTTGTAGCCAACTAACTGAGTTAACAACTTGAAAACATGTCTGACATTGAGTACACGGAAAAATGCCATAGAGACCCCAGCTTTCCTCGGCAGGTAAGAGTTTGTACTTTAGTGAATGGAATTGTCGTAAGTTGTTTGAGAGGGTATTGAGACTGTAACTACTAGTTTGGTCAAATTGATGGAGGAAAAACAAAGATAGCTAACAAACTGAGTTAACAACTGGAGATTGATTGATGTTTTAAGTTTATTTCACTTATATGGCACTGTTGCCAGGTATAGTGGGGGGAGGAAACTGGGCTCATTGCCTAGAGGAAACCCACAACCTTTGACGAGTACCTGGCAAGTCTTCTATATACTGTGACTAACTGGACAACATCTCTTACTCACCCATTTCCCATCAGGGAGATTATCAGGTTTAAAGATGGCTAGTTTACAAATCCAGGCTGAGCAATCTGGAGTTGGGCATGTCTTGTCTAAAATTGCCTGTATAATGGAGAACAAAAGGCTTAGATTATAATACAGCAATACTACCTGGGCTTAATTGGGTGACATTCCAGCCTGTATGTATAGGTTTTTTTTATTGAATATCCAATACTACTATACATGTACCTTTGTTAGACCATAAAAGTTAATAAATAAAAGTTAGCAAGAGCTGCTAAAATTCACACTTCGAGCAATTTGAGATCCTTGAAAAACAAATAAATTCCCTTGCAAATAAAACTTTAATTAGTGAGAAATGATTAAAGCATCGTGACAAAGTAAGTTGTTTGTGAATAACACGAGCTTTGGACACCTTAACTGTGTCTTTATCAAGTGTTACTGATTAGTATGGAACGCACATCCAGAGAGTTTCAAACATTTGTTATATTTTTTAACACTATAACACACAGGCACAGGGAAAATCTTCTTGTCTAAAATGACCACAGAGACAAGTTTCTTATTGTGTTAAAAAGGGGCATGTCATTTAGACGTTTGTACCCAAACATATTAAAGTTATTATAATGTTATAGTTAGTGAATCTATAGGTTGTGTGAAATCAAATAGTTTTAGCAATGCAACCAAATTGGCTGGAGTAATGTAAACTTTAGGAATGTTTGATGTGTCCATGCTGGCTGATAGGTAAATTATATGAAAAGACATTTAATGGAGGTATGGATACAAAACATATGATTTAAGTTGATATATCCCTACCTTGTCCACTAGTCTATCTCCCAGGCTTTGTTTATACTCTTTCCAACAGGATTGATGAAAATCCATAACACAGCCATTTTCACAGATCATTCTAGTCATACCCTGAAATAAGATTTATTGATTTATGTTTTACACTGCTTGTCTCAGATCTGTATAACTTTGCAATGTCACAATAGAATCTAGCAACATCAGTTAGACCTGAGTCAAGCCTAACACACATTCCAAAACAACTCAGCCCATTTATTATAAAGTGAACTTATCGAATAAAGAACAGCTGATTACACTCAGTTTTAAGCAACAAGCTGCTCTGGATGGTAATAAATTTGTTATTTGATGCCCTTGCGTGGGTAACTGGGTATACGGGTAGATATTTGGTGTCAAATTTGGTGCCAAATATCTACCCGTATACCCACTGAAGGGCGTCATATAACTAATATAATGATTACTTTTTGGATGATTGCTCCACCAATAAATTATAGTTGTGACGACACACTATGGTTCTAACACAACAGTATTTTATAAGAACGTTACACATATTGTTAGAGGATCATCAGCTAAACATAAAGTGTAGAAAGTCAATATCTTACTTATGAACACTAAAACACACAGGCACAGGGAAAATCTTCTTGTCTAAAATAACCATGGCGACAAGTTTCTAAAGTAGTAAGGAAACTCCGAAAATATTCATGGTGTAATCTCAATATTTCGACTTTAATTAAGTCATCGTCAGGAGAATTATGAGTACATCAAAAGACAGTGTGCATTTATATAGAAAAACAGAATACAATGATGGTTGACACTAAGAAGGCATGGGAGATTAAAATTTTAGTTACAATAGAGCAGGGTTCTAAAGGGCAGTCATAATACCTAGCCAGGCTAATAAATTAAGTAAACATCTGCCACTGAAAACATTGTTAGGTCATATGCATACATTCAAAATAATAAATGATACAGTTTGAGAAAAATAAAATACATGTTTGTAAGTATATCAAATTGAATTTTACAATCAGCCGCATTAATTAAAATCATATATTTATTATGTATAAGCAATGGAAAGGGTAATAGGTCTTGAAAAGTTAATAAAACCGATAATGAACATGTTGTGTCGGATTCCTTTGAGGCTGTGAAAAGAATTCAAAATATCCCCAAGCACCTGTTTGATGAAGGTTACAGATTCGTATCCTTCGATGTTGAATCCCTGTTTACAAATGTCCCCCTACGGAAATGTATCAACGTTATACTTGATCGTGTTTATAAAGAAAAACAATTGCCGACAACACTTTTTAAGACAACCTTGAAGAAGTTAATTTTGGATTCATGCACAAAGACAGCCTTTTCCTTTGATGGTGATTTGTACCAGCAGGTAGACGGTGTATCAATGGGCTCCCCGCTTGCCCCAGTATTAGCTAACATCATTCTTACGGAGTTGGAGAAAAACATAGTTAACAAGCTTATAGAGGAAAACTACCTAAAGTTTTATATGAGGTATGTTGATGACACTTTAGTTCTAGCCAAGCCATCAGATGTGAATGCCATTCTTTCCAGACTTAACGGATTTCACCCAAATTTAAAATTCACTGTGGAGGACTTTAGTGATCCCAATAATATACATTTCCTTGACATAAAGTTCAAATATGATCTGTGTACAACAATCTTTCGCAAACCAACTAATACCGGACAGTATGTTAACTTCAAAAGCTTTGAACCGTGGCACCTCAAGATTTCCTGGATCAGAGCTCTCCTATCCCGGGCCCATAAATTATGCAGTAATGTCCAACTTTATGAAAACGAAATTGATAAAATCAAACTTTTCATGTCTTGGAATAGTTTTCCTTCTCAAACAGCCAACAAAACTATCAGGTTTCTTTCATCAAGACTGAACTCAAAGAGAAGAGAGAAGGATCCGAACGTCATAAGGGTGTGCCTTCGCCTTCCCTATGTCGGGGACCACGGAGAGGAATTAGTTAAAAGAAGCGTTAGAAGAATTAAAAACCTGCTGAATACGGATGTTCAGATTCAAATATTGTGGACTACATGTAAAGCCTCAAAATTCTTTAATAACAAGGACTTCACTCCCTCTGAATATAGAAGTAATGTGGTATACCAGTTCAACTGTCCAGGATGTGATGAAAGTTACGTAGGGAAAACAGAGCGCTGTCTTTCGACAAGACTGAAAGAACACTCAAATGGCCGAGCTCATAGTGAAATTTTCAACCATATTCAGCAATGTGAAAACTTCAAATTCATTGAAAGTTTACTTAATATACCTTCTAACATAGACAATCTGAAACCCATTCCAATCGAATCATTCTTAGCCCAACATACCAAAGTAATTGACTCATCAAACAACTGGAATGAATTATTATTTAAGGAAGCCCTCTCAATCAGGAGATTAAAACCGCCCCTCAATCACGGAATTATGGCTTCAAAAGAACTCTCTTTATTTCGTTAATCTCTGTTATAACCCATGTAATTTTTTTTTTTTTTTCTAATACGCCATCTATCACCAGAAGTTAATTTTTTTTTTTTTTTTTTTTTTTTTTTTTTTTTTTAATGATTCCTTTGTTTTATTAACTTTTCAAGACCTATTACCCTTTCCATTGCTTATACATAATAAATATATGATTTTAATTAATGCGGCTGATTGTAAAATTCAATTTGATATACTTACAAACATGTATTTTATTTTTCTCAAACTGTATCATTTATTATTTTGAATGTATGCATATGACCTAACAATGTTTTCAGTGGCAGATGTTTACTTAATTTATTAGCCTGGCTAGGTATTATGACTGCCCTTTAGAACCCTGCTCTATTGTAACTAAAATTTTAATCTCCCATGCCTTCTTAGTGTCAACCATCATTGTATTCTGTTTTTCTATATAAATGCACACTGTCTTTTGATGTACTCATAATTCTCCTGACGATGACTTAATTAAAGTCGAAATATTGAGATTACACCATGAATATTTTCGGAGTTTCCTTACTACTTTATTATGTTAAGTTGTTCAGTGGATCAAATAGACAAGTTTCTAATTGTGTCAAAAAGTGGTATATCATTTATACCTTTATACCCAATCATAAGTTGTTGTAATAAACTAAACCTATGGTATTTCATTAGGTTGGCGACTGACAGGAGCTGGGCCTTAGTCAGTACCGTCAATATCTTAGATGATAGTTCATAGATCACAAGTTAACATGTGTCTGTGTCAGCTTGCATGTATCACAAATTAACATGGGTCTGTGTCAGCTTGCATGTATCACAAATTAACATGCGTCTGTGTCAGCTTGCATGTATCACAAATTAACACGTGTCTGTCAGCTTGCATGCATCACAAAATAACATGTGTCTGTGTCAGCTTGCATGCAACACAAAATAACATGGGTCTGTGTCAGCTTGCATGCATCACAAAATAACATGGGTCTGTGTCAGCTTGAATGCATCACAAATTAACATGCGTTTGTGTCAGCTTGCATGTATCACAAATTAACATGTGTCTGTCAGCTTGCATGCATCACAAAATAACATGTGTCTGTGTCAGCTTGCATGCATCACAAAATAACATGGGTCTGTGTCAGCTTGAATGCATCACAAATTAACATGTGTCTGTGTCAGCTTGCATGCAACACAAATTAACATGTGTCTGTGTCAGCTTGCATGCATCACAAATTAACATGTGTCTGTCAGCTTGCATGCATCACAAGTTAACATGTGACTGCGTCAGCTTGCATGCATCACAAATTAATATGTGTCTGTCAGCTTGCATGCAACACAAATTAACATGTGTCTGTGTCAGCTTGCATGCATCACAAATTAATATGTGTCTGTCAGCTTGCATGCAACACAAATTAACATGTGTCTGTGTCAGCTTGCATGCATCACAAATTAATATGTGTCTGTCAGCTTGCATGCAACACAAATTAACATGTGTCTGTGTCAGCTTGCATGCATCACAAATTAATATGTGTCTGTCAGCTTGCATGCAACACAAATTAACATGTGTCTGTGTCAGCTTGCATGCATCACAAATTAATATGTGTCTGTCAGCTTGCATGCAACACAAATTAACATGTGTCTGTGTCAGCTTGCATGCATCACAAGTTAACATGTGTCTGTCAGCTTGCATGCAACATAAGTTAACATGTGACTGCGTCAGCTTGCATGGTACACAAGTTCACTTGTATTTGTTTATGCTTGTCTAAACATCAGAGACATTATTTTTTGGACTACTCTGGGCCTCGGAATTTCTCTATTACAGAATGACTCAAAACCATTACTTAATTTCCCCACTGATATCAAAAAGCGTCAGCAGGGTAAATTTACCTTGAAGCCTGGATCGTCAAAGTATATTCTACGAGACATAATCTGTTGATCTCCATAATGAAAACGACAAAGTCCATCAGAGGCAGGCAAATAGGAGCATCTCTTTTTCACATCTAATAGCGCCACCTGAAAACAATTGGAAATGATTAAATGATACTGTGAAAAATAAAAAATGTATTATGCACTGTCTGAATTTCTCGTTATTTTCAGGGTTAAATTTACCTGAAATATGATGGATTCTTCAATTAATTTTGTGTTCCTATTACCTTTTTTTTTCAAGGAACAGTATTGTTATTTCTCTTTCTAAATGGCACTAACAAACGCAATAAGAGAAGTCACTGAATGGTTGGGATTTTTTTATGGTGTCGGGATATCAACCACGAAATTTTTTTTTTTTACAGCATGCTGATTTATGTGATATATTTCTCACAGCATGGACACACTTAATGATTATAGGTCATTATAGCTATTACAAATTTGGTGGCTGCTTCTTACAACATTTACGCCCAATGTAAGTCTAGTGTAAGGGGTAACTGTTATCATGGCAACATATACATGTAGCTGGCGTCTGGAGTAAATATCATGAGAAACAGCTCCCAGTTCGACACGGGGGGCCTCCGTGGCTCAGTAGGTAGAGCGTTGGATGCACAATCCGAACCGCCTTCCACCAATGAGTCGCGGGTTCGAATCCCACTCAGTCCAAAAAATGGAAAATTTTCTGACTGGGTTTTCACTTGAACAATCTATGTGGTTGCCAGTTACCAACGGAAGGTCGTGGGTTTCCTCCGGGCATAGAGCCCGGTTTCCTCCCACAATAAAACTGGCAACGCGGCCATATAAGTGAAATAATCTTGAGCGCGGCGTAAAACACCAACCAACCCAGTTCGACATAGATCTGAGGATTGTAAAACGTATTTAAAAGGAAAGGAAAGCTCACAAAATAGAGCAACTAAAAAGCTTTCATTAGAAGGATAAAATTTTTCCTGCCACATTTTGCCTTCAAATGCTGTTAAACTCTTTATAGGTACTGTCGTGAACACTAATTGATAATTTATTTTGAAGGCAATTATGTGTCTTACGGTTGTCCGCAACGATCTTCGGTTGGCTTATTCGTTTGGTCTTTTATGCCGTCACACGAAATTTAGTCGGCTAGTTAACTATATAAGCAATGTTCTTTTGTCAATCTGGGCTAACCGTGTCCTGTATTTTTTGTGTGCTGTTGTGGAGGTCGTATGTTATTGCAGTGAGTTGAATTTGATTCATTCCGTAGTGGTTCTAATGTATTTAATGACAGTAAGGTACATGTGATTGAAATAATGTTAGTTGATATAAAGTTATCCTAACATTTTGATTCCTAATAATCGTCCGTCAATAAGTCATTATGTTATTCTTGGTAGGTTAGGCGTCATGGTGTCTTGAGTGATTTGCCCGGTGATTTCCCATATGCAGTGCGCGACATTAGCGGTGGACCGATAGCAAAATCTATCGTATATTCGGTCGGTCTATGGTAAAAAAAAAAGTGGTGGACCAAATGTCTATGATACATTTTTAAAGTAGGTGAACGTGAAATTCATTAAGTTGGGCAAAGTTGACGGGAAAGTAAAGTTGTATTCATAATTTAAGCGCTTTGCGGCATCCCGATTTTACAATGGTGACGCCAAACAGCTTACATCCATAGGGGAACGCCTTTAGTGGGTCAGGGCTTGTCAGCAGTCTGAGAGGTGACGGCTCTCAGTCAGTAGTGACCGATAACGTCTCCACGCCCGCTGTGCAGGCAGTGACAAGCTTATGGACTCGGTGAATAGTACGTCATGTACAAGTTCCCCGGGACACGGCAGCACAGCGTTGCGCAAACTTCTCGCTTCAAAACGAAGTGTTTACACGCTGTTAGAATTTAATTGCTCAGAAATAAATGTTACAGGGTACAAGGAAAGTGAAACAAAGACAGTAAAGCTAAAGGGTCAAAGAATTTCATGTCAATTCGCGAGTCACGTATGTTTGGTAACCGGGTACTAAAACTAGTAAACTAAAAGTAAAGGAACTACGGCCGTACCGTACGGCGTACCGAAACTTTGTGAGATTAATTTGACACCTTCAAACCTTCGCAGTTATTGTACGGTACTAAGTGAACAAAAAATTAACACTTCTAAAAGATAAGATTTAAACAGTCTGTTGTGTATGCATAAATGACATTGACAAGCAAAATTCAACATTTGATAACCTTGACTTTTTAAACGGTACCGATACTGGCGATAGTTTTAAAACATGTTTATGCTACCGTACATGATACATCATACATGTTCATACTCTCTAAATACAACAGTGGTACTACGTACGTAGTAACAACCGCATCAATATGCAAATTAAAATTTTCTATTAGTTCACTTTAGGCTATACACAAATGTGAAAAAGCAACAGCTATTAAAATCATTCTCTTTATTAATGATAGTGATACCTTGAGGTGGCATGAGCTGCCAAAATGTTGATATTTTGACGTTGACACAGAATGTGGAAATTAATGGCTATTTTTGCCAAGACGTATAATTCAGAAGCCTTTTACTTTTAGTGCTTCTAGTCTCGAGAATGTACGATAAAATATGGCTTGGAATGAATGAATGGTCGTCCTGGTTATTTACATGTAAATTTTGTTTACTTTTCGAACACGTTTTCGGTTTGTACAGGTCAGATACTGTATATAGATTTTCTTCATTCCAACGCCAATCACTTAGTGTTTTGATGGCCTTCAAACTCAAAGCCTCCTACTGTCGTGATGATCAGAAATTATGAAAAAAGTGTGAATTTTGGCAGCTCATGCCACTTTAAGTTTTGTCACCTTTAACCATATAGTTATACCCTTGAGTGTTATGCTAAGCCCCAATTTACATAAATTTAGAAATGCCCATGGATGCAGACTTTGTAATAGCCTACTATAATTTATATTATAAAAAGGGTCTCTTTCAAGTTATATTCTAGACTTTAATCGTTTAATCATTTTACAAATTTTCTTAGATAACTATCAAATAAATAAACAATTCGAAACACTTGTCTGAAAATCAGGATATATTTCATGACAAAAAAGAATTCATATATCTGGTTATTTTAGACAAGAAGATTTTCCCTGTGCCCGTGTGTTTTAGTGATCAGAAATATTAAGAATTATATATAATACATATATACATCTAGTTTGGACCATGATGAATTGGGTTGGTCTATCATAATCTCTATCTTCATGGACCAAATGTCTACGGTGAATATTTCCCCAATGTCATGCACTGCATATGTGTATGGATAGATTGGCTGAGGTTATGGGCTCTCAGGTAATTAATGTTTGCGATGGTGATAGTTTGTACATTGAATTTATGATGACTTTTCTGGTTTCACTCGGTAAATGTTTGTAATTAACTAAAGTGTAGATTTTCAATATAGACAATCTGTCTGTCTAATTGGTGTTAATTCACTGTGCCTTTTTCATATATTTGGACCCCGTATTTGCATCTATTTATGTCTAAATACCAATGCTATTGAATTGTAATTGATGAATTTTGTCTGAATTATATGGGAATAGCGACCTCTTTGTAATAATGGTTTGAATGTATGTTTCAGGGATTTTCTTGTTTGTGATATCAAATATACGTATCAATCCGCAACGTATCAATCCAAGCATTTGTTATTTAATTGTCGGCCGTCCACGACAGTACAATTGCCTGTTTTTAACTGGTATGGAACTAAAGTACTTTACCCGATATTTAAGATCAACGTCGATCATTCTGTGTTTATAAACACATAAATAGCTAACCTGTAATTGGTTTGGTCCTGTCTCTTGTATCATACATTCTGCAGCTGGCCATTTTAGTTCAGGTACCTCATCATTTTCAGTCAACATTCGTAGACCCTGCTTGGTAAAATTGCTGGCTTCCAAAAATCTATTGAAAAAAAAATGACAAGATAAACCGACATCTATAATGTCCTGTTTAAGTTGATTTTTTGTGTCAACGGGCTGTGGTTGGATCAAACCTTTTTTTTCACACATCAGATTCATTGATGTTTTACGCGCACTCAAGATTATTTCCCGACTATGTGCTCAAGAGGCCTTTTGGTACCCATCTCTGAACTCGGACTACAAAAGTTGAGATCGTAAAACTCAGATCAATACGATATTCTCAGCAAACTGTCAAACTTACTCCAAGTTACAGTCAACGTAAATTAGCCCTGTAAACACGTTTAGTTACCAACATTTAATGAAAAAAAGTTCCTTAGTTTATTTCCACTGATTTTGAAAATAATAAACCCTTAATTTTATTAATTTCAAATGGTCAAACTGCCGATGCCTTGACAAAGTTGAAACATCCTAAATAAACATGGGAATCGGTGAAATGATCTTAAAGGCACACCCACCCGGTAAATCAATACTGTTTACATATAAAAAGGAAAGTATTTTTCCCTGACAAAAATCTTTCAACACTTTCTATTTACTAACATTTGAAAATTTTGACATCATTTAGTATTCTTAATTTGAAATTGAAAAACAGATTTTTCAGGTTTCCGCAATGTAAACAAACTCTGAACCTAAACATGCTCACAAGAGCCCCAATGATTTGTGTCGTGTGAGTGATCTAACGGCACAGTATAAATTTACGAACTTTATATGAGAAATACAAACTGACGATCGGGTAAAAGGGCCTGCCGTTAAATTTAAAGTGTAAACTATAAGCAAAAACGCCTGAAATGAGGATAATTCAACGCTAAAGTTAGCCGACACTGATCGTTGTTGTTGTAATTGAGCTTATTTCGTTTGTTATTCACCCCAATTTCTACATCCTAAACCTACATGTAACTGGACATGTTTTATGTGTCCTTTGTTTAATTTTAATGGTTTTAGCTGTAGTAAGCTTGTGTAAAATGGTTTTCTTAACAAATGTCAAACATGCTACGACGGCATGTGGGCTTATAAGTGCAGCAAACTAATTTAAACTCACTTGAAAAGAGATAAATGTAGAAGTGCCAGTCCATGACAGAGAATGGCAGAATAGTGGCGTGAGCAGGTCTTCAGACTGTTCTCTAGACATTTTACACCACTGCGTAACCACTAAAACATGTAAGAAATGTCAAATTATACCACCATGCAATATAACATTGCTAAATAAAAATCCATGAAAAACAACAGATGTTTTTTATTTCGTTAGACAACAACTTTTAAAGTAAGGAAGACATTTTTTGGATAACAGCTTGTTCATTAACATCGGTACGTTTTCGATAGAGCTGCAGTATTTCTATGTAATCATCCATTATGACCATTATGACATAATGGCCGGATGATTAAATAGAGTCCTCAACCAAGAACGTTACAGTCGAGAGTATAACTTGCGATTCGGTGGTGTTCCAGAAAATAAAGACGAGAGTTGCATCTCTATTGTGAATAAGCTAATTGAAAAGGACCTGGGAATAAAAAACTGTTGTGTTGAAAACGCTCACCGCATTGGCAAAGTAAGGGACGGGCAATGTCGACATATTCTGGCTAAATTTCTCTACCGCCCTCAAAGACGGGATGTTTTGATAAAGTCAAAATCTGTCCTAAAAGATAAGCCCATTTTCATTACGGAGGACCTTATCCATGAGGACAGAATAAGGAAAAATGATCTTCGCCAAACTATGAACAAGCTCTTTGATGACGGCCATAAGGTCCGCTTCTCGAAAGGGAAACTATATGTAGATGGAAAATTATCCGATTACTAGGAGACTACTTTAATATTTTTCGATTTCCATACTTTGACTTACCTTTCTGACTTTCTTTTTGTATTTTTTGGATTGACCTTGATCTACATGCCTGTGGATTTCGCTTGGAATTAATTACAGTGTGCCACAGTGAGAATTCAAATTACATTGTGAATGTGAGGATATAATCTTGCATAACCTTGCATATACGATAACGTCGTAAAAAAAACTGCTTGATGTGACAGGATAAGATATGTATTTTGAAATACAACTGCTTCAAATAGCAGGGTTATTAAATATTTCGAACTTAGAAACTCAGAAACTCTACAAAAACTGAACCTAAGCATTGACTTTCATTTTAAGTTATTAAGTTTACAATAATCACTATATGTTGTCTAGTCTTCATAAACGAATACATGTTTAGTTGTATGCTTTTTACAATGATTTACTAATCGTTGAAGTGTTTTGATTGAGTGCAAACAAAATAACCAAGTAAATAAATGTTTCTCTCTTTTTGTTTCATTTTTTTCTGTCTTTTTTCAGATTGGTTGAGGTTTTTGTTCATGCCCTTTTGGTTGACTTTGCACTTTTACTTTCTCCCTCACTGCACTGATCTCTACCATACCTTCAGTAAGTGTCCCTGACCAAGTATACTGTTGGTAGTTTATGTAAGTTGCACCTTTTTATTCCATTTAGCTTTATTCCTGTTTTTATTTGTCTTATTAGTCTTTAGCTCTAATTACCTAATGGGTAGTAACCCAAATAATTATACATTTGTGCCCAGAGAGCCCGGAGCACGCTCACCATTTGGTGATCACCAACTAATTATATATATAATCTTAATGATGGCTAAATGCACATTTATACACAATGATGTACATACTTTGATACTTTTATCAACAATTTTTCCTGTAATGTTTGGGTGGACAATTAATGTATTTAAACATGTAGTTCTTCCTTTTGATAATGGATAGTGATCTTCTCCTTCAGCCTGTTCCATCACTGAACCCATTTTCTTTTTTACCATTTCATAATGAACCTGACAGCTCATTTTCATTTGATCATAATCACTCACCTGTTACTGACTCCTCATCTGTAAGTATCAATCTCTCTTATTTAAATAGTCTGTGCTTCAATCCTATCCAGCTTAACGATGATACTCCAAATAAAGCCACTCCTCATGACAATCATTATGAAAATCTCTACTGGCAAAACATTTCCAATCATGAAAGTAACTATTTTTCCGATGAATCATTTAATGATGAAATTGCCAACTTTAAATCGAAACCATCAAACCAACTTTCTTTCTTTCATCTTAACATTCGCAGCCTAAATAAACATTTTGATGAGTTTCTTAGTTTCTTAAATTCCCTGAAAACAAAGTTTAGTGTGATAGGTCTTTCAGAAAGCTGGCTTAACGATGGGACGGAATGTTTATATGTAATACCTGGGTACCGCGCATTTTCAGTCAATAGAAGTAATAAAAAGGGTGGTGGTGTTATGATATATGTATCTGAGGATGTAAGCGCTTGCCAGGTAAGAGAAGACTTATCATTAACTGAACAGAACGGATCATTCGAGTCAGTGTTTGTTGAAGTTGAAATAGCAGATAAAACTTATTTAATAGGCGTTCTGTATCGACCACCTGGGCAGCCTATAGATACTTTTAACGAAACTCTGAATTCAATCTTACAGAAAATACCTTCTAATAAAAACTGCGTGTTAATGGGAGATTTTAATATTGATTTACTTAAAACAGATACTCATAGGTTGACAAAGAATTTTGTTGAGGTTTTAAAATGTAACTATTTTTTTCCGCGAGTAACGAAACCAACCAGAATAGCTGAGAACTCGGCTACCTTAATTGATAATATACTTACTAATTTTACAAATCAAGATGAACTCTCCGGAATTTTTTTAACTGATATTTCTGATCATTTTCCTGTGTTTCACATTACCAATGACAACATTCCCTGCAAGTCGCCTACGTTTTATACATATCGAAAGAAGACACCCGAGCTCAGTCAGTTATTTAAATTACGTATATCGGAAACCTCATGGGAAAGTGTTTTAAGTTGCAGCAATCTTGAATCTTCCATAACAAATTTTGTTAATATATTCTCTGATATTTACAATGACTGCTTCCCTCTTGTAACCACCTCATCAAAAGCGAAGACTCGAAAACCGTGGATTACAAACGCCTTACTTGAATCCGTACATGTTAAAAACAAACTTTATCGTATTTCTCTCAAATCTGGTAATCTAACTGATCGTTTGAATTACAGGAAGCATAGAAATAAATTAAATAGTCTTATAAGATTCTCTAGAAAAAAATTCTTCGAAGATAAATTTAATGATTTTAACAATAACATGAAGAAAACCTGAATGACAATTAATGAACTTTTAGGTCGATCTCAAAATAGTAAAAATCCTGAACATCTGATTATAAATGAGGAAAAGGTTAGGGACAAACAGATAATTGCCAATAGCTTTAGTGATTATTTTAGTACGGTTGCAAGTAAATTGGATTCCACAATACCTCCCTCCACTAATAATTTCAAGGATTATCTTGGAGAAATTAATAACAATTCGTTTATGTTCTCAACTGTTACTACTGATTTAGTTTTTTCAATCATACATGATTTAAAATCATCTGCTCCAGGCATTGATTGCGTCCCAATGGCTGATGTTAAAATTATAGCAGAACATATAGCCGCTCCAATTGCCCACCTTACAAACATTTCTTTCAGTTCGGGGAAAGTACCAGATTCTTTAAAAGTGGCTAAAGTCATTCCAATTCATAAATTCGGTCCACACAATGAAATTACCAATTATCGTCCAATATCCATTCTCCCTTATCTGTCTAAAATAATAGAAAAAATAGCGACTAATATGTTTGTTGAATTTATCGATGAGAATAATTTAATTTCTAATGAACAATATGGGTTTAGATCGAATCATTCGACAACACATGCCGCGACCGCTCTATATGATCACCTAGTTAAAGCCAAAGATTCCAAAAAATTTAGTTCTGTTATATTTCTTGATTTATCGAAGGCATTCGACACCGTTAACCACACTATACTCTTGGCTAAGTTATCTCATTATGGTTTTAGAACTGTGACTAATGATTGGCTTTGTAGCTATCTTTCAAATAGACAACAAATAGTTACAATTGATTCTTTTGTTTCACCATCGCAATTGATCACATGTGGCGTTCCTCAAGGGTCAATACTTGGACCGTTACTCTTTCTGTTGTACATTAATGATATAGTTTCCTCTTCTCTGGCCGTTAAGTTCACTCTTTTTGCGGACGATACGAGTATTTGCGCATCTGCCGAAAATGCGTCTGATAGCATAAATATAGTGTCGTCCGAATTAGCCAAAATCTCTACATGGTTAGCTGTCAATCGTTTGTCATTGAATGTTTCAAAGACAAAGCTTATGGTTATACCTCCCTCTAGTAAGAGTTACGATATCCCTCTAATTTCTCTTAATGCCCAGGAAATAAAATCTGTTAAAGAATATCGATTTTTAGGCGTAGTTTTTAACAATAAATTGTCTTGGGCCTCACACATAGCTTACATCCGCTCCAAACTTTCGCAAAACATAGGACTTTTAAAGCATATCCAAAAGCATGTAAACAGAAAAACTCTTTTCATCCTATACAATTCCCTCATCTCACCATACCTTCTTTATGCCAACGCCCTTTGGGGTAATACATTCCAAACTCATTTACAACCTCTCTATATCCTACAGAAAAAAGCTGTCAGAGTTATTACTTTTTCTAACAGACTTGCTCACACTAAATATCTTTTCATATCCTTAAAAATCATTCCTGTCCCGAAACTAAGTACTTTTTCAACCTTACTCATTACTCATAAATATCTACACCATCCTCATTTACTTCCCGCTTCTATTCAGTCACTTTTTACAAAACAGTCCGCTATCCATTCCCACCACACACGAACATTGAATCTAAATCTATACAGACCAAATTATTATTCAAATCTCTCGTTTTTTTCTATACACATATCTGGGCCACGTGAATGGAACAGGCTTCCCGCAGACATGAAAGCTATAAATTCTTTGTCACTCTTTAAATCACTTCTAAGGAACTACCTAATAAATCTTTAATTGTCCACCCTTCATTTACTTATTGGACCATCTTATATACAATTTTTTCACCTACATTACTTACATAAAACATATTTGTACCATAGCCATATTTATTATATTAATAGTTTTTTTGTTGTTGCAAATTTCCGCTATAACTTAAGATATTATTATAATCTTACCTGCTACGCTTATTTTGAATGGTTAATTATTATTATTTTTTTTTAGGGATAGAACAAGTCTTTAAGACTTTATTCCCGCCAAATGCAGTTGAACTTATATAACCATTAATTAACTCGTTTTTATGGTGAATAAATGAAATGAAAAAATGAATGAATTACGATAGATGTAGCTCTATCGAAATGTACCAATGTCAATAAACAAGAAGTTGTTATCCAAAAACGTGTCTTCCTTAATTATATCTCCAGTCCAACTTCCAAATGCCAATCAAAGAACTCAACTTTAAAAATGTATAGATCAATGATGACTTTTATGCTTCAAATTCACGAAGCTTGAGTTAATAGCTTTTTTAGTTGAAGACAATGTCTTACAGTGAATCTGAAGAATTGGAAGAATAATTCTCATATTCCTCCAAGATATACCTACCTGTACAAACACTTGCCTTTTGACCCTAGGAGAAAGAACAATCTGCATTTTACACAATAAAATCAAAAAATCTTAACCCTAACATCCTGTATAGTAACCTAGGCTAATGCCCTGTACTGGCTATCCGTTTGTACATACCGCGCATGCGCGAACCTTCCCTTCCGGTCTACCTCTTTCAACGCTTGCAGGCGTAATAGTGAGGGGAGGATGGGCTGGGTTTAACTGTTTGTACAGGTAGGTATATCTTGGAGGAATATGAGAATTATTCTTCCAATTCTTCAGATTCCCATAGATACAGTGTAGTACCTACAACTGTACAAACACTTGCCTCGCATGCCACAGTCCGGAGGAGTTACTAATACGCCGTACAGAGCATTAACCAAGTTTTTTTGATTCCCGCGTAAAGAATGGTAACCTCGGTATTACTCACCTCGAACTCTCCTGGATCCGTCCTCAGGTGTCCAGTGGGCCAGGATGAATTAGATCTTTCTCTGAACGCTGTTTGGGCCGCTACCAACGAACCGAGTGAATACAACCCACCACGTACTAAAGTGATGTCGCGGAGACAATAGTCCGCGAAAGTCGTCGGTGACTTCCAAGACAGATAGATTGATAGGTTGTTTGGTGTTTTATGCTGCGATCAAGATTATTTCACTTATATTGCGGCGTCGCCAGTTTTATTGTGGGAGGAAAACGGGCTGTGTGCCTGGAGGAAAACCACGACCCTCCGCTGGAAACTGGCAACCATCCCACATAGGCCGTTCGAGTGTAAAAACCCAGTCAAAAAAAAAATTTTCCATTCCGATTCCGATGGCGGAAGGCTGTTTGGATTGAGCGTCTAACGCTATACCTACTGAGTCACGGACCCCAGCCTTCCAAGAAATAAGCCCTCATAATCTGAGGACATCGTGTAGGGACATCATCGTTTATCAAGCGGCTTGGTAAACGAAGATTGCACAGGAAATATATTCTCTATTAGAGAAATGTGTTTTATTTTACTGATTTATTTATTTCTTGGAAATAAACTTCACTCGGAAAGGAATAAGCAACATTCCTGTGTCGGCTACGAAGACCGACGGAAGACATATGGTCTTCGCAAAGGTCCGCGCTCAAATCTGCAGACTTTCTGCGTCTTGACAAGCAAAGTCAGAACCCAGGCTCAAGTGGCCGTACATACTAGGAATAACGGCTGTTCGTGTATTTCTTACTACGGTAATATACACAAGTACTGTCGGCTTCGGCGTTCACATCCCGTCGACCCGCAATGGCGAAAGGGTGTAACAGTCGACTATCCAACAGGCCTATCAGCCGAGTCGTTACTGATTAGCCAATCACAGCTCCTTTCTTTCCCCGGCATGGGAAATCATGAAGATGGCGGAAAGAGGACAATTCCAGCAATTGGCGGGAGAAAAACATCTCTAGTATGGTTTATGTTCGAACTTAAGATCTGTAGTCAGAACAGGTACGGTACCTTTTCCTTTTGCTCATTTTGGAAAAAAAGGAATTTACTTGAAAACCAGTTGGCAAAAAGTCCGTCTAAGATTAGAAGATAACGACATTCTAATGAACTAGGAGCTCGGTCTTGTACTTAGATTGTGGATTGGTCTTCGCGCCGCACTGAAGTTATTTAACCTATAAGGTGGCGTAGCCAGATTGTGGGGGAAGGACCCGGGCCCGGAGGAAACCCCCGACCTTCGGCATGGCAACTCCTCCGCATACGGCAACCGCCATAATGTAAAAGCTGTCATTTTGCAACGGTAACTGCGAGAGGAAACGGTCAGGGTAATAATTCAAAGTGGCCTGTACGAACCGAAAACGTGTTCGAAAGTAAACAAAATTTAAATAACCGGGACGACCATTCATTCATTCTAAGCCGAAGTTGGTTCAAACAATACTTTATCGTACATTTTCGAGACCAGAAGCATTAAAAAGCCTTGAGAGAAATAGCATAATTTCAACATTCTGTTGTGACGTCAAAATATCAACATTTTGGCAGCTCATACCCCTTGAATAGTAAGCTGTCATGACGCAATGCCACAAGAAAATAACAAACAGCGCAACATTTTAAACTACGAACGGGCTGTTAGTAATTTACAACCGCGCAGTAGTGATATCATTTATTGGTCAGCCTTGAAATCTGCGAGCAGGCCGGGTGAGCAGTCCAACCTGACGATTGATTGATCGAATAATTACGCTGCACGCAAAAGCTATTCCGTTTATACGGTGGCGTAGCCAGGTTTTGTGGGGGAGGAAGACCGGGCTTATCGTCCGGAGTAAACCCCGAACTCCGGCAAGTACCTTGGGAGTCTGCCACATACCCATCTTGACGAAGGCTGTGCCAACGCACGTGTGCCCGACGAGTGCAACCTCGCCCTGCACTAGTGTCAAGTCTCATATGTAGAATACTGTGAAGGTCGTAGGGGACCCCCCCCAAGACCAAACCTCCTAAAGCCTGATCCCATAAATTATGGATGAGGGCTCACAATACTGCCAAGAGCCTGAAACCAAGAAGATTAGTCCTCGCCAAGGTTGCTCGTTGACGAGGGAAAATTTTTGCATGAAAACAGGCTCAGGGGTTCCTAGATATTACCAGTCGTCATGATCGGCTAATAGTCTTCTGTTTACGTACCCCCCCCCCCCCCCCCCCCCCCCTCATGTCCTATGACACAACTTGCAGGTCGTCCTGCAGGTCCAAGGGGGGGAAATCTGATTAATCGCTGATTTTTTGCCGCAATCCATGTTATTTCACTAACCGGGCAACTTGTCAGGTTTAGTGGGGGAGGGAATCCCCGATCCTCAGGGGAAAGGGTTGCATGGTTAATGCTTTACGCTACATTCCGGCTTATTCCATTTATACTGCAGTTTTGCAAGGATAAGTTGGGGAGGAAAACCGGGCTCATCGTCTGGAGGAAGCCCCCAACCTTCAGTGAGAACCTGGTAACCCCTTTCCATACGGCGACTGAGTGACGAGTCCTGTCAGAAATGTATTTGTTCTGAGTAAGATTCGAACCCGCGCCGCATGATTTGTGTAAGTAGGCCCCGGACTGACATGCCCCCCCAGGCCTGTGTACTGGTTGAAGGGCCTTAGTTTTGAGCTAGGTTTTAAAAAAAAAAAATCAAAGGCAACCAGGTGGGGTCCAGGGCCTAGCTTATCGGATGGGGAGACTCCCACGCTTGGGCGATTTCCCGCTGTCGACCGGTCACCCCAGTGGCCCGCTCTAAATTGAGCAGCAGCTGGTAGATATAGTCCAGGAGTTCAGAGAAAGTGAAATATTGATCGTCCGTCTCCTGTTGGTTTGACAGTTGGGATGATAACTGCCGGCGGTTCGACTCGCACCTGGGCGTACATCCGTGGCCGAAACATGGTAGGTTTAGGCCTCTTGGAACACCTCTTGGCGTTTTGACAAACCCAGAACCTGGGTTAGGGCTGTTAGCCCTTCCCCCCACTCTAGTTGTCAGGCCGATCGACTCATGAACCCGTGGGTAGTGTCGTGATCGAAGGCGCCGTAATTTGAGGCTCCCCGGTGGACTGACAAATCCAGAGCTTGGGATGACGCCAGTATTACAATCCGCCCACTTTAGTTGTCAGGTGGCCGACTGGTGTACCTGGACGTACAGTCAGGGTCGAGGCCGCCGTATGCTAAGCCCCTAGGTGGATCGACAATACCAGAGCTGGGGTGACGCCCGTAGGCCCACAAAGCCACTCCGGTTGTCGGGCGGATCGACTCGTGTGCATGGGCGTACAGTCGTGGTCGAGGCCGTCGTATGTTGAGGCTTCCTGTCGGCTCGACAGATCCAGAGTTTGGATGAGGCCCGTTGGGTAACCAACCCACTCCGGATGTCAGGCGGGTCGAGTCGTGGGCCTGGGCGTACAACCCTAGTCGAGGCTGTCGGATGTTTAAGCATCCTGGTGGCTCAACAGATCCAGACTTGGGGTAACGCCCGCAGGACTCGCCCACTCTGGTTGCTAGGCGGATCGACTTGTGTACATGGGCGTACATTCGTGGTCGAGGCCGCTGTATGTTTAAGCCTCCTGGCGGTTCGACAGATCGAGAAGTTGGGATAATGCCCGAAGGCTCAAACCACTTCAGATGTCCGGCAGCTCGACTCGTGTACCTGGGCGTACAGACGTGGTCGAACCGCCTTGTTCAGTAGTTGAGAAACACTGGTCATCCGTATCTTCCGCCGAATCCGTCGGAGACTCCTCTCCAGTGGGCTCCGGTTCGGGATACTGGACCTTCGGCTGGAGGTAGTTCCCTGACCAAGTTTTAGTCTGGTAGTCGCCCTCTAAGAACTGGTCCGACCGTCTCCTGGTCTCAGGGAGCGCCTCCTGGCGGTTCGACTGATCCAGGGACAAGGTTGCCGGTCGTTGCCTGATCAACCCGCCCTGGACGTCAGGCAACTCGACTCGTGTGCACACGGGTGCACAGTCGTGGTCGCAGAAGCCTGTTTAGATCGTGAAGATCTGGGCCCCTCGATTGCCGAGCCTCGGGTTGTTTATTTACTCGAGCTTGACAATTGAGAATTTAACGCCCTCTAACGTTTGTTCCATGGCACACAAACGTTCTGCGTCTGACCTCTGCGTGGGTTCCGGCTGACGGGTGTTCCGACACGCAGACTTTGCATGGGTAGATGTAACTGACGTTCGGTCGCTGGCTTGAGACAAACTGTCGAAGATAAGCAAAATGAACAGAACATATGTTGAGAGCTAATCCCAACAAAGCATCAACGACAGCCAAATCAGAAGAGATAATCAACAAGAGAACACAGAAAAATTTTTTTTTTTTTTTTTTTAATAACTCGTTATTAATTACTCATTCCTGTTATATTATATATCGTTTTTTTTCTTTTTATTACAATAAATAATAGTTATTGATTTAGGACTTGCCTGGACCGTTTAACCTCGTCTGGGGAGTCTGGGGAGATTGTGATCTCTTCGAGGACCTCCTCGATTTCGAAGAATTGCCCGCCTTACTGGACCAGGAAGAACTGCGGGACCTACTACTCTTCCTCTGAGGCTTCGCCGCTGATGATATTCTTGGCAGGCATTCGTGGGGTAAGTGCCTCCACAGGCACTAGACACCATTTTCCATCACAAATTTTTAATCTAAAAATAAAAACGAAAAAGATTTAAAATTTTGTAATGGAACGTAATTTATTTAAACAGGGACACACCCCGCTTTAAAAAATCGCCTATGAAAATATGTAATAGTGTTTGTATGGGAGGGTGGTGAGCCACAACAACCCGACCGCGTGGTGACGAATTTTGGACCTACGACAGCATATATGTGGGTTGAGTCCGAAAACTCTCCAAAAACAAAAAAATACAGGACATTTTTTGGTCAGAAACCCTCTAGTAATCTAGGGGAGGGTATCTAACCGCTAGGGACAGTAAAATTTCCTACCAAAAACGATTCAGAGAGAAAGGATTAGTAAGAAAAGTATATTTAGTAAAATTTGCAGTGTTGATCTCTTCTCTGCAGAGTTGAAAGAGGTAGACCGGAAGGGAAGGTTCGCGCATGCTCGGTATGTACAAACGGATAGCCAGTACAGGGCATTAGCCTAGGTTACTATACAGGATGTTAGGGCAAGATTTTTTGATTTTATTGTGTAAAATGCAGATTGTTCTTTCTCCTAGGGTCAAAAGGCAAGTGTTTGTACAGTTGTAGGTACTATCTATGGGAATCAGCCAAGTGCGTTGGTTTTGAAACCAAGATGTTTGCTCAAATTTAAGAAATTTGGGGAGGAATATTTATATTCCTCCTAAATATAATACTTACCAATTCAAACACAAACATATTCAATGAGAGGAGACAAAGAAACTAGTTGTTAGGTAACTCGGAACCAAACCATATGCTCAGGACAATAAAGCCATTAGATTTAACTTTTTTTGCACTTTCTCTTTGACGTACCTTTGTAATTTGGGAAGCATGGCATGATAACCCATAAGCATATTTCAAGGCTATCTCTTCTCTTTCACTTAACTGAAAACACACACAGAAAATAATATAACCACAAATTAAATAATTAAGAAATCATCTATATGTAGTCGAAAGTAGTATACATTTAGTTAGTCGATGTGAGCTAGAATATGGTCGCCTGATTGATGTTGTATGCTGCAGTCAAGATTATTTCTCTTGGTGGCATTTATTGGGAGAGGCACTCCCTGACATATGGAGATTACCTTCACTTTACTCTGAAATTTTTCCATTTTTCTTCGGACCTTGGCTCAGCCGAATGAGCCACCCGGGCCCCTATCCCGCGAGTTGATTGAGTCTTTTATTATTTTTCCAATACAGATATGAAAGATGCCATCCACCCATATACAGCGGATCTAAACAAATTGTTCCAGTTAGGTTATTTCTTGTATTAATGTTTAGAAATGTGTCCTTCCAGGGCTCATTTTAGAAAATATCTGATGGCCTGCATTTTTTTCCCCAAATCAGAAAATAGCAGGCCATTTTCAGTTTGACATGCTGTCTTAATTTTTGACCGGCACTAAATTAAAGAAAATTTAGAAAATAAAAATTCATCTACATTTCCTTCGATTTAAATTCCAACATCCATCAAATGTTGTTTCTTTGGCTTAATCAGGTTAGGGAAAGTAGCTGAAAACAGATATAGCTATTAATAATATATAAGTTTTCGGCTACTTTCCCTAACCGATAACGCAATTCGCCTTTTTCTTCAGATTCGTTAGATACCAACCGTAATTTAATTATTTTTCGGACTCCTAAGACTAACTACCTTCGAGTCAATGTATATGCTATTTTTCAGGGGTGTGAGAGCAGGCCTGAAAAAAGAGGAAACTTTGTCTGTCAAGAATACCCCCTACCCCTCCCCTTGGTTAACTCGTTAAAGTCTTTGGAAAAATTGAATTATGATCAAGTTTCACCTTCATGTAGTTTGAGAACAAAATAATAATTATAAATTAAAAAAATAAATATTGAAAAAAAAAAAATCCAAAATTTAAGATTTTTTTTTTTTTAATAATTGGAAAATAAATTAAGTGAAAAGGGTAGAGTTCCACTCGTCACTAATAGGTGGCGAACTAAATTCTTTGTTTTTTTATTTTTATTTTCAATTCGTTTTAACGTTCGTTTATCCACCGTCTGTTCCGCAACAGCCGAAATGTGCCTTACTCTACTGTCAGCGAAGACGTATTATTGAGGGTCCAATTATCGTCACGTATCATCACTGCCGAAAAGTAACAAAGGCCGGTTATTCTAGGCTAAATTCAATATTATGAAGATGGAAAACGCCAAACTAACTTTACAAAATGCGAACCTAAGCCTCTTGATTAAAACAAGAAATTCTAATTGAAGAATTGAAAGTTTAACTTGACGCAATTTTGACAAAGGCGGTATGGTAACGTAATTTGCATTTTCAGATTCTTCAGATTCGTTCGATATCAACCGTAATTTACTTATTTTTTCGACTCCAAAGAGTTAGACTAACTACATGTACCTTAGACTCAATGTATATGCTTTCTACCGTCAATCAGATTTGGCCTGCTATTTTTAGGTTTCTGAATTTTTTTAGCAGGTGATTTTAACATTGCCCTGCAGCCGGCGAATTTTCGCCTGCTTTTCGCCATTCGCAGGGCGCCAAAACGAGCCCTGCCTTCTGTAATAGAATTTGCCTTCTGAATAAAGATGTTGGTCCAGTTTTTGCATGACAGATAAGTGGGCTCAAGTATTAGTACCAAACACATCATTTTAGTGAACAGCAAAATTGGGTTTGTACTTACACATAATTGTTTAATCCGAAAACTTTCTATATTGCAGCATGTAAACATACTTCTATAAACAACTTATTCTTTTTATTTATTTCCTGAATAAAATAATTTTAAAAATGTCCTTGGCGAATCATTTGGTCACCCAAAAAAGTGTTTGTAGATAATTTAGCCTTCTTGTGAAAATATTTAAAACCCAATTTGATTTTCGTACGCGACTTATCGTCTACCCATAAGCTACATATATCCGAGAGAACAAAATTAAATGCAGGCAATGGGTTTACAGTTATGGAGCGGGCACGGACCAGGGATGGACATTGGTATTCCAATTTACACCCACTTTCAGGCATACAAAAACTGCTTAATTACATGTAAATGATACAAACAAATTACCTTAATGTCGGAATGTTTAACAATGAGATCTAGAGCATATTGAAATTGACGAATGGCGAGCACAAAATTAGCCTCAAAGTAGTTTTTGGAACCCTCAGCAAGACTTTCATGTAATTCCTTTTGAAGAATCAGCTTTTCCTCAGGACTTCTTTCACATTTGATCTACAAAGACATAAAAGATAACATTTTATGACTCAACCAGAGTTAAAAGGCTTGTGAACAACCTTTAGCAATATTTTTTAATTCGTTTAAGTGTTTGGCGGAACATGTACAAAATACATTTGTCACTCTTCAATTCTTCTCAGTGAGAAAATACGTCAAACACGGCCTCCGTTGTGCATGGGCCCTCACAGTTTTGACGTAATACATGGTCTCTGTTAAGACAGTGAGTCTTTGTACCAGTTTATACACATCAAAGGCCATGTATGACCTCACCTTTTTACAAGCTAGTTTTTTTTAGAGTAGTTACGGAAAATATGCAAATTTCTCCACACCCCTTTTTTGACTACCAGGGAACTAACACGATTCAAATATACATTTAGTCCATAAATAAACACAAACCAAAACCCCTGTTTATAAATCTTATCGAGAAACATAAAAGAAATATCTTGTGAACAACACAATAAAAGTGCATATAAATGGGTATTATTCTATTGTTGTCTATATAAAGATGAGTTATCCAAATGACCATTGACAACTTTCGTAGCTCACACGGACCACTGGATATCAGGTTCTATTTGGGAATTCCTATCGTTTTTGTTATTGTTATGAAGCTAAATCTTGCAATGTGTACCTGTGAATGTGTGCATGTTTGTGAGTGCAACACCCAAATGGGACTTCATCAGGTGGGATGTCTGAAATAAATGACTTTTCTACGTGGGGGTATCAAGTGAAAAACACAAAGGAAATAGAGGCCTGGGGCCTGTTCCACAAAGCGGCGTAGACATATTTTTTGCATAACTTTCATACTAACGTATCTCTACAGTATGGGTTGCTAAGGCATTTACGCAAAAACTTACGCTACGCCGCTTTGTGAGACAGGGTCCAGATGCATATATATACTATATACATATAAGGGGACCAGATACATGAGTGTGATGAGAGGTTTGGGAGTAGAAAACATCAGTTTTACCTGTGAGTTATCTCCCTTGTCTGGTTCCTGCTCCTCCTCGTCACTAGATTCATCCGACGTCACTAACCCCGGCACATCACTCTCAATCTCAGACTCATCAGAGCTGACTAACTCGGGCACATCACTAAAAATCAATGGGTGAGGCGAGAGAAACAAAAAAGGCGAAATTGAAGCTGTTGGATTGATTGATTGGTGTTTTACGCCGCACTCAAGATTATTTCACTTATATGGCGGCGTTGCCAGTTTTATTGTGGGAGGAAACTGGGCTCTATGCCTGGAAGAAACCCACAACCTTCTGTTGGTAACTGGCAACCATCGAAGCTGTTGGAAAATTTAAACTTGCATAAACTGCTAATATTCAAACTTCTTCCATAAATTTTGATTAATAGAATACTAGGGAATTTCAGCAAAGGATTTAAACTGAAATGAAAAATATCCATTGAACAAAAGGTGTTTTTGAAAGGTAAGCAAATTCTTAACTAAGTATTTTTATTGAAGATTATTGACATCTGATTATGTGTTTATTCTGAATAAGTATATTAACCGACACTGATTGACCAGGGTTAATCAGTGTCGGTTAATTTACTAATTCAGTAATTTCCCTGATGATGATTGCAACTTGTGTTTGTTCTTCTTCTGTTGATTGGGTGGTTAAAACAAGGAATTAAATAAAATAAGAATTAAATCTAATGATGCTTGTATTACTAAGATTGCTAAAAATAAATCACTATACCTTGAAAAGTATTCAGCAGCCTTCTCCTTCTTTTTAACTAAAAATAAAGGAAAAATAAGACTAGATTTTCACACAGACCTGAAGTCTTTGAGTTACAACGAATTATAAACTACATGTATATCAGTGTTCGGAAGATTCAGCCTGTGCCCGAGTGTTTTAGTGTTCAAAAATATATCAGTGTTCAACTAAATTGAAATTTAGAACTTATGTTGATTGAAGTTTTACAAGCACTAAAGATGACATGTATTTTACTTATATGGCGATATTGCCAGATTTAGAACAACAGGAAACCGAGCTCATTGCCCATAGGAAACCGCCAACATGGCAACTCTTCTACATACCAAGTGAAAAATCCAGTTTTGAAATTTTTTATTTTTTTTTTTTATTATTTGGTTTGAGTGTGATTCAATCCTAGGCTGTATCAATGGAAGGACTGTGTCAGACTATCTCTCAATTCAACTGAGCTATCGAGGCCCCTAGAGCTTTGAAACATCCATGTAATGCTTTCTAGATAAGCTGGTGATTCTTTCCCCCCCTCAATAGCATTTGTACAGATGAGTCAAATTCCCTGATGTTTGACATGATAGTCATGTTTAGTGGAGGAGCAAACCAGGCTCTTTGCCTACAGAAAACAACCTGCCTTTGTTTTTTCTTTAAAATATTTTTTATTAGAACACATAATTGTTTTAGAAGCATTTTATCCTAAATGGCATAATTTATTGCCTCAGGTATATTTCAATTTACTTATACTACCTTCTATTTTACTTCTCTGATCTTTAAGGTTATCCTCCATGTCTTTTGAGTTGCTTTGTCTGCGCGCATATTTCAGGCCGTCTGCGTTGGCTTTTTCCGCCATTTCAAACAGCCTCAATTCCATAGCTGCCTCAGCTAAGCGATACAATCCCTGAAATCAAAAACAAAATGACCAATTAATACCATCTTGTAAGATAATAAATCAATAGACAATACAAACTGTCAAAAAGGTTTTAGCCTATCTCCTTCACACATACATGTGAACTGGCGAGCATGTTGATTAAACCACGGATCGAATAAAACGGCGAACTAAGTTTCCCACAATGCAAATGGTTAGTTTCACATGACATCATCAAGTACCAGGTTTATAGCTTTACACAGATGTCCTCTCATAATTGCTAAAAAAACTAAGGACAATAAAGGTCTGTTTCACAAAGTGACGTACCGTAAGTTTTTACATAACTGCCAAGGCAGCCCATACTGTAGAGATATGTTGCTATGAAAGTTACGCCAAAAAATGCATCTACGCCGTTTTGTGAAACAGGCTCCAGTTCCTTAAATGACATTAAGAAGTTGAGCTTAACAATATATACAGGGTTGGTACAGATAAGAAGTTTGTTATACATACCACCCCTGTGTTTTATTGGCAATACAAAATACACAGATTTCCTTTATTTGTGGGATGGTTGCCAGTTACCAGCGGAAGGTTGTGGATTTCCTCTGGGCATAGAGCCCGGTCTCCTCCCACAATAAAACTGGCAACGCCGCCATATACATGTAAGTGAAATAATCTTGAGCGCGGCGTGAAACACCAAACAATCAAAATTTTTTTGAAACGAGATTGTAGAGTTATCTACCTTGATGAATTCAGGCTTCAGAGCTACAGACCTTCTGGCATCAGACAAGGCCTCTCTAAAAATAACAACAAAATCGAGAGATATTCAAAATAAATTAAACTGGAGATCTTATCACTGAATGAGCAAACAAAACACAAAAATTGCTACAAGGTGTGGGGTTAAAATGATTGATTGATTGATTGGTGTTTTACGCCGTGCTCAAGATTATTTCACTCATATGGCGGCGTTGCCAGTTTTATTGTGGGAGGAAACCGGGCTCTGTGCCCGGAGGAAACCCACGACCTTACGCTGGTAAATGGCAACCATCCCACATAGGTCGTTCGAGTGAAAACCCAGTCAGAAAATTTTCAAATTTTTTGACTGAGTGGGATTCGAACCCGCGACCCATTGGTGGAAAGCTGTTTGGATTGAGCGTCCAACGCTCTACCTTTTGAGCCACGGAGGCCCCTGAGGTTAAAATGAAACCGACCTAAAAACATTGAAAAATTCCTGAATATGGAAGGGAATTGACATTTGTCCTATACCAACTATTACATGCATATATTTTTGGAAAATTATGTGACACAACCACAGTGACATTAAACAAGAATCATGTTTTCGGTTTAGGTAATAAGAATCATATTTTAGCGTTTCTGTATTTGAGTACAGGAAAAGACACATGTTTTTTTCTACTGTTTGTAACTATTTTTCCTAGCTTACCTGTATTTTTGGAGTTTCAAGTAAGTTTGAGCACGGTTTGCATATAGTACATGGTTGTAGTGGCTACAAATTGAAAAAAAAAAGGATATTTAAATAAATTACTGAGCCAGAAAGATATTAGAACAAAAATGGTTTAAGGTCCACTTGGCATTATTTCATTTATAAAATGGCAGAAATGCTAGGTATAAAGAAACAGGGATGTGTGTTTGGGAGAAAAAATCAGACTTTGACTTTGTATCTTGCCACTGTTTCCCATAGGGGCAATCAAGTAAAAACTGTGATTTTTGGGGGGAATGGGATTGGAACTACTGACCCACAGGTGGAAGGGTTGTATAGACTCTTTCGGTTTAAGGATTGACGCTTGTGCAGTAGCCTCAGTGGATATCAAAATGACGCTAATTTGAGTTCATGGATCAATCTGACTGATCAATCAGACTGCGCCCACGGCAGAGAAATGGCATCAATGCCATATAATTCGAACAGCGTCATAAAAACGTCATTCTAAGCCGAAATAGTTGTATTGGAATAAGAGCATATCAGTTTTCCTAATAGGTTCCCGCCCCAATCTACATGTACATACCATAGTTCTATGGCCCTTGTGTATCCATCAAGAGCATTTTTGTAATCTCCTGCTGAAAAATCCGGATTGGCTTGTGATTTCCATTTCTCAGCTTTCTGTAAAACATACATAATAGGTGAATAATAGAGTATAACACATACAGCTTCCTCAAGGTTTACATGCACACAGAGTATAAAACATGCAGCTTCCTCAAGGTTTATATGCACAGAGAGGATAAAACATGCAGCTTCCTCAAGGTTTACATGCACACAGAGTATAAAACATACAGCTTCCTCAAGGTTTACATGCACACAGAGTATAAAACATACAGCTTCCTCAAGGTTTACATGCACAGAGAGGATAAAACATGCAGCTTCCTCAAGGTTTATATGCACAGAGAGGATAAAACATACAGCTTCCTCAAGGTTTACATGCACACAGAGGATAAAACATGCAGCTTCCTCAAGGTTTACATGCACACAGAGGATAAAATATACAGCTTCCTCAAGGTTTACATGCACACAGAGGATAAAACATACAGCTTCCTCAAGGTTTACATGCACACAGAGTATAAAACATACAGCTTCCTCAAGGTTTACATGCACAAAGAGGATAAAACATGCAGCTTCCTCAAGGTTTATATGCACAGAGAGGATAAAACATACAGCTTCCTCAAGGTTTACATGCACACAGAGGATAAAACATGCAGCTTCCTCAAGGTTTACATGCACACAGAGGATAAAATATACAGCTTCCTCAAGGTTTACATGCACACAGAGGATAAAACATACAGCTTCCTCAAGGTTTACATGCACACAGAGTATAAAACATACAGCTTCCTCAAGGTTTACATGCACACAGAGTATAAAACATACAGCTTCCTCAAGGTTTACATGCACAGAGAGGATAAAACATGCAGCTTCCTGAAGGTTTACATGCACACAGAGGATAAAACATACAGCTTCCTCAAGGTTTACATGCACACAGAGGATAAAATATACAGCTTCCTCAAGGTTTACATGCACACAGAGGATAAAACATACAGCTTCATCAAGGTTTACATGCACACAGAGTATAAAACATACAGCTTCCTCAAGGTTAACATGCACACAGAGTATAAAACATACAGCTTCCTCAAGGTTTACATGCACAGAGAGGATAAAACATGCAGCTTCCTGAAGGTTTACATGCACACAGAGGATAAAACATACAGCTTCCTCAAGGTTTACATGCACACAGAGGATAAAACATACAGCTTCCTCAAGGTTTATATGCACACAGAGGATAAAACATGCAGCTTCCTCAAGGTTTACATGCACACAGAGTATAAAACATACAGCTTATTCAAGGTTTATATGCACACAGAGAATAAAACATACAGCTTCCTCAAGGTTTACATGCACACAGAGGATAAAATATACAGCTTCCTCAAGGTTACATGCACACAGAGGATAAAACATACAGCTTCCTCAAGGTTACATGCACACAGAGGATAAAACATACAGCTTCCTCAAGGTTTATATGCACACAGAGGATAAAACATGCAGCTTCCTCAAGGTTTATATGCACACAGAGTATAAAACATACAGCTTCCTCAAGGTTTATATGCACACAGAGGATAAAATATGCAGCTTCCTCAAGGTTTACATGCACACAGAGGATAAAATATACAGCTACCTCAAGGTTTATATGCACACAGAGGATAAAACATGCAGCTTCCTGAAGGTTTACATGCACACAGAGGATAATTTATGTAACTTCCTCAAGGTTAACATGCACACAGAGGATAAAACATGCAGCTTCCTCAAGGTTTACATGCACACAGAGGATAAAACATACAGCTTCCTCAAGGTTTACATGCAAACAGAGGATAAAATATACAGCTTCCTCAAGGTTTACATGCACACAGAGGATAAAACATACAGCTTCCTCAAGGTTTATATGCACACAGAGGATAAAACATGCAGCTTCCTCACGGTTTACATGCACACAGAGTATAAAACATACAGCTTCCTCAAGGTTTACATGCACACAGAGTATAAAACATACAGCTTCCTCAAGGTTTATATGGACACAGAGGATAAAACATGCAGCTTCCTCAAGGTTTACATGCACACAGAGGATAAAATATACAGCTTCCTCAAGGTTTATATGCACACAGAGTATAAAACATGCAGCTTCCTCAAGGTTAACATGCACACAGAGGATAAAACATACAGCTTCCTCAAGGTTTATATGCACACAGAGGATAAAACATGCAGCTTCCTCAAGGTTTACATGCACACAGAGTATAAAACATACAGCTTCCTCAAGGTTTATATGCACACAGAGGATAAAACATGCAGCTTCCTCAAGGTTTACATGCACACAGAGGATAAAATATACAGCTTCCTCAAGGTTTATATGCACACAGAGTATAAAACATGCAGCTTCCTCAAGGTTTACATGCACACAGAGGATAAAACATACAGCTTCCTCAAGGTTTATATGCACACAGAGGATAAAACATACAGCTTCCTCAAGGTTTACATGCACACAGAGGATAAAATATACAGCTTCCTGAAGGTTTATATGCACACAGAGGATAAAACATGCAGCTTCCTCAAGGTTTACATGCACACAGAGTATAAAACATACAGCTTCCTCAAGGTTTATATGCACACAGAGGATAAAACATGCAGCTTCCTCAAGGTTTACATGCACACAGAGGATAAAATATACAGCTTCCTCAAGGTTTATATGCACACAGAGTATAAAACATGCAGCTTCCTCAAGGTTTACATGCACACAGAGGATAAAACATGCAGCTTCCTCAAGGTTTACATGCACACAGAGGATAAAATATACAGCTTCCTCAAGGTTTATATGCACACAGAGTATAAAACATGCAGCTTCCTCAAGGTTTACATGCACACAGAGGATAAAACATACAGCTTCCTCAAGGTTTACATGCACACAGAGGTTAAAACATACAGCTTCCTCAAGGTTTACATGCACACAGAGGATAAAACATACAGCTTCCTCAAGGTTTATATGCACACAGAGTATAAAACATGCAGCTTCCTCTAGGTTTACATGCACACAGAGGATAAAACATACAGCTTCCTCAAGGTTTATATGCACACAGAGAATAAAACATGCAGCTTCCTCAAGGTTTACATGCACACAGAGGATAAAAAATACAGCTTCCTCAAGGTTTACATGCACAGAGAGTATAAAACATGCAGCTTCATCGCTCTAACCGACTGAGCCAGATATTATTAACAGTAAAATAGAATTCAACTGACCCTTAAATCTTCTTTCATTTTCAATTCTTTATCCTCAATGAGTATTGAATTCTGGATATGGATGTAATCTACAAAGAATCAAGCAATTTACAACAATCTGGCGACACATTATTATGCCTTATGGTTAGGGCGTGATGTCACATTCAACAGCTGAGGTCATATGGCAACAAACATACCAAAGATCAGCCCCAATGCCCCAAGTCTTTGTCGAGTAAAATTTAATTTTAGCAAAAAAAACAACCCCCTTTGATAGAAGTAAAGAATGAATGGGGGGGGGGGGGGGGGGGGGGGGTGGGAGTGGGGATAACCCCCACCCTTTGGCGGGTGCCTGGCAACCCTTTTACAATGGAAGGCTTCTGACAACATAAGAGACTATAACTCAGCAGAATAGAAACTGCTGTTTCTTTGACTATGGAGCCTTGTAATTAATGAAATTTTATACATAACATAAAAGAGGTTTGACAATGGACATAGTCAACTGCTATAGCCACCAATCTTGAGTTGCTATATATACTTTGGGGAAAAATTTCCATTCAGTTTCATAATGAATAAATCAATTAAAAAAGTTTTCTTACAAAACAATTACTTACATAGCTTCATGATGTAAATAAAACAAAACCTCTGAGTATCGTTGATACTTCCATTAGACTTCTCAAAAGGAGTCCTAGAGAAAAAATAAATGCAAAAACACCATCTATTTATTTTGTTAACATTTCACAGTAACTTTAGTGCCACTGCGAACTTGTTAGTCCAGCTAGAGCCATTTGATTGACTGTGTTCTACCGGATATGGTTTCTGAATTTGAACTTTCTCTCCGAAATTCAGAATTCAGAAACCAAGATATCAGGCATGCTCAATCTGTCTTCTGAATTTATTGTTCAATGTCAAATTGAACTCTGTTACCATAGACTTTAAGAAACTTATAATACGCCCGGAAGGGTAAATTGATTGAATACTCAATATTAAAGATATGCTTTAAACAGAATTTCGGCTAGAAGAATCTTTCGCTCGTTTAAATAAAAGATTGGGGCTTTGTGACTCATCACTAAGTTGTAACGATCAGCCTGAAGCCATACTGTAGATTTATTGAGACCCCAATTTAATTTTGGTATGAGACACATCATCTACCTATTAACTACCTTTATCTGAAAACTACAACTAATCTGGTATAGATAGGCAGACAGACATATGTAGGCAGCATAACTACATGTACTCGCAAACGAGGCATACTAAATTGGGCTACTGCAATTTGGTTTAATTACGGATAAAAAAAAGAAAAAAGGTGCTCGGCAATTGATTTGGTCAAATTAGCTATACTGTTAACCACAGATCGATTAAGAGCCATTTCCTAAAATTACTGAATGACAAAACGCTGGATAACTGTTTTGTAAAATAACAATAGAAGGTGCTTGGTGCTATTTACGGATAAAACAAAAAAAAAAGGTACTCGCCAATTCATTTGGTCACCATGGTTATTAAAAAGTTGTTTGGATACAATTTAGCTCTTTGTAAAACTACAGACCAATTAACAGCCATTTCCTCTATTACTGAATACCAAAAGGCTGTGTGACTGTTTTGGTCGCAAGCGGCAACCCCAATATGAAAACCCCAATGAGACAAAGTCTACTCATAAGCCTCTTATAACTTAAAAAAAAAGAATTAAATCCATGCAATTCAGCAAGACTCAAATTCTCAGTAGTTTAGAATGGTGTTTATCAAGCCAGATTGTTAAACATCCATAGTTTTTCTACTCACCAGAATAGTTTTGGAAAGAGGTCACATTTTGAAGCTTGCAGTAGCAGCCCACTGTATGTGTATTTCTGTCTTTCAGATTCATCAAACATTTTGAAGACACGTGGCAGCTGGACGGCAGTAAAAGGGTTACGCTTATTGCTCTGGAAAAAGAACAAAATCTCAATCTTTCAAAATTATAAATATTTACAAAACATGATTTAAAGAATATTTTCTTTTGAATTTTAGGGTTTTATAAAATCCTGCTAAAAGTGGCATGAGCTGTTAAACCGAATTAGCTATTTGTTCACCATTTTAAAGTACAAAATAGGCGCTATTTGCTACACTCTCTGAGATGTACCTAAAGGTAGTTTTTATAAGCAACAAACATACATTGTACAGGTGACTTATTTGAATTTTGTCCAGTTTCGCACACATTTTCTGTTCCTATGGGTCAATCCCTTTACCAGTATTTTTTATTTCAGCTTCAATCCTTTGCTTTTTCAAGGTACATTAAATTTTAGCATTTGATGCCACTTTAAAAAGGTACACTAACATTTAGAAGTGAATATGATTGTATATCCTAGCTATGCATACACCTATTTACAGTTAGGTCAATGGAAATTTAATTGCTTGAGGCGAACTTAACCCTCGACCTATTGTGAAAAGTCTAAATGAGCTTGAGAAAACTTAAAGTTCAAATGAACCACAGAGACCCCAAAACTATGGATGACATACTAATTTCTGAACAACTTCATTCAAACACTGTTCAACAACATCCACCATAGTTAGCTCCTTGTCTGAAAGTTGTTCTAGCTCCTCTCTGAAACAAAACAAACAGAATATACTTAAACAAAAACGATTAGTTCTACTAATAACATAACACAAGAGAAGCGTTATTCTGAATATCATGAACTACATTGCTTAATATTTCTACTGATTATTTAGTCATCTTCAGGATTATACAGTCAAAATATAAATATTAAGCTATCCATTTCACGGTATTCAGAATAATACTGCTTGTGTAGGATATTCAAAGGATGGACCCTCATTTCTGTATGAGCATACAGCTACTGTAGCTTAGTGGCTGTGAATTGTCAATAAATCGCATTGACACCCTCTCGGGGGCTGTTTCACGAAGCCATCACAAAGTGCGATAAATCACAGTTGCCATGACATATCTCTTCACTGTGGTATACATTGGCAACTACGCATCGTTTGCGATCCGACTGCTTTGTGAAACGAGCCCCAGAGATGCACTGTAGTCAAAACATGGCACCCTAGAGTTTGTCCTATCAATTGTTTGTTTGATTGCTTATTTTAAAATTTGTATTGCCAGAACAATAACTCATCTAATATCAGACTCACAGAGAAAAAAAAAAATGACATATTCCCAGCTACGTAGTGGTGAGTTTGAAACAAATTCAGGGGGGGGCATTTCACGAAGCCGTCGCAAAGTGCGATCAATCGCAGTTGCCATGACTCTGTATCTCCTCACTATGGCAACTACGCTTCGTTTGCGATGCGAATGCTTTGTGAAACGAGCCCCTGATAGTAGGAATCTCAAAGGGGATAAAAAGGGGCTGTTCAGAAAAAGATCTGAACAGGCTTAAAAAATACCTACAATATTCCGCTTGGAAGTAGAAAAGTAAGAATAATTGAATTGAACGGAACTTTGTTTATTCACCAACCATTAGTAATGAAAGCAATTCAGATTGATATACAATTGTTTTTTTCATAATACTTGAAAGATGTTTGGCGAGAGAAAACATGTGAACGTTTGTGGTGTCGCAAATCATTTTGGGATAAACTGTTATCAGTATTCTCTTTATATCTACACTTTCTTGATTGACCAATTTTGGGTGACATCGAACCTGGGTTGCAGAGTACGGCACTAAATGTCAGCTGAAATCCATCCATAATGTTAGATAAAAGAGCTCTATATAGTACATCAGTTATTAGACGAAAGGTATTAAAACAATTGGGACATTTTCAGTTCCACATATAAACTTACCCTCGCCACTTTATTAGTAGTCCTGAGACTTTTAATAGATCCAGCCATCTGTCCGGCAAATCAAACTGCCCAAAAAGGAAAGGTGCCAAAGTGGATATCCTCACATACTTGTCTCCTTTGTCTTCCATTGTAGATAGTATATTAGAGTTCTGTCAAAATATACATGCAGTCATTCATATAAACAAAGCTTTTATCTGTAATTATTCTATGCATAACAGTGCACTGTAGTCTTAATGTCATGCACATTCAGCCTTTTTTTAGATTTTTTTTATCCTTTTTAAAAAATGGGGCCTTTGTTGCTCAGTCGGCAGAGTGATTGATAGCTCTCAGTACATCAGTGGGTCACGGGTTCGAATTTCATTAAGATCATATAAAAATTTCACTTGGTCAATCTCTTTGGAAGAGTTGCCAGGTACTTGACAGGATGATTTAGTGTTTTATTTTAGACCCAATTACTTTAGGTTATAATCTCAATGACTATTACACTGTATCACTAAAAAACTTCCAATTTGCACTTCTTGAGAAAAATAACCAAGAGTTTGAAAATATTGTCAAAGTGGTAACCAAAAAATATCAACATTTTGGCATGCCACTTTAATTAGAACTGTTAAGTAGTACATGTGAAAATCATATAATAATTGACTTATTTAAACTCACCCAACGATTAATTTTTTCTTCGGAAGCAGAGTAACGCAGGGTCTTCTAAAACCAGTTGTATGAGCTTTATGAACTGTTGAAAAGAAAGTTCAGATGTTTTAGAGATTGATGCTCATATGTTCACAAATTTTCAAATTATAATAAGAGTTACTGTTAGAAATACAGAGCAAGGGGATCTTCATGTACATACATGTATAACAAAGCTAGCATCGCTATGGCCAAGATTATAGTAGAAGAATACAAACTACTTCAAAGTAAACTTGCTCGACCTCTGACCCAAAGGCCAGTCATTGCTTATAAAAAGAACAAGAGTTTGAAAGACATAGTGGTCAGGGCTAAACTCCCCTGTCTGCCTTCTACGGTACCTAGGTTTTTCTGGGAAAGGGGTGGGGAGTGGGGGACGATATTCTTACCATAGCTTAAGATGCGTAAGCATTGTCAATGTAATACAAACTAGTGTTCCAGAAAATTCTACTGACTAAGGCCAAGTCTGTCAGTCGTCAACCTAATGAAATATCATAGGTTTACTTTATTGCAACGATTTATGATGGGGTATAAAGGTCTAAATGATATACCTCTTTTTAACACAATTAGAAACTTGTCTCCGTGGTTATTTTAGACAAGAAGATTTTCCCTGTGCCCGTGTGTTTTATGACCATGTATATGGCCATTAAAATAGTTGTTTAAGTGGCATTTAGAAGTTGAGCTTGATAATAAACACAGGGTTAGTATAGATAACAAAACTTTGTCTCATATCCAATCAAATCTATTGATAATATCTCAAAATTCAGTGACATGTCTTAAGTTTCAAAACTTGTTGAAAGTATCTCAATTATAGTTATTGACTTGGTGTTAGTATCTACACCGAAATTTCGTTAGAAATAAACGAAGAAGTTTTGGTATCCATACCAACCCTGTGTTTATCATTAAAATAGTTTTATTGTACAATTAATTTCACTTGGTAATTTGGCCATAATAAACTTCCATTATTTGGTTATAATTTTTCTGAGTAATTACTTTATAGTCATCGATGGAAGTTGTACTGAGAGACTATTGCTCTACAGACTGAGATCCCTAGGTTAAATAGGCACCTAAATCAAGTGATTAGGCCTTTGGCAGCATAACACTTTATGGGAAAGAAACAATGCTGAACGATAGACCTGTTACCTTTGTATGACAACACCATTTCATTGGTTTTCATTATGCTGCCTGGTGATAGTTGTGTGTTAAATAGTCTATTAGTATCATTCTCTTTGACAGACCTTCGACTCACAGTAAATTCTCAAGTCTAATAGGATCAGAATACTAGTAAAAAAGACAAGTTGTGAAACGCGGTTCAACCGATATCTGAAACACTGTTTATAGGTTAATCTAAGCTTGTTAATCGCAGTGTTCTGGACGTAGCTTGAAAATCACTTAGAATGATGTAACATATACCGGTACCTGTTGAACAATTTAATCACTTTCTGTTAACAATTCAAGGCCGGAATAGATCAGGGGGCAGCTGCAGACGAAGTATGTAGGCTTACACTGTTACAGTTTTTCAAGGATTTCAGAGACCTCTTTTCACAACTTGTCAGAACTGACTGTGCTTTTACCTGCAGTCTATTGAAAACTTTTCCAAAATCATTAATGGGAAAGCAAACTTGTAAAACTGTTATAATATAAGTAAAACAGGCTCTACCATACCAATAAATTAAAAAAGAAAACCCACACACTTTTTACTTTGGTCTTCAGCTTATAGTTATACTTCCAGTTTGACTTGACTGTATACTTGTAGTTGTAGGACTTCTAGTAGTAGTATTTAGGTAAACTATATTAATTATTATACTAAACTTAAATTATAGCCTATACAATAGGCAGCTGACAAGTTATAGAGTTAATAGTTATAGGCCTACAACTTAAATACATGAAAAAGCCTGAATCGTCTGGATTGACCAAATATACCCTCATTTACCTGTTTACAAGAAGTTTCACAGACCAAAATGAAATCAAACTTGTGTCTTTAGCTGTGGGTGTGACTACACTGGTATAGTCTATATACTATAATTCTATATAACCAAATTTCCTTTTCAGTTTCAGACAAAAACAAATTCGGAGATGATGATGTCAAGACTTTGTATAGCTTTCCTGACTGGCAGGATGAGACACACGAGTGCGGCTATTAATATTAATAGCCTATAGGCCTACTCACTCGAAAACGAAAGCAGTGATCAGGGATTTTTGCCTGGTTTTTCCACTTTTCAACTGTTCAGTTCACAATCACAGCATTTGTCAAACTCAAAAGGCTTGGGTATTTCATAAATTATTAAAATAAACCAACCAGTACTATAATAACATGACTAAGCTAAAAAATAATACGGTCTAACTTCTTTGGTTGAAGAAAATATATATTGTAGTGTGTACACGTTCTTTACTGGTTATGTTAAGCCTACATTTCTGTCGTCAGTTCAGTTGATCGTCTGCCATTTTGAAGGCGACTGACGTCTGTGTGTGGCACGTGCTGCTGTTACACGCACATAGTGGTGCCCACGACGAACTAGCCTTATTTAGCTGGGACCCATACTTCTGTCTATCTAAACTCTAAATCAAATAGAACCTTCGAGAGGACTGTATTATATTTGGGATGATTGGATACTACATGCCTCTAGATGTATTATATACAAAATGTTATATTTTGTGAGGATTTAACAAAAAACGATGAAAAATAGAGAATAGCCAATAAATATCTCAGGCTTTTTATTGTATAACATATTTAAATATTTTTTTAACACTAAAGAAAAGGTCTAGTATAATTTTAGTGTTGAAGAATTGAGGTATTCTTTGATAATAAATCCAGTTGGTCCAGAAAACAACAAATCAAATAGAAGCAGTTAAAAGGCCTACAGGTGACAAATTATATTTATAGTCGACTTTTACTTTGACCAACAATTTTGGACCCAGCAGCAACTGGTACGGTAGTAGTACGGCCGTAGTACTACGTAGTACTAGTAGTAGTACAAGAAACAAGCAATATTAAAAATCTGTATCATACTATCAGTTTTGATTTGCATTTACTAATAGTAATATCACCATAATATCAACACATTTAGAAACCATGTTTCTGACAGTTTAAGGCATTAAATTTGTATCAAATTGTTTTTATGTGTTTTATACCCGCAAATGAAACGTTATGCGTTGCCTTTTGACTAGTCCCAGCTTTTAAAATTGCACCCAAGCTTGATATTAAGGGGTCCGATACAAGCGGGCCTATGTGGATGTTTGCTATCTGACACTCAACTGTAGTGGCGAGTTTATCGCTTTCGTTTGTTTTGAATCTGCTGTGCGCCGATTATGAGAAGAAAAACGAAACTAAAAAGTGACAAAAATATCATTTTTCTTGCTTAATATATTCGAAATGTGTTCACTTTGGTAAGATATTTATCAATACTTTGGGATTATTTTTTGACATCCGTTTAAATAGGGATATCTTTGCCTTTTCGAACTCTTGAATCTTCAATTCAAATTGGCGCCCTTTTACACGTCCCTAGTTAAGCACTTAAAACAGTTGTCGAAGGGTATCCCAAATGTTGCAATATAGATAATTTCATTACAAAGAACTGTCAAGTCCTCTCCAAAAACGGGTTTGAAGTTGAACTTTGGGGCAGCTTCTTTGGGGAAGGCAGCTGACATCATGCAATATTTCGACAAAGGTATATTTGTCATCTTCCTTAGGGTCCTCTAAATACCCAAATGATCCCAAATGATGCCTAAGTGTCCCAAATGATGTCAAATGGAATATATATGGCTAAAATGATATCAAATAAGACGGACAAGGGTCATCTGTGTCAAATAAAATAGGCGAGATTAATGGCGAGAAGTTTAGTGGCGAGAATCTTCAATTGGGAAATATATTATTAGGGGTTTCAGTCACGTGACCTCTCAGCCTAGAAAAATCGGCTGCTGTGTAAAAATTTGTAAAACCTCAACATTGAGAATTTATCTACTCGCAAATATTTAAGTACATGTTCTGAAACTTTGCACAAAGCATAATAAAGCATTCAAGAGTTACCATGATTTTTTTCAACTCGCTCGCTTTGACGGATTCGGAAATTTCGTAAATTGTTCGGATCGATGTTTGGTCACCGCGTCACTTCGGCAACCCGGGACCTTCGAAGGCGTCATTTTGAGGGTTTGCACGAGGCAAAATAGCGCCAATTCCGGGCTCGTTGATTGGTCCCAAGGACTTGGGAGGTTGGCAACTGTCTCCAGGACATCTCGAGGATCACTACGGTAGGTGGAACTAGTCTGTAAACTGATTTTTGCCGATTCTACGCCAATTTTAGGGTTTTTCGAGTTGTTTTTTTGAAAAATGAAATATACTTTTTTTAATATCATCCTTAGTTCCACTCGGAGTTAAAAACTTCAAATATTCAGGAATTTAATGATATCATTTCTATAAATTAAAGTTGAGAAATCGAGCCCGGATTTTAATTTAAAATCCCGACTGCAACTCTGTAGTGAACTTTTCGTCAACATCCGGGCACTCCGCCTGTTTTTCAAAACGTCAACAAAATCAACCCATTTCTCGTAGAAGTTTATGCCTTTGACAACTTCCCTTTAACTCATTTATGCTGTTATTTCAACTGATCTATATTCATACTTCGTAATTAATTTGCTTAATCGAGTTCTTTGATAAGATTAAAGCTTAATTTGTGCTTTCGTTTTGTTGTTGTTGTTGTTGCACGTTATGGGAGTTTTGACAGACAATCATTGATTTTTCCACATCTTTTAACTTGTGCTTGGTTTTTTCTTTAATGTTTTTTTATTTATCTCATTTGTATTTTTAATTCTTGTTGACCTTTATTAGCCATTAAATAATTTTGGGGTGCTTTGCTTGAAATTGATCTGGATAATTTGTTTATTTCAAATTATTCAGTTCATTTTTTCACATATTTTTTTTTTCACTTCTCGTTTGTTTGTTTGTATTTTAGTAAAGTCATTTTAAATTTCTGTGATACATTTTCAAACTATCTCTGCTGATTTAATAATTTTTGCCTTTTTTTCTATATTAAGATAGTTTATTCCAGTGAAATTGCTCTACTTGGATATTTTGGTTGATGTTTATCGCCACACTCAAGATTGTTTCACTTAAATGGAGACTTTGGCATGAAACCAGGCTTTGGTCGATGGAAACCATCAATCCTTCGGCGAGTACCTGACAACTCTCTCACTCTTAAATTATATTGGACTGAGTAGGATTCAACGGTGAATCAATCTTGTCAAAAATAGCAAGTAGACTGAAAACATCAAACAAAGTCAATCAAATGAATATCTGCAAGCCAAACATAATTACGAAAACTGAAACTAATCTGTTTGTGATCAGGAGACATAAACCGGTCAGCTATAGTTTAAAAAAGTATTTACACGTCATTCATGCTGGTCTTCAACACTTTTTCTTGGAATTTATGGATCTGTAAGAAATATTTTATTATTTATGATGGATATCTTTCTCATGCCTATGCTAGTTTCGTAATCTTTTTGGCTGATTTTCTAACATACCGTTACAGCATGCCATCATTCATTAATTGACATTCACATTTTGTTAAGTTGCCTTCACTAATATTCACGATAAATAATTGGTAAATTTTCTATTTGTAGATTCCCCATGTCTTCACAGTGCCTTGTTTGATGGGCCTGGTTCATCATGTAAACATAAATTCCTGAGAATTAGCTGTCCCCACGTATTCCGACAGAGAAATATCTATTCCAGTTATGATCTACTTTTCCAATAAGTAAAAAGGATCATCCAAGTTTGAATTTCTGTTATGAACCAAAGAGAAAAAAAAAGACATTAAATTATAGAGAATAACAGGACATGATATTTGCTGAGAGATTGTTGGATTACTTGGATAATATCTTTCTATCCATAATAGCTTTTGAGGGTATACCAGAGTTCAGTATTCAGCCAAATAGTTAATTAGACAAATCACATTTGATTAGTCTAAATTTCTCCTTATTACAAAGCAGAGCTTTTTCAACTGTTTTATTGGACAAATGGACAAGATACGGTTACCTTATGATCTTGTGTCAATATGTAAATTCTTCCATAGTTTAGTATATTGTGTTAATTTTCAATTGCCATGCTAATTGTATTCTAACTCAATCAAAAAAAGGGACATTTTTGCAACAATAACAATTTGAAATCAACAAAGGGAGACAATTTGAAAATTCCAAATGCCATGAAATTTGTTAATTAAAATATAACCAAGTTAATTTCAGCTAAGAAGGCCTACACAAATTAGCTCATTAATAATAATATGCAAATAAAGTAAAACATGTTGGGTAAATAGGATTAAGACAGCACATTTGCGGATATGTAGAAATAAATGATTTGAAGAAGTAAAGGTTATTTTTCAAAACTTTTTGTCAAATACTGATTAGTTAGTTATCCAATTATCAAATGCATTTATTAACATTGTATCTAGACATACATATATATAATTTATTGTGCAATTAACTATAATGATAACGTTGAAATTCTAGGATGTTCTTTTCCACTCCTGAAAATAAAAAAAAGGAAGGCATCAAAGCAAAGGAAGATATACATTGGCAGGACAATGCAGCTAAATTAATTAATATGCAATATATGTTGTAAAATGTTACTTTTGATTCCAGAACAATTCCTGAATGCTTAATTAATATGCACATGAGGTGAATTTGTCAAGATTTGTCAAGAAATTCCAGCCCAAAAGTCACATTGCTGTTTGCTTTAAGAACGATTTCACTATGTCACTAATATTGTTAATTAATATGCAAATTTTATGCAAATGAGGTTGATATGTCAAGATTGACAAAGATTGGATGCTGGTAATTAATTCATTATGACAAAATAAACATGTTCAGAAATTTTCAGCCCAAAAGTCAAATTACTTTTTGTTTTCAACATCAATTTCACTATCGGCCCTTAATTAATATGCAAATTTATGCAAATGAGGTTGATTATTCAACATTGACTAACATTTGATGCTTTTAATCAATTCATTATAACAAAATAAACATGTTCACAAATTTTCAGCCCAAAAGTCAAATTACTTTTCGTTTTAACAACAACTTCACTATATCGTCCATTAATTAATATGCAAATTTTATGCAAATGAGGTTAATTAAACAAGATCAACAAACAGTAGATCAGGTTGATGAATTCCTTAGCAAAACACTAACATTTTGTACAATTTTCAGCCCAACTGTCACATTAGTTTTTGTTTTAAGAATAATTTTAGTATATCATCCATTAATTAATATGCAAATTTTATGCAAATGAGGTTACTAAGTCAAGATTGACGATCATGCGGCTGATGTTAATGAATTCTTCATCAAAAACTTCTTAAGTTGTCAAATTTTCAGCCTCAAAGTCACATAACTTTTTTTTCTACATTTTTTTAAAAAATTTCCTCTTTTCATTAATATGCAAATTTTATGCTAATTAGGTTAATTAATAAAAATTACCAATTATGCGGATGTCGTTAATGAATTTCTTATAAAAAATTGCATGTGTTGTGAAATTTTCAGCCAGAAAGCTTTATTACTTTTTATTTTTGAAACAATTTCAACATTTTCCTATACTTGTAACATGGGGCTGTGTGCCATGAATATTTAATGAGTTCCTATCTTTTACATACAAATGAAATTCTAAAAATGACCCCTGTTTCGAAGTAGTAAAATTGTTGTAGAATGAAAAATACTGCACGGATTTTCGAAATTCAAACTGTTTTGAAAATCGTAATGCCTGTGCTCTTCAACAGCATCACTTTTAGATCTCTACAGAGCACTTTGAAAAATGGCCTGAAACCCCTAATATTATTATATATATTTCTTATTTTACGTACAAAAATACGCACAAACTGTAATTTTAATAAAAGAAAGTGAACAACACTCATGGTTTACAAATAATATCACTGTACATTCGAGATTAACCAGATTAACTAATGTATATCATTCATTTGGGTTGTCAGTCCATCGTCTTCAGAAATCAAAATGGCGTCTACGGCTAATCGCAAACTTTTTTCACTTTTTGAAACAATAGCCATATATATTCCATTTGACATCATTTGGGACAATTAGGCATCATTTGGGATTATTTTGGGATCATTTGGGTGTTTAGACGGACCGCTTCCTTACTGAAGTTATTCAATAAGTTAAATCTGATTCGTTATCTGATATTTGCTGGTCGTCGGAATTCAACGGCTTCGACACGTTTTCTGACTGAAGAGCTGTTTTGGCCAAATATTAAACTTTACCTTCAGTCAGAATTGTTGTTTCTTAGATTCCTGTGTCGATGACAACGTGTTAGTGTTCGAGTGTCTTTATCCAAATTATCGTTAAAATTTCAGAAATATTTGTTATTTTGTTACCGGCCGTTTATTGTTGTTTCTTTAAAAAAAAATGGTCACACACACAACGAACCGTCAAACCAAAAGAACTATTTCAGGAGTCTGCTTCAGTCTCGTGATGGCTGCACATTTTCAAGCGATCTCATAAATCACTGAAGCAGGCTATACCATGTGGCTGCCAAAAATGCAAAATGGCAATCACAGACTTTTTTATTTCTCTTTGTTTATGTTATCAAATTGGCAGGTAATTTTACTTTTACACCATTTTCACACAGCCTCAACCCCCTACGGACATTGGGGCAGCTGAAGTCAACCATGGCAACCGATCTCGGTCATGCACAATAAATGCTGCTTTTTTGACAACCCATTAGCCCTGTTTCAATGTCTGCAATCGATTCTGTAGCATTACGGGTTGACTAATGGCGGATAGTGAATTCCTCCCTGACATAATGAATATCAATTATTATTTAAACAAGGAGGCAGGTAAGAAATTAACTGTCTTCAGTCTGAAGATGACAAATAAACCTTTGTCAAAATATTGAAATTGTCAAAATGCGTTTGTTGAATTTATTATGGATTGATTTGCCCCTCACATAAATCAGTGTGTTATGAAATGCAGTGGTAAACGGTCTGAAAAGCGTTCTGTAGCATACCGTATGAATGGGGAAGTGTGAAACGTCCCATTACATCATATACAGGGCACTGTCACCTTTTGACCCAGACGTCCCTCTCTTGGTCAGTCAGAAACCGTGACTTTTCTCCTCTTCCTCGTATGAACTATTATGGGATGCATAAGAAAAAAAGTGGCCAATGTTTTAGATGCGACCTCAGTACTTCACGGAACAAAAAGTTAAAGTTTCCAAAGAACTTCAAATAATTGAAAATGAGACAAGGAGCCTTGTTTTTGAACGATCAGAGTTAAAATGAAGATACCGGAGTCGCGTGCGTGTCACGGTGGTAAAACTTTTATAAGAACTAATGCATTCTCCAAACTGTGGCTACTGGGATTGCCGATAGATATGATAGTCCACTAAGTGCAGAGTGAAATGTCACACAGTTGCAAAGAGATTTTACGCCTTAAAGCCCATGAGGCCAGACACCCTAGGTAATACAGAAGAAGGGTTTAAAGGCTTATATGGGATGATAATAATGCGTATTATTATATGGTGAACAAATTAATAACAACAAGGTTCTATCTGGTGTTGCAAGGTTTTTTGATGATACGAGGTATTTTAGGTTGAATTTCATTTACGACCTATGTGGGATGGTTGCCAGTTACCAACGGAAGGTCGTGGGTTTCCTCCGGGCATAGAGCCCGGTTTCCTCCCACAATAAAACTGGCAACGCCGCCATATAAGTGAAATAATCTTGAGCGCGGCGTAAAACACCAAACAATCAATCAATTGAATTTCATTTAAATCCACAGACCTGGCTGTAGATAACTCATTGCTCAGCTTTGGTTCATTCCAATAATTTCTATTTCATTTCAACCTTTTTATATGGTAGCTATTACATGTATTTAAGATAGATGTAACTTAAATACTACTGTTTAGTGTTAATACATGTAAAACTCTTTATTATATAATCTGAAATTTTCTCAAATTATATGCCATATTTCTCTCTTTTTTTTCAGAGCAGTTCCCTATGGTAATTCTTTCCACAGTTTAGAAGAAAATGGTGACTGCTTTTGTGGAGGGGTGGAATTTTGTCCAGACTCTGGGAGAAGGAGCCTATGGGGAGTAAGTCCTCTAAAAATCATCGAGTTAGCCAGCCGCCCATTCATCATTGCAACTGATTTTGTTGGCCCAATCGGCTGTGATTCAAGATTCAAGATTTTATTGTACAAAACGTCACATTAACTTCGCGACAGAGTATAGAAACTGGGATGTAAAACCAACAAGGAAAAAAACGTTAAACAAATAGACACAATCAAGGTCGTTTAAAGATGAGTCTCTTAGTCTGACACAGGCCTTCCATCAATAAGGCGTGGGTTTGAATCCCACTCAGTTGAAAGAAAAATTGAAAATGTCTGCTAGTTGTCAGGTATTTGCCAAAGGCTGGGGCTTCCTCCGAACAAAGAGCCGGTTTCTTCCCCCACTAAACCTTGAATGCCACCATATTTAGTGAAATAATCTTGAGCGAAAAAGTCTTACAGGTGGCGTAAAACATCAATCAATAAATCTAATTATATGCTCTATTTCCTTTAGTAGAACTCTTCAACGTGGAGGTGCAATTTAGGGGTATGAGTCAGACAGACTTGTTCTCGTTGTCATGCAAAGGAATACAAATAATGAAAGATTTTACAGATAATTTTGTTAGATTTAAATGTATTTATTAAACCTTTTTTAAATTTATATTTGCATTTTTACTATCTGATGTAAAATCGAGATAAATATTTTGTATGGCCTGTCTACAGTTTCTTCTACAATTTCCCATTCATTAAACACAAGGCCCGTCCCAGAAATCTCACAAGAGTGGGGAAATGCTTCCTTCTTTCAATAGAAAGTACAACAAGGGGGGTAACTTTTCCTCGATGAAAATATAACATATTATCATGGTTGTCTACTGTTTTAAACAAGTTCATGATGTAGATAACCCAGTTCTTAGTTGTTTTTTTACTGTTTTGTTTCTGTAGAGTAAAATTAGCTGTCAATACAGAAACTGAAGAGGCTGTTGCTGTGAAAATCATTGACATTGAGAAAACTCCAGGGGCAAGCGAAAACGTTCGCAAAGAGGTAAGGAATGAATCTAAAGAAGACTTATTTCTTTAGTTTGTAAAGAGTTTTATTCATCAATCAAGTTTATTAACCAGAAATCCTCTCAAAAAAATTGTATTAGGTTTATTGTGAAGAAATTTGACAATCTTCATGTAATTCTTATCTAATTTATGCAGACAATGTGATGACCTTCATTCATCAGTCCATGCATGGTTTTTAAGTGTTAGATAGATCAAACCTGACCTCAGTCTCTCTAGAGTAAATTTATGTGTAGTGGCTACAAACTTTTTGTTTTTGGCATGAGCTGCCAAAATTCAGATTTTTTTCATAAATTATGATTGTCAAGAGAAGTTGAGCATTTGAAGTACCTTGAAAAACTAAACGATTGGCATTGAAAAAAATAAATATCCCTAAAACCAGTAACTCGTATGATCTGAAGATGTGTGCAAGTAACCTTGATGTGCCAATACATTTTTTGTTGTTGCTTATAAAGCCAACTAAACGAACATCTGCAAGTTTGGTATCAACGGAAAGGTCTTATTTTGTACTTGTTGATAAAAATGACGAACGATTTGCTTATTCTGTTTCACCAAAATTTCCCCTATATTGGACAGCTCATACCACATTCTACAAGTATTTTGGTATAATGATAATAATAGGGTGCTGTTATATTGTTAGAAAATTCCATTGTTGTATTTATTGAATGAAGGATTTTTTGTATTTGACCAGATCTGTGTTCACAAACTTCTCAACCATGACTACATCATTAAGTTCTATGGCTGTAGGAAGGAGGGCAATATACAGTATCTCTTTTTGGAATATGCCAGTGGTGGGGAGCTTTTCGACAGAATTGGTAAGATTTTGCAACGGCAATCCGGGGGTTAGCCAGAAATTCAAGTTAAGGTGTCCAAATTGCCCTTTTTGAAGCAATTTTCTTAGAACAGTCTGTCCAAATTTTTCTACCTCACCCATGTTAAAAATACTGAAAACAATCGTCTGAATTTATCCAATCTTCTAAACTGTCCGTCCACTTGGACGGGTAGCTGGCTAACCCCATGAAGGCAATATTGACCCCCTCCGTCATTGCCACATTGGCAGGCCAAACGTTAGAGAATATATGAAACATTCAATGAAACTGCTTTGTAACGTTAAGACATTTGTAATGTCCCAAAACGGCTATGCTGAATTTATTGGACCTTTCGTAATGTTTAGCCTGGCTACATCTTGCCTGTGTCAATTCTATCTAGTGTACATGTAGGACTAATACTTTTTTGGCTTGTGCCTTATAGATTAAGCAGACTGAATTTAGTAAGAGTCATCAAGGTTTGCTTTGCAGAATTTTAAAAAATGTGCTAAAGCCTTTCAATTTTATTTAAATTCAAAGCGATAATCCCAGATTGGTTGATAAAAAAGTATATATATTCAATTCTGACCTAAAACATTTCAATTTGAGGCCCAAGGGTTTTAAAAAATGACTTCTATGTAAATTAGTTGCAAAAATTGTAATTTCCCTGATGATGATTGCTGCTGACTTCTATGAATCTCTGCATCCCATCATGTTTGTGATGTTGTGAGTCATTGTGTCACAGAGTCTTTCTGCAGAATTTGTCTACTATTTTTAAACGTTTGACCTACCTTAAGTTGTGATCTGTTAATTTTGGTTGATTTTCAGAACCTGATATTGGTATGTCAATGCAAGAAGCCCATAAATACTTTACACAGCTCATCAATGGGGTGGTAAGTACCCTGGTTTCTTATTAACCTGGTTTCTTCAAATGACTTTTTGGCAACCTTTGTAATCCACCTGATATCAAACTAAACAAGCACTCTGCAAAACTCATTAGTAACGCTGATACATGTACGGTTTGCGTAATTCAGGATTAGCGTCATTCCCAAAAATGTAAAACCGATATTAACTCAGTACCTTTGCACTTTATTTTGCCTTCATCCAACTTTATTTACCAGACTCTCTCGAAGAAGACAAAATAAAGTGCCGCAATAATGAGTTAATATGGGGCCTTGCAGTTGTCTCTGAGAAACTATTTGTGCATTCTGCTAAGTTGCTGTACAAATGCAGTCAAAATTTTTGAGGTCTTAATCAGGACTTTTTTACTTTAATATAATATAAGTGATATTAAGTAAGTGTGTTGAGAAACAGCCCCCTGGGGCCGGTTGCACAAAGGTGTATTAACTTTAAGCTTGGATTAAAGTTAAGTCAGGCTTAAATTGCTTAAGTCTGACTTAGTTAAATACAGTACTTAATACCGTTGCACAAAGCCGTATCAGAACTAGGCTTAGTTAATACCGGTATTAAGTATTTGAGACTAGTATTAACTAGAATATTACCCATAATCCAGTAGTTCCACTGATAAGTTTAACGTAGTACACAAGTAGTGTTATTCCGAAAAACGAAAACTTCATATTGACTCAATATTTCGACTTTTATTCAGTCATCATCAGGAGTGAGGTACATTAGCAACAACATTGGTATATATACAGGTAAAAAAAAAAAAAAAAAAAAAAAAACAAACAGATTAAGCAGTGATATAACAATATTAGGAACAGCCTTACAGATTTACAAACTTATCATCATTATTACATATGCACGTTGACAAAACAGATAAAGAAAACAGATTAGGGGAACAGCAGGATCTAAACTGGCATGGCTAGGGGATATTAACAAAGAGGTGCAGACAGTCTTATCTTAAGAACTAGGACATAGTTCATCGGAATAAGACAAGTTCTTTAGATGCTTTTAATCCACTGTTTAAGACAGGGCTATTTCTTCTAATACACAGAGCTTCTCTGAACAGGATGTCTGACCAGTGATACGATTTGTCAATAATTACAGTGTTAATAAGAATAAAGTCGCAAAGTGTAGGTGGACTAAGGTCATTTAAATTGTCTGGTAATGATTGTAAGTTTTTCAAAAATATAAATTCTTCACAATTAGAAACATGATTGAAAATTTCACTGTTTTTATTTGGACTGCTATGTTCTTTAATTCTTGTAATGAGACATCGGTCAGTTTTACCAATGTAGTCTGAGCCACATGCTGGGCACGTAAATTTATAAATAACTGAGCTTTTGTAATGTTTAGGGGTCGGATCTTTAGTGTTTGTAAAAAAGTTAATTTTGGTGGTCTGCCATTGGAAAACAAAATTGACGGGTTTGATTAATAATTTACGAATTTTAGATATAGACTTTTTAACAATAAATTCTCCTCTTTTCCCAATGTATGGGAGTCTCATCCAAATTTTATCAAGTTTTTCATCAGATTCTTTATTTTTAGGACCAAATTTAGGCATGCATTTTCTTAGCAATTGTTGGGCAGTAGACTTACGATATCCATTCCATGATAAAAACTTTAAAATGTTCTTACATTCAGTATTAAAAGATAATTCGTCAGAACAAATTCTGAAGGCTCTATAAATCAATGATCTAACCCAAGCTGTTTTCCTTACCCATGGTTCATAACTGTCAAAATGTATATACTGTCCAGTATTTGTTGGTTTTCTGTATATTGTGGTGGAAGAAGATGAAAATGATATATCTAAAAAATGAACAGCGTTATTATCTACAAATTCCTCTTTGGTAAAATTAATTGAAGGATGAAAAGAGTTAAGCTTAGCTAAAATATTTTCAAATCCCCTAAGCAAAACAATTGATGTAATACTCAAGCGTATTTATAAAGATAATGTTGTCACCACTAACCTGAAGAGAAACACGCTTAAAAAGTTAATCAAAGATACATGTATGAGAACCCCGTTTTCAGTCAACAACCAAATGTACCAACAAATTGATGGTGTAGCTATGGGTTCATCTCTAGGTCCGGTTTTAGCCAACATCATTCTCACGGAACTGGAATTAACAATAGTTGATAAATTGATAGCCTCTGACTTGATAAAATTTTATATTAGATATGTGGATGATACTCTTGTTCTTGCCAAGCCTTGTGAATTTGAAAATATTTTAGCTAAGCTTAACTCTTTTCATCCTTCAATTAATTTTACCAAAGAGGAATTTGTAGATAATAACGCTGTTCATTTTTTAGATATATCATTTTCATCTTCTTCCACCACAATATACAGAAAACCAACAAATACTGGACAGTATATACATTTTGACAGTTATGAACCATGGGTAAGGAAAACAGCTTGGGTTAGATCATTGATTTATAGAGCCTTCAGAATTTGTTCTGACGAATTATCTTTTAATACTGAATGTAAGAACATTTTAAAGTTTTTATCATGGAATGGATATCGTAAGTCTACTGCCCAACAATTGCTAAGAAAATGCATGCCTAAATTTGGTCCTAAAAATAAAGAATCTGATGAAAAACTTGATAAAATTTGGATGAGACTCCCATACATTGGGAAAAGAGGAGAATTTATTGTTAAAAAGTCTATATCTAAAATTCGTAAATTATTAATCAAACCCGTCAATTTTGTTTTCCAATGGCAGACCACCAAAATTAACTTTTTTACAAACACTAAAGATCCGACCCCTAAACATTACAAAAGCTCAGTTATTTATAAATTTACGTGCCCAGCATGTGGCTCAGACTACATTGGTAAAACTGACCGATGTCTCATTACAAGAATTAAAGAACATAGCAGTCCAAATAAAAACAGTGAAATTTTCAATCATGTTTCTAATTGTGAAGAATTTATATTTTTGAAAAACTTACAATCATTACCAGACAAATTAAATGACCTTAGTCCACCTACACTTTGCGACTTTATTCTTATTAACACTGTAATTATTGACAAATCGTATCACTGGTCAGACATCCTGTTCAGAGAAGCTCTGTGTATTAGAAGAAATAGCCCTGTCTTAAACAGTGGATTAAAAGCATCTAAAGAACTTGTCTTATTCCGATGAACTATGTCCTAGTTCTTAAGATAAGACTGTCTGCACCTCTTTGTTAATATCCCCTAGCCATGCCAGTTTAGATCCTGCTGTTCCCCTAATCTGTTTTCTTTATCTGTTTTGTCAACGTGCATATGTAATAATGATGATAAGTTTGTAAATCTGTAAGGCTGTTCCTAATATTGTTATATCACTGCTTAATCTGTTTGTTTTTTTTTTTTTTTTTTTTTACCTGTATATATACCAATGTTGTTGCTAATGTACCTCACTCCTGATGATGACTGAATAAAAGTCGAAATATTGAGTCAATATGAAGTTTTCGTTTTTCGGAATAACACTACTTGTGTATTACCCATAATACAATGTAAAATTTGTTCCTCACAGTTCCTGATATTGATAAACTAATTAATATGGAAGCACCTGTTGCCAGTGTTGTTAAAAAAGAGCGTAGTCAGAATTTTACTGACAAGGAACGATATATTATATAAGATTTTGTGGAAGAGAACAAATCAGTTCTCTTTTGCAAATTTAACAATACGGTCACAAATCAAAGAAAAAATAAGTTGTGGAAAGCGTTATCAGACCGACTAAACAAAGATGGAGAAGCAAAGCGAACTGTTGAACAGGTAAAACGAAAATGGAAAAACCTGGTATCTACGTCCAAGAAAGAAGTTGGCGAATTTCGTGCCTCTCAGCGAAAAACCGGTGGGGGTCCACCTCCGAAAGAACCGTCACTGCTCTCTCAGAAAATATGGGAGAGCAACTGCGATGCACCAGCGTTTGTCGGTTTGGCTGGTGTTGAGAGTGGTAAGTTCTTACAAAATATTGAAAATTGCTACTTATAAAAAGGAAGAAATGATTAAAAATGAAAGACACGGGTACTTTACTTGCTACTACAACATCAGCGTTTCTGTGTTTACTATACGGGCACTTTATAGCGCTCTCATAAATATTCATGTTTTGATGATGTCATTTCAAAAACAAAATGGCTACCTGTATCATCATTAATGACAGCGAGTGCTAATTTTTCGGTTGATTGAGCTTGCATCACATCAAATCTTTCCTATGACATAAGGTGAGCAGACAATTTTACTGGTTTTCTTATTGTTCATAACAGAAACTGGAATCGCTCCCCTCCTGGAGATCTTTCCCGAACACCAGGTGATTTGTTTTGACTCAGGGGCCGGTTGCACAAAGGTGTATTAACTTTTAATACCAGGCTTAAACCCTTAAGTCTGACTTAAGTTATGGATTAAATTTTAATACCGTTGCAGGAAACGGTATTAAAGTTAAGCCAGACTTAAAACGCGTTAATACAGACTTAAAAGTTAATCCTGGTTTAGATGTGTATTAAATCGCCTTAAGTCAGACTTAGACTAAAAAACTACGTCAAAACGCCACATAAATTCTGCTGTAAAAAAGTTTTATTTGGCTAACTTTCGCTGCCGCACACTGACTGTCAAAAATGTTGAATGTAAACAGCTTAGCATTTGCCAGAAATAGAAATGTCAAGTCTATCACATCCTTGAATGAAGACGAAGTACATGAAAGTACACGAAAGAGGGCCGAGCAGCGTCTTTCTTTCATCTCGGAGATTTCATCATTACATAACGATGATAAGTACATGAGAGAGAGATTTCGATTCAGCAAAGAGTCTCTAAATTTTATCACCAACCTCGTAGAAGAGGAGTTAAAACATCCGACGAGATGTAGTAATGCCGTGGATGTAAAAACCCAGGTATTAATCGCTCTGCGATACTTCGCCACAGGCAGTTTTATGCAAGTGATAGGTGATACGTTTGCGCTAGACAAATCGACAATATCTCGGACGGTCCAGCGGGTGTCAAACGCCCTTTCAAACAAGATGTCAGAGTTTGTAACATTTCCGTCAACTACCGACGTAGACGAAATCAAAACGGGGTTCTTTTCGATGGCAGGATTCCCTGGAGTTGTGGGATGCGTAGATGGAACACAGATCCGTATCATCGCTCCTCAACAAAATGAAAACGACTTTGTCAACAGAAAAGGATTTCATTCGATAAATGTGCAAGCAATCTGCGACCACAAAAGTAAGTTTCCTGTCCAGGCAAAAGTTCATAATTGGGGCAACTGACATTTGATTGGTTATTATCGCTTGGAAAGAAGCGCGCATCAAGGGGAGTTAATTAACACACGAGGGTCAACACACGGTTAGAATCAATTACAGACTTTCACAGGCATTATAAGTATCAAACTTAATAGGCTTCAAAGTCTCAGGAGAAATAAAAAATACCAAAAGTACCAGACAAGCCTGTTTGTAGGAGTCAAATATCTAGCATAAAGCAACCTACATTGATAAATATTTCCAAACGAAAAGACCTACATTTGTATTAAACTTAAAGTTAAAGTGCTTCAAATTGATTTTTCATTTGCTGTATTTTTTTCTTTTCAGACAGACTTACAAATGTTGTCGCTCGCTGGCCAGGGGCTACTCACGACAGTAGAATCTTTCGAGAGTCAGAGGTTGGACAAGCCTTAGAAAAGGGAGAAATAAAAGGACTCTTGTTAGGGGATGCAGGATATGCCTGCAGACCATTTCTTTTGACTCCCTATTCAAATCCATCACAATCAGCACAACATAAATTTAACAGGGCACACAAACAAACTAGGTGCATCATTGAACGCACTTTTGGGATTTGGAGGAGACGCTTTCATATATTACACTCTGAAATTAGATTATCACCGGAAAAAGTTTGCAAAATAATTGGTGCATGTGCAGTTTTACACAATAAATCAATTATACACAATATAGCAATTATACACAAGGAGCCAGTGATTGGGGATATTGACATATCAGAAGACCCTACAATACACACACCACATACAGACAGGGAAGATGGTAAAGGGGTAAGGGAACACATCACAAACACTTTTTTTCTTAGATAATAATTTTACCCTGCAACGAAATCCTTTAACATGTAAAGCAAATTTATCATTTCTTCCAAATCCCAAAAAGGACATGAGTGAAAGAATCTCCCAGACAGCGTTTAAAATTACCAATCAAATGATTTAGCATGAATAATAATTACATGTATAATAAAAGTCTCTCAGAAATTCTTGAATATATATATATATTTATGATCACTAAAACACACGGGCACAGGGAAAATCTTTTTGTCTAAAATAACCAAGTTTCTAATTGTATTAAAAAGAGGTACATGTATATCATTTAGACCTTTATACCCCATAAATTGTTGTAACAAATCAATATTTTCATTGAATTTTCATTGAAATTTTCATTTCATTTTAAATCTGAATAATATCACCTTTTATGCAACAACTTTTTGCATAAGAGTTTGCATAAGAGGTGATATTATTCAGATTCAGTACATGTTATAAATCAAGACTATAACCCAGACTTTCACAATTGAATTCCAGAAAATAGAGATGTAAAAGGAGTCTGTTAAAGAATTTGGCCACAAAATTCTCTGCAAAATGCTCCAAATTAGTCCCAACATGTTGAGTAGATTGAAGTTATTATGATGTGCTCACATGAAATTCTGTGATATTGAAGAGTCCTTTAAAAGGAAGATCAGAATAACATAAATCAACTCAATATATTAGCGACTAAATTTAAATATACATTTATATGTAAAGTTTTTTAAAAAACTTGCTTCATTGTTATTTTAGTCCAAAATGTATTCTTTACTTCTTTGTTTTAATATAAATGTATGTTTTAAAAAGGGTACATTTATACAGATTTATATGGACAATGTTTTGTACAAATCCTTGGTATCATTATAAATTCGAGTATATTATCAGTATATACTCATCATAACCACTTGTAGAAAATAAACTTTCAACTATCTGGGAATGGGAAAGTTAGACCACTATTAATAAATTCAGTTTCACCGAAATAGGTTTCCAAATCATGGTCTCTATAAGGGGTTACACTTTCCAGGTACAAATGGAAGGTTTACTTCCCACAGTCTTAGACTGTTGCTCAATATGTGTTAGTACAATTTTAAGTACAGTGTTAAGCAAGAAAAATTATACTCAAGAAGTTTTATATTTCAAGTGACATAAGCTGCCAAAATATTTATATTTTCCAATTAAAATGGAAATTGTCAAAATACCTACCTATTTATTTTAAGAAGTACAAAATAATTAGAAACTTTTTATTGATACCAGTCTCCACAATGTTTCTAGGTTAAAGTAGTACTTTGGATCAACATGAACTGGCTTATTTAAATTTTGTTTAATCTTTATAACAAAATATATACTACCCAATATATATATATATAAATTTTATATATATATAATATATATATAAAAAATATACTACCCAAACTGCTTCTTCAGTAGTAAGTTTTAAGAACAAATATCGTCATGATCTATGTACTTAATAATTTTTGTCTTTGTAAAAATGTCTGTATTTATGTATATGTTCACTGTATATATGTAAACCATTGTTATGTCATGATGTTAACAGTTTTGAGGGCCTCAAGGTAGAACAGCTATTCAGCTGATTGAGTGTATTTTATATATGTAACCCTCTTGAAATAAAGAATATTATTATTATTATTATAACAATGTTTCAGTTGGTACAGGTGATAGAATTCTGCTATTCCAAAGACAATCATTTAGTTTTTATGAAGTTAAAACTCTAATAAATGGCCTTGACAGACAGAATTTGTTTATTTTTGGTGCCAAAAAGGCTTTCTTTGTTACTTTTGATTGCAGACAGAGTAAGAAGTAGAAGTACACTGTCTGTAAGCCTACACCCATAAAACTAAATGACTGACAATGAAGTAAAAAAGTAATAACTGAAGCTGATGTAAGAAAATAAACATAATTAAAGGCCACAGACTCTATGAGGTTATCCCAACGAGGCAATCAGTTAATAAACTGCATTTCTTCACAAAAATAAATCAGTATCAGTAATTTCCAAATTCTGCTTCAATGTAAAAATATCAGCATTTTTCCAGCCCTTGCAACTTTTAGCATATTGAATGAAGGATTCCAAAAGCCCTGTAACAACCACTTATGTAATAAAGTGCATTTATGAATCAACTTTGATCAACAAATTTTGGGTAAAAGTAACACTCGGTAGAGTGAGGATTGATTGAAATATATATTGAATAAATAAATAATAAATATATATATATATATATATAAATATATGTATTAAATATTGAAAATACAAAATTCATTATATTAGAACACCTTATGAAATTAGTGGATGTTACAAAGCCATGTGAAAAATAGATTTTATTCTAAAAGTGAACACTTTAAATGAAATACATAATAAATACTGTTATGAATGATAACAGAAACAAAAAAGTTTAATTATTTTTGTCTTTTTCCTGAAATATTTTAACTTAAAATTTTATATTTCTTCTGATAATGTACACTTTAGCCCTTCAACCCCCTTGCTTACAATCAATATTGACACAATTTAATTAAATAAAAGAATTACAAAAAAAAGGAACATCAGTATATTAGTATTATGTATTTCAGCTATAGTGTTCACTTTAGATGAGTATTTCACTCCTCACCCTTACTGGATTTCATAAGTGAAATTTTTAATTTAATAAGTTCTGATTTTAAATCTACTAAATTAGTTTCTTTATTTTCTCCACCTCTATATTAATTCTCCTTTTCTACGCATTTAAAACATCAATCTGTGCCTCCATCACATCCTGCTGCGTCAATTTTCTTTTCCTGGTGTTTGGTCTAGGTACTGGAACTGAAAGGAATAAATGATATACACCCACTATAGCTAACAATGAATAACATATTCATTATTCAACAAACACATGTCAAATTATATTAATTAAGACATTTTGTTTTTTGCATGTGAAATAAAAAAAAACAAAGATATTTACATGTATTTTTGGTTATCTTTGTTAACTGTTCAACTTCTGTCTTAATCATGTCCAAATAGATGTAACTTAGGTTTCCAAGGCTTCTGACAGGAATAGCATTTCATGAACACCATTGCATGATGTTTGAATATGTGTCCATGTTAAGAACCAATACTTCATTTACATTTATTTTCAGTTATCAGCTATTCTATATATATAGATTAATAATTAGCATTATTTAATATCGTATATATATTTGGGCCTACTATCTGAGTATATCGCGGTTGATGAAGAGGGTTGTTCTGTACCCTAAACATATACATGTATTGTTTGTTTGGTTGTTCTGCAGCATTACAATAAAACATAGGCTTATAGTACTAACTGAATTATACATCTTGTAAAAAAAATAGCCAATGATTTCAACATTATGTTTTAACGTTAAAATATCAACATTTTGGCAGCTGCTCATGTCCCTTTAACAATAATCGGAATTTAACACAGTAACAATAGGCCCTAACCTGCTAACATTAACGCCACATGCCGGAGCATAAAGTGGCATGAGCTACCAAAATGTTGATTTTTTAACGTTAAAACATAATGTTGAAATTATTGGCTATTTTTCTCAAGACGTAAAATTCAGAAGCTTTTTAGTGCTTCTAGTCTCGAGAATATACGAATGGGTTAAATGTATGATAAAGTATTGTTTTGAACTAACTTTGGCATAGAGTGAAAGAATAATCGTCCCGGTTATTTAGATTTTGTTTACTTTTTTAACACATTTTCGGTTCGTACAGGCCACATACACATTCCAACGCTAATCATTAAGTTTTTCGATGGCCTTTAAATTTTAATGTCTTTTACTGTCGCGACGATCAGAAATTATGAAAAAAGTGTGAATTTTGGCAGCTCATGCCACTTTATGCCTGTTTAGTATAACTTATAAAGTAAAGTATAACTGTAAAAAGTACAAGTTACAACACTACTGGTACTACTAGTACTAGTAAATAGCATTAGTACTAGTACACTGTACATGTAGTAACACTAGATTATAAATTATAATACTCAGGATAGTAATAATATTTAAATATTACAAAAATTAGTACCATCTTCAGTTGGTTGAAGCAAAGAGGGATGAATAACTTCCCCTTCAGATTCATCTAAAAAATTTAGAAAGCTTGTGCTCGCAGAAGGAGAAGCCGCGGTCCCTGCGTTGCCAACGTCATCTTGTTCAACTTCTTCACGTTCAACTTCAACTATTTGTTGATTTTCGACGTCTTCGTGGAGTACTGTAATTCACCAAAGTGAATTCCTTACCCGCCTCCTTGTTCAATAATCGGATTTTCATTATGTCGTCAGGACGGACGACCAGCAAATGTCAGAATATAGATAACGAGTCGGATTTAACTTGTTGAATTAGGAGTTGGGCTCTATGCCCGGAAGAAACCCACAACCTTCTGTTGGTAATTGGCAACCATCGAAGCTGTTGGAAAATTTAAACTTGCATAAACTGCTAATATTCAAACTTCTTCCATAAATTTTGATTTTTAACAGAATCCTAGGGAATTTCAGCAAAGTGATCAAGGTTTTAAATTGAAATGAAAAATATCCATTGAACAAAAGGTGTTTTTTGAAAGGTAAGCAAATTCTTAACTAAGTATTTTTATTGAAGATTATTGACATCTGATTATGTGTTTATTCTGAATAAGTATATTAACCGACACTGATTGACCAGGAAAAAATTCAGAATTTTTTCTGGGTTAATCAGTGTCGGTTAATTTACTAATTCAGTAATTTCCCTGATGATGATTGCAACTTGTGTTTGTCCTTCTTCTGTTGATTGGGTGGTTAAAACAAGGAATTAAATAAAATAAGAATTAAATCTAATAGTATTACTAAGATTGTATAAAATAAATCATTATACCTTGAACAGTATTCAGCAGCCTTCTCCTTTTTAACTAAAAATAAAGAAAAAATACGACTAGATTTTCACTGAAGTCTTTGAATTATAACCAATTATAAACTACATGTATATCAGTGTTCAGAAGATTTTCTCTGTGCCCGTGTGTTTTAGTGTTCAAAAATATATCAGTGTTCAACTAAATTGAAATTTAGAACTTATGTTGATTGAAGTTTTACAAGCACTAAAGATGACATGTATTTTACTTATATGGCGATGTTGCCAGATTTAGAACGGCAGGAAACCGAGCTCATTGCCCATAGGAAACCCCGGACCTAGCAACTCTTCTACACACCGAGTAAAAAATCAAGTTTCGAATTTTTTATTATTATTTGGTCTGAGTGTGATTCAATCCCGGGCCGTATCAATGGAAGGACTGTGTCGGACTATCTCTCAATTCAACTGAGCTATCGAGGCCCCTAGAGCTTTGAAACATCCATGTAATGCTTTCTAGATAAGCTGGTGATTCTTTCCCCCCCCCCCCCTCAATAGCATTTGTACAGATGAGTCAAATTCACTGATGTTTGTCATGACAGTCATGTTTAGTGGAGGAGCAAACCAGGCTCTTTGCCTACAGAAAACAACCTGCCATCGTTTTTTCTTTAAAATATTTTTTATTAGAACACCTAATTGTTTTAGAAGCATTTTATCCTAAATGACATAATTTATTGCCTCAGGAATATTTCAATTTACTTATACTACCTTCTATTTTTTTTCTCTGATCTTTAAGGTTATCCTCCATGTCTTTTGAGTTGCTTTGTCTGCGTGCATATTTCAGGCCGTCTGAGTTGGCTTTTTCCGCCATTTCAAACAGCCTCAATTCCATAGCTGCCTCAGCTAAGCGATACAATCCCTGAAATCGAAAACAAAATGACCAATTAATACCATCTTGTAAGATAATAAATCAATAGACAATACAAACTGGACAAAAATGTTTTAGCCTATCTCTTCCACACATACCTGTGAACTGGCGAGCATGTTGATTATACCACGGATCGAATAAAACGGCGAGCTAAGTATCCCACAATGCAAATGGTTAGTTTCACATGACATCATCAAGCACCAGGTTTATAGCTTTACTCAGATGTCCTCTCATAATTGCTTAAAAAAACTAAGGACAGTAAGCGTCTGTTTCACAAAGCGGCATACCGTAAGTTTTTGCATAACTGCCATGGCAGCCCATACTATAGAGACATATGTTGCTATGAAAGTTACGCCAAAAAATGCTTCTACGCCGTTTTGTGAAACAGGCTCCAGTTCCTTAAATGACATTAAGAAGTTGAGCTTAACAATAAATACAGGATTGGTACGGATAACAAACTCAGAAATATACAAAGAAGTTTGTTATACATACCACCCCTGTGTTTTATTGGCAATAGGGAGCGAAAGTCTCTTGTGAATTCCACATATTTCCTGTCACCGGCAGTGCATTGCGCATGTGGCTGAACGTTTTTTGTTCCAACATGACGTTTAAATCTGACGTTATGGAACAAAATACGTCAAATGGAATTGCAATGTCATCAAAAACGATCTTAATGGCGTCATCTGTCACCGGATACCACAAAATCTCGTAATAATTCTTATGAGACTTGCACTCCCAATACCAAATACACAGATTTCCTTTATTTGAAACAAGATTGTAGAACTATCTACCTTGATGAATTCAGGCTTCAGAGCTACAGCCCTTCTGGCATCAGACAAGGCCTCTCTAAAAATGACAACAAAATCAAGAGATATTCAAAACAAATTAAACTGGAGATCTAATCACTGGATGTAAAAACAAAACAAACAAATTGCTACAAGGGCTGAGGTTAAAATGAAACCCACCTAAAAACATTGAAAAATTCCTGAATATGGAATGGAATTGCCATTTGCCTTATACAAACTGTTACATGCATATATTTTTGGAAAATTATGTGACACCACCACAGGGACATTAAACAAGAATCATCTTTTCGGTTTAGGTAATAAGAATCATATTTTAGCGTTTCTGTATTCTGAGTACAGGAAAAGACACATGGTTTTTTCTACTGTTTGTAACTATTTTTCCTAGCTTACCTGTATTTTTGGAGTTTCAAGTAAGTTTGAGCACGGTTTGCATATAGTACATGGTTGTAGTGGCTACAAATTGAAAAAACAAGAGATCCCTTAAAGGGATCTTAACGCCCGCGTTCATCTATTCATATTAAATTGATTGATTGATTGTTTGGTGTTTTACGCTGCGCTCAAGATTATTTCACTTACAGCAATTACTGGATATAGGAATTGGGGCCTACATAAAAAATCTTATTCCAGGGAGATAACTATTGTTGAGGAAAATTAAATTGCGAATTGCAAAATTAGGCTCCCCTAGAAATTTTGGTTGAAAACAACATTGCCACCTGGTAGCCATCTTCAATATGCTAATGAAATGATAATGTACGGTGCACAGCTAGAACTTAGAGGGATGATGTGTGTCATGTTTGGTTAAGATCAGGTCAGTAGTTTTCTTGGAATAATGATAATAAATTTCATTTTCAAATTTGGTCAAAAAACAACATTGCTTCCTGGCGGCCATATTTAATAAGCAAATGAGACGAAAATGTAGGGTGCACAACTAGATCAGAGGGAGATAATGTCGGCCAAGTTTGGTCAAAATCAGACCAGTATTTTCTTGGAATAGAAGTAACGAAAAAACAATATCGCCCTCCTGGCGGCCATATTGAATATGCAAATGAGATCAAAATGAACAGTGCATAACTAGACCATAGGGTGATAATGTATGTTGATTTTGATTAATGTCAGGTAGTTTTCTTGGAACAAAGATAAAGAAAAAAAACATCGCCCCCTGGCGGCCATATTGAATATGCAAATGAGATGAAAATGTACAGTACACAACATGGCTATAGGGAGATAATGTGAGCCAAGTTTAGTGAAAATCGGATTGGTAGTTTTCTTGGAAAAAAAGTAACAAAAAAATATATCGCCATATTGAATATGCAAATGAGATGAAAATGTATGGTGCACAACTAGACCATAGGGTGATGTATGTTCAGTTTGATTAAGATTGGACTGATAGTTTTATTGGAATAAAGGTAACAAGCAAAAGTTTTCTTGCAATAAACGAAAAAAAAACATCTTCCCCTGGCGGCCATATTGAATATGCAAATGAGATGAAAATGTACGTTGCACAACTAGACCATAGGGTGAGATGATGTATGTTAAGTTTGATTAAGATTGGACAGGTAGTTTTCTTGGAATAAACATAAAGAAAAAAACATCGCCCCCTGGCGGCCATATTGAATATGCAAATGAGATGAAAATGTACATACACAACATGGCTATAGGGAGATAATGTGAGCCAAGTTTGGTGAAAATCGGATTGGTAGTTTTCTTGGAAAAAAGTAACAAAAAAAAACATCTCCCCCTGGCGGCCATATTGAATATGCAAATGAGATGAAAATGTACGGTGCACCACTAGACCATAGGGTGAGATGATGTATGTTAAGTTTGATTAAGATTGGACAGGTAGTTTTCTTGGAACAACAAAAAAACAACATCGCCCCCTGGTGGCCATACTGAATATGCAAATGAGATGAAACTGTAGGATGCACAACTAGACTATATGGAGATAATGTCAGCCAAGTTTGGTGAAAATCGGACTAGTAGTTTCCTTGGAAGGGGATGCACAACTAGACTATGGAGATAATGTCAGCCAAGTTTGATGAAAATCTGACTAGTAGTTTCCTTGGAATAAAGGTAACAAAAAAAACAATATCGCCCCCTGGTGGCCATATTGAATATGCAAATGAGATGAAAATGTACGGTGTACAACTAGGCCGTAGGGTGATGATGCATGTTGAGTTTGATTAAGATTGGACTAATAGTTTTCTTGGAATAAAGGTAACTACCGAAAGTTTTCTTGCAATAAACGTAACAAAGGAAAACAACATCTCCCCTGGCGGCCATATTGTTTATGCAAATGAGATGAAAATGTACGGTGCACAACTAGACCATAGGGTGATGATGTATGTTAAGTTTGATTAAGATTGGACAGGTAGTTTTCTTGAAATAAAGGTAACAAAGAAAAAACAACATCGCCCCCTGGCGGCCATATTGAATATGCAAATGAGATGAAAATGTAGGATGCACAACTAGACTACATGTATATGGAGATAATGTCAGCCAAGTTTGGTGAAAATCGGACAGGTAGTTTTCTTGGAATAAAGGTAACAAAAAAAAACAATATCGCCCCCTGGTGGCCACATTGAATATGCAAATGAGATGAAAATGTACATACACAACATGGCTATAGGGAGATAATGTGAGCCAAGTTTGGTGAAAATCGGATTGGTAGTTTTCTTGGAAAAAAGTAACAAAAAAAAACATCTCCCCCTGGCGGCCATATTGAATATGCAAATGAGATGAAAATGTACGGTGCACCACTAGACCATAGGGTGAGATGATGTATGTTAAGTTTGATTAAGATTGGACAGGTAGTTTTCTTGGAACAACAAAAAAACAACATCGCCCCCTGGTGGCCATACTGAATATGCAAATGAGATGAAACTGTAGGATGCACAACTAGACTATATGGAGATAATGTCAGCCAAGTTTGGTGAAAATCGGACTAGTAGTTTCCTTGGAAGGGGATGCACAACTAGACTATATGGAGATAATGTCAGCCAAGTTTGATGAAAATCTGACTAGTAGTTTCCTTGGAATAAAGGTAACAAAAAAAACAATATCGCCCCCTGGTGGCCATATTGAATATGCAAATGAGATGAAAATGTACGGTGTACAACTAGGCCGTAGGGTGATGATGCATGTTGAGTTTGATTAAGATTGGACTAATAGTTTTCTTGGAATAAAGGTAACTACCGAAAGTTTTCTTGCAATAAACGTAACAAAGGAAAACAACATCTCCCCTGGCGGCCATATTGAATAAGCAAATGAGATGAAAACGTACGGTGCACAACTAGACCATAGGGTGATGTTGTATGTTAAGTTTGATTAAGATTGGACTGGTAGTTTTCTTGGAATAAAGGTAACAAGCAAAAAGTTAACGGACGGACGACTGACGACGGACCACGGAAAAGCGATTTGAATAGCCCTCCGAATCAGAATGATGGCGGGCTAAAAAGGATATTTAAATAAACTACTGAGCCAGAAAGATATTAGAACAAAAATGGTTTAAGGTCCACTTGGCATTATTTCATTTATAAAATGGCAGAAATGCTAGGTATAAAGAAACAGGGATGTGTGTTTGGGAGAAAAAATCAGACTTTGACTTTGTATCTTGCCACTGTTTCCCATAGGGGCAATCAAGTAAAAACTGTGATTTTTGGGGGGAATGGGATTGGAACTCCTGACCCACAGGTGGAAGGGTTGTATAGACTCTTTCGGTTTAAGGATTGACGCTTGTGCAGTAGCCGCAGTGGATATCAAAATGACGCTAATTTGAGTTCATGGATCAATCTGACTGATCAATCAGACTGCGCCCACTGCAGAGAAATGGCGTCAATGCCATATAATTCGAACAGCGTCATAAAAACGTCATTCTAAGCCGAAATAGTTGTATTGGAATAAGAGCATATCAGTTTTCCTAATAGGTTCCCGCCCCAATCTACATGTACATACCATAGTTCTATGGCCCTTGTGTATTCATCAAGAGCATTTTTGTAATCTCCTGCTGAAAAATCCTGATTGGCTTGTGATTTCCATTTCTCAGCTTTCTGTAAAACATACATAATAGGTGAATAATAGAGTATAAAACATGCAGCTTCCTCAAGGTTTACATGCACACAGAGGATAAAATATACAACTTCTTCAAGGTTTACATGCACACAGAGGATAAAACATGCAGCTTCCTCAAGGTTTACATGCACAGAGAGTATAAAACATGCAGCTTCCTCAAGGTTAACATGCACACAGAGGATAAAATATACAACTTCTTCAAGGTTTACATGCACACAGAGGATAAAACATGCAGCTTCCTCAAGGTTTACATGCACACAGAGGATAAAACATACAGCTTCCTCAAGGTTTACATGCACACAGAGGATAAAATATACAGCTTCCTCAAGGTTTATATGCACACAGAGGATAAAACATACAGCTTCCTCAAGGGTTACATGCACACAGAGGATAAAACATACAGCTTCCTCAAGGTTTACATGCACACAGAGTATAAAACATACAGCTTCCTCAAGGTTTACATGCACACAGAGTATAAAACATACAGCTTCCTCAAGGTTTACATGCACACAGAGGATAAAATATACAGCTTCCTCAAGGTTTACATGCACACAGAGTATAAAACATACAGCCTCCTCAAGGTTTATATGCACACAGAGGATAAAACATACAGCTTCCTCAAGGTTTACATGCACACAGAGGATAAAACATACAGCTTCCTCAAGGTTTACATGCACACAGAGGATAAAACATACAGCTTCCTCAAGGTTTACATGCACACAGAGGATAAAACATACAGCTTCCTCAAGGTTTATATGCACACAGAGGATAAAACATGTAACTTCCTCAAGGTTAACATGCACACAGAGGATAAAACATACAGCTTCCTCAAGGTTTACATGCACACAGAGGATAAAACATGCAGCTTCCTCAAGGTTTACATGCACACAGAGGATAAAACATACAGCTTCCTCAAGGTTTACATGCACACAGAGTATAAAACATGTAACTTCCTCAAGGTTTATATGCACACAGAGGATAAAACATGCAGCTCCCTCAAGGTTTATATGCACACAGAGGATAAAACATACAGCTTCCTCAAGGTTTATATGCACACAGAGGATAAAACATACAGCTCCCTCAAGGTTTACATGCACACAGAGGATAAAACATACAGCTTCCTCAAGGTTTATATGCACACAGAGGATAAAACATGCAGCTTCCTCAAGTTTTACATGCACACAGAGGATAAAATATACAGCTACCTCAAGGTTTATATGCACACAGAGTATAAAACATGCAGCTTCCTCAAGGTTTATATGCACACAGAGGATAAAACATGCAGCTTCCTCAAGGTTTATATGCACACAGAGGATAATACATACAGCTTCCTCAATGGTTTATATGCACACAGAGGATAAAACATGCAGCTTCCTCAAGGTTTACATGCACACAGAGGATAAAATATACAGCTACCTCAAGGTTTATATGCACACAGAGTATAAAACATGCAGCTTCCTCAAGGTTTATATGCACACAGAGGATAAAACATGCAGCTTCCTCAAGGTTTATATGCACACAGAGGATAAAACATACAGCTTCCTCAAGGTTTATATGCACACAGAGGATAAAACATGCAGCTTCCTCAAGGTTTACATGCACAGAGAGGATAAAATATACAGCTTCCTCAAGGTTAACATGCACACAGAGGATAAAACATACAGCTTCCTCAAGGTTTATATGCACACAGATGATAAAACATACAGCTTCCTCAAGGTTAACATGCACACAGAGTATAAAACATACAGCTTCCTCAAGGTTTACATGCACACAGATGATAAAACATACAGCTTCCTCAAGGTTTACATGCACACAGCGGATAAAACATACAGCTTCCTCAAGGTTTACATGCACACAGAGGATAAAACATACAGCTTCCTCAAGGTTTACATGCACACAGAGGATAAAACATACAGCTTCCTCAAGGTTTACATGCACACAGAGGATAAAACATACAGCTTCCTCAAGGTTTACATGCACACAGCGGATAAAACATACAGCTTCCTCAAGGTTTACATGCACACAGAGGATAAAACATACAGCTTCCTCAAGGTTTACATGCACACAGAGGATAAAACATACAGCTTCCTCAAGGTTTACATGCACACAGCGGATAAAACATACAGCTTCCTCAAGGTTAACATGCACACAAAGTATAAAACATACAGCTTCTTCAAGGTTAACATGCACAGAGAGGATAAAATATACAGCTTCCTCAAGGTTTACATGCACACAGAGGATAAAATATACAGCTTCCTCAAGGTTTACATGCACACAGAGGATAAAACATGCAGCTTCCTCAAGGTTTACATGCACACAGAGTATAAAACATGTAACTTCCTCAAGGTTAACATGCACAGAGAGGAGAAAACATGCAACTTCCTCAAGGTTTACATGCACACAGAGGATAAAACATACAGCTTCCTCAAGGTTTATATGCACACAGAGTATAAAACATGCAGCTTCCTCAAGGTTTACATGCACACAGAGGATAAAACATACAGCTTCCTCAAGGTTTACATGCACACAGAGTATAAAACATGTAGCTTCCTCAAGGTTTACATGCACACAGAGTATAAAACATACAGCTTCCTCAAGGTTTACATGCACACAGAGGATAAAACATACAGCTTCCTCAAGGTTAACATGCACAGAGAGGATAAAATATACATCTCCCTCAAGGTTTACATGCACACAGAGTATAAAACATGTAACTTCCTCAAGGGTTACATGCACACAGAGGATAAAACATACAGCTTCCTCAAGGTTTACATGCACACAGAGGATAAAACATACAGCTTCCTCAAGGTTTACATGCACACAGAGGATAAAATATACAGCTTCCTCAAGGTTTACATGCACACAGAGTATAAAACATGCAGCTTCCTCAAGGTTAATATGCACACAGAGGATAAAACATACAGCTTCCTCAAGGTTAACATGCACACAGAGGATAAAACATACAGCTTCCTTAAGGTTTACATGCACACAGAGGATAAAACATGCAGCTTCCTCAATGTTTACATGCACACAGAGGATAAAACATACAGCTTCCTCAAGGTTTATATGCACACAGAGGATAAAACATACAGCTTCCTCAAGGTTTACATGCACACAGAGTATAAAACATACAGCTTCCTCAAGGTTTATATGCACACAGAGGATAAAACATGCAGCTTCCTCAAGGTTTACATGCACACAGAGGATAAAACATGCAGCTTCCTCAAGGTTTACATGCACACAGAGGATAAAACATACAGCTTCCTCAAGGTTTATATGCACACAGAGGATAAAACATGCAGCTTCCTCAAGGTTTACATGCACACAGAGGATAAAATATACAGCTTCCTCAAGGTTTATATGCACACAGAGTATAAAACATGCAGCTTCCTCAAGGTTTACATGCACACAGAGGATAAAACATACAGCTTCCTCAAGGTTTACATACACACAGAGTATAAAACATACAGCTTCCTCAAGGTTTATATGCACACAGAGGATAAAATATACAGCTTCCTCAAGGTTTACGTGCACACAGAGGATAAAAAATACAGCCTCCTCAACGTTTACATGCACAGAGAGTATAAAACATGCAGCTTCATCGCTCTAACCGACTGAGCCAGATATTATTAACAGTAAAATAGAATTCAACTGACCCTTAAATCTTCTTTCATTTTCAATTCTTTATCCTCAATGAGTATTGAATTCTGGATATGGATGTAATCTACAAAGAATCAAGCAATTTACAACAATCTGACGACACATTATTATGCCTTATGGTTAGGGCGTGATGTCACATTCAACAGCTGAGGTCATATGGCAACAAACATACCAAAGATCAGCCCCAATGCCCCCCCCCCCCCCCCCCCCCAGAATTGTGATATATACCTTGGACCATGACACCCTGTTAAATACTGAACATACAACAGAATTTCAGTTGATTTGATTGATTGGTTGGAATAACTTTTATAAATTTTAGCAAAAAAAACAACCCCCTTTGATAGAAGTAAAGAATGAATGGGGGTGGTGGGGGGGGGGGGGGGGGGTGGGAGTGGGGATAATCCCCACTTTTTGGCGGGTACCTGGCAGCCCTTCTACAATGGAAGGCTTCTGACGACATAAAAGACTATAACTCAGCAGAATAGAAACTGCTGTCTATTTGACTTGTAATTAAAGATTGGTTGATTGATTGTTTGGTGTTTTACGCCGCGCTCAAGATTATTTCACTTATATGGCGGCGTTGCCAGTTTTATTGTGGGAGGAAACCGGGCTCTATGCCCGGATGAAACCCACGACCTTCCGCTGGTAACTGGCAATGTAATTAAATATATTTTACACATAACATAAAAGAGGTTTGACAATGGACATAGTCAACTGCTATAGCCACCAATCTTGAGTTGCTATATATACTTTGGGGAAAAATTTCCATTCAGTTTCATAATGAATAAATCAATTAAAAAAAGTCTTCTTACAAAACAATTACTTACATAGCTTCATGATGTAAATAAAACAAAACCTCTGAGTATCGTTGATACTTCCATTAGACTTCTCAAAAGGAGTCCTAGAGAAAAAATAAATGCAAAAACACCATCTATTTATTTTGTTAACATTTCACAGTAACTTAGTACCACTGCGAACTTGTTAGTCCAGCTAGAGCCATTTAATTGACTGTGTTCTACCGGATATGGTTTCTGAATTTGAACTTTCTCTCCGAAATTCAGAATTCAGAAACCAAGATATCAGGCATGCTCAATCTGTCTTCTGAATTTATTGTTCAGTGTCAAAATAAACTCTGTTACCATAGACTTTAAGAAACTTATAATACGCCCGGAAGGGTAAATTGATTGAATACTCAATATTAAAGATATGCTTAAAACAAAATTTCGGCTAGAAGAATCTTTCGCTCGTCTAAATAAAAGACTGGGACTTGGTGACTCATCACTAAGTTGTAACGATCAGCCTGAAGCCATACTGTCATTGAGACCCCAATTTAATTTTGGTATGAGACACATCGTCTACCTACCGTATTCACCCGTGTATAATACGCAGTTTTTTTCACGTAAAACCGGGTGAAAATAGGCCTGTGCATTATACACGGGCGTAGACTATTGCAGTTTTTTTCGTTGTTGTTGTTCTTTGGGGTGCGTATTATACTTGGGTGAATACGGTACCTATATCTGAAAACTACAACTAATCTGGTATAGATAGGCAGACAGACATATGTAGGCACCATAACTACATGTACTCCCAAACGAGGCATACTAAATTGGGCTACTGCAATTTCTTTTAATTACGGATAAAACAAAAGAAAAAAGGTGCTCGGCAATTGATTTGGTCACTTTGGTTACCAAAAATTTATTTAAAAACAAATTAGCCATACTGTTAACCACAGATCGATTAAGAGCCATTTCCTAAAACTACTGAATGACAAAACGCTAGATAACTGTTTTGTAAAATAACGATAAAAGGTGCTTGGTGCTATTTACGGATAAAACAAAAGAAAAAAGGTACTCGCCAATTCATTTGGTCACCATGGTTATTAAAAAGTTGTTTGGATATAATTTAGCTCTTTGTAAAACTACAGACCAATTAACAGCCATTTCCTCTATTACTGAATACCAAACAAATATCAAAATCCCAATTTAGTTTTGATATTAGACAAAGTCTACTCATAAGCTTCTTATAACTTTAAAAAAAAAATTAAATCCATGCAATTCAGCGAGACTCAAATTCTCAGTAGTTTTATAGAATGGTGTTTATCAAGCCAGATTGTTAAACATCCATAGTTTTTCTACTCACCAGAATAATTTTGGAAAGAGGTCACATTTTGAAGCTTCCAGTAGCAGCCCACTGTATGTGTATTTCTGTCTTTCAGATTCATCAAACATTTTGAAGACACGTGGCAGCTGGACGGCAGTAAAAGGGTTGCGTTTATTGCTCTGGAAAAAGAACAAAAGCTCAATCTTTAAAAACTAGAAATATTTTCTTTTGAATTTTAGGATTTTATAAAATCTTGCTAAAAGTGGCATGAGCTGTTAAACCGAATTAGCTATTTGTTCACCATTTTTAAGAACAAAATAGGCGCTATTTGCTACACTCTCTGAGATGTACCTAAAGGCAGTTTTTATAAGCAACAAACATACAGGTGGCTAATTTGAATTTTGTCTATTTTAGCACACATTTTCGGTTCCTACGGGCCAATCCCATAACCAGTATTTTTTATTTCAGCTTCAATCCTTTACTTTTTCAAGGTACATTAAACGCTCACCTTTTATGTAAAAAATCCTAAATTTTGGCATTTGATGCCACTTTAAAAAGGTACACTTACATGTAGCAGTGAATATGATTGTATATCCTAGCTATGCATACACCTATTTACAGTAAGGTCAATGGAAATTTCATTGCTTGAGGCGGACTTAACCTTTGACCTCTTGTGATTGATTGTTTGGTGTTTTACGCCGCGCTCAAGATTATTTCACTTATATGGCGGCGTTGCCAGTTTTATTGTGGGAGGAAACCAGGCTCTGTGTCCGGTGGAAACCCACGACCTTCCGCTGGTAACTGGCAACATTTAGGAAGGCTGTTTGGGTTGAGCGTCCAACGCTCTACCTACTGAGCCACGGAGGCCCCCTTGACCTCTTGTGAAAAGTCTAAATGAGCTTGAGAAAACTTAAAGTTCAAATGAACCATAGAGACCCCAAAATTATGGATGACATACTAATTTCTGAACAACTTCATTCAAACACTGTTCAACAACATCCACCATAGTTAGCTCCTTGTCTGAAAGTTGTTCTAGCTCCTCTCTGAAACAAAAAAACAGAATATACTTGAAGAAAACCCATTAGTTCAACTAATAACATAACACAAGAGAAGCGTTATTCTGAATATCATGAAATACATTGCTTAATATTTCAACTGATTATTTAGTCATCTTCAGGATTATACAGTCAAAATATAAATATTAAGCCATCCATTTCACGGTATTCAGAATAATACTGCTTGTGTAGGATATTCAAAGGATGGACCCTCATTTCTGTATGAGCATACAGCTACTGTAGCTTAGTGGCTGTGAATTGTCAATAAATCGCAATGACACCCTCTCTGGGGGCTGTTTCACGAAGCCATCACAAAGTGCGATAAATCGCAGTTGCCATGACATATCTCTTTACTGTGGTATACATTGGCAACTACGCCTTTTTTGCAATCTGACTGCTTTGAAACAAGCCCCAGAGATGCACTGTAGTCAAAACATGGCATCCTAGATTCTGTCACGACTCAGGTCAATTGTTTGTTTGATTGCTTATTTTATGTTTATAATTTGTATTACCAGGACAATAACTCATCTAATATCAGACTCACAGAGAAAAAAAAAGTGACAGAGTTTGAAACAAATTCTGATAGTAGGAATCTCGCAGAGCAAAAAAAGGGGCTGTTCAGAAAAAAATCTGAACAGGCTTAAAAAATACCTACTATATTCCGCTCGAATGTAGAAAAGTAAGAATAATTGAATTGAACGGAACTTTGTTTATTCACCAACCATTAGTAATGAAAGCAATTCAGATTGATATACAATTGTTTTTTTCATAATACATGAAAGATGTTTGGCGAGAGAAAACATGTGAACGTTTGTGGTGTCCCAAATCATTTTGGGATAAACTGTTATCAGTATTCTCTTTATATCTACACTTTCTTGATTGACCAATTTTGGGTGACATCGAACCTGGGTCGCAGAGTACGGCACTAAATGTCAGCTGAAATCCATCCATAATGTTAGATAAAAGAGCTCTATATAGTACATCAGTTATTAGACGAAAGGTATTAAAATAATTGGGACATTTTCAGTTCCACATATAAACTTACCCTCGCCACTTTATTAGTAGTCCTGAGACTTTTAATAGATCCAGCCATCTGTCCGGCAAATCAAACTGCCCAAAAAGGAAAGGTGCCAAAGTGGATATCCTCACATACTTGTCTCCTTTGTCTTCCATTGTAGATAGTATATTAGAGTTCTGTCAAAATATACATGCAGTCATTCATATAAACAAAGCTTTTGTCTGTAATTATTCTACGTGTGACAGTGCACTGTAGTCTTAATGTCATGCACATTCAGCGAAACTTGACACGTTATAGAGTGTAACATTGTCAAAAACAATATTTTTTTAGATTTTTTTATCCTTTTTAAACAAGAGATCCCTTGCCCGCGTTCATCTATTCATATTAAATTGATTGATTGATTGTTTGGTGTTTTACGCTGCGCTAAAGATTATTTCACTTATATGGCGGTGTTGCCAGTTTTATTGTGGGAGGAAACCGGGCTCTATGTACAGTACACAACAGGGCTATAGGGAGATAATGTGAGCCAAGTTTGGTGAAAATCGTACTTTCCTTGGAATAAAGGTAACAAAAAAAAAACAATATCACCGCCTGGTGGCCACATTGAATATGCAAATGAGATGAAAATGAAATCTTTCAATGGCATTTAGAAGTTGAAAGGTTAACAATAAGGTGAAGAATTACTTATGGATAACAACTTCTTGGTTAATTGGGTGACGACGTTTCGATGTAGTTCTTACATCGTTATCAAAGTTCTCGGATGGCCGCATCTCCATGATGATGACGTATCAAATCTTTCAATGGCATTTAGACCGTAGAGTGATGATGTATGTTGAGTGATTAAGATTGGACTTATAGTTTTCTTGGAATAAAGGTAACTACCGAAAGTTTTCTTGCAATAAACGTAACAAAGAAAAACAACATCTCCCCCTGGCGGCCATATTGTTTATGTAAATGAGATGAAAATGTATGATGTACAACTAGACCATAAGGTGATGATGTATGTTAAGTTTGATTAAGATTGGACAGGTAGTTTTCTTGGAATAAAGGTAACAAAGAACTAGAAGTAATAGTATCATTGAGTATGCCCCCTTTGGGGAAGGGTGTTGTTTGGAGGGATGTGCATTAGTTATCACTGAAGGTGATACATGCCCCCGCCTAGCAGGCACAAGTTGATCATGAAGTAGAGAAATCGATTCTGAATAACCTCTACATATAAAGAATGTACGAGTTGGTGAGATGCTATAATGAGCAGACAAACATTGTGGTATACTTTTAAAAAATTTCAAGAGAAAACGTCAACCCGTTACAGAGATAACCTGAAATCATAACTGTTTTTACGAGGTCTAGGCCTACAGTGGCGCCACCTATGAGCGGATTTTCTCGAAACACAATCTCATCCGAGGTATTGTGGATATACATCATATAAAAAAATTTCAAGAGAAAACATAAACCCGTTACAGAGATAACGTCCGGAAACCTCAAATCATAACTGTATTTACGAGGTCTATGGCCTGCAGCGGCGCCACCTATGAGCGGATTTTCGCAAAACAAAATCTCATCCGACGTATTTTGGATATCCATCATATAAAAATATTTCAAGAGAAAACGTCAACCCGTTACAGAGATAACGTCCGGAAACCTGAAATCATAACTGTTTTTACAAGGTTTAGGCCTACAGTGGCGCCACCTATGAGCGTATTTTTCTCGAAATACAATCTCATCCGAGGTATTGTGGATAAACATCATATAAAAAAATGTCAAGAGAAAACATCAACGCGTTACCGAGATAACGTCCGGAAACCTCAAATCATAACTGTATTTACGAGGTCTATGGCCTGCAGCGGCGCCACCTATGAGCGGGTTTTCTCAAAACACAATCTCATCCGAGGTATTGTGGATACCCATCACATAAAAAAGTTTCAAGAGAAAACGTCAACCCGTTACAGAGATAACGTCCGGAAACCTCAAATCATAACTGTATTTACGAGGTCTATGGCCTGCAGCGGCGCCACCTTTGAGCGGATTTTCGCAAAACAAAATCTCATCCGAGATATTGTGGATATCCATCATATAAAAAAATTTCAAGAGAAAACGTCAACCCGTTACAGAGATAACTTCCGGAAACCTCAAATCATAACTGTATTTACGAGGTCTATGGTCTGCAGTGGCGCCACCTATTAGCGGATTTTCTCGAAACACAATCCCATCCGAGGTATTGTGAATATACATCTTAAAAACAAATTTCAAGAGAAAACGTCAACCCGTTACAGAGATAACGTCCGGAAACCTGAAATCATAACTGTTTTTACAAGGTTTAGGCCTACAGTGGCGCCACCTATGAGCGGATTTTCCCGAAACACAATCCCATCCGAGGTATTGTGGATATACATCTTATAAAAAAATTTCAAGAGAAAACATCAACCGGTTACAGAGATAACGTCCGGAAACCTGAAATCATAACTGTATTTACGAGGTCTGTGGCCTGCAGTGGCACCACCTATGAGCGGATTTTCTCGAAACACAATCCCATTCGAGGTATTGTGGATATACATCTTATAAAAAAATTAAAAGAGAAAATGTCAAGCCGTTATGGAGATAACGTCCGGAAACCTCAAATCATAACTGTATTTACGAGGTCTAGGCCTGCAGAAGCGCCACCTGTGAGCAGATTTCTTGAAACACAATCTCATCCGAGGTATTGTGGATATACATAATATATAAAAATTTCAAATGAAAGCCTTCACTGGTTTAAGATTTATTGTCTGGAAACACTTTGTACGTACGGACGGACGTACGGACAGACCAAACTCTATATGCCCCCCCCCCATATAAATATGGGCGGGGGCATAAAAACAACCTCGCCCCCTGGTGGCCATATTGAATATGCAAATGAGATGAAACTGTACGATGCACAACTAGACTATATGGAGATAATGTCAGCCAAGTTTGATGAAAATCGGACTAGTAGTTTCCTTGCAATAAAGGTAACAAAAAAAAAACAATATCGCCCCCTGGTGGCCATATTGAATATGCAAATGAGATGAAAATGTACGGTGTACAACTAGACCGTAGGGTGATGATGCATGTTAAGTTTGATTGAGATAGGGCTAATAGTTTTCTTGGAATAAAGGTAACTACCGAAAGTTTTCTTGCAATAAACGTAACAAAGAAAAACAACATCTCCCCCTGGCGGCCATATTGTTTATGCAAATGAGATGAAAATGTACATTGCACAACTAGACCATAGGGTGATGATGTATATTAAGTTTGATTAAGATTGGACAGGTAGTTTTCTTGGAATAAAGGTAACAAAGAAAAAACAACATCGCCCCCTGGCGGCCATATTGAATATGCAAATTAGATGAAAATGTAGGATGCACAACTAGACCATAGGGTGATGATGTATGTGAAGTTTGATTAAAATTGGACAGGTAGTTTTCTTGGAATAAAGGTAACAAAGAAAAACAACATCGCCCCCTGGTGGCCATATTGAATATGCAAATGAGATGAAACTGTACGATGCACAACTAGACTATATGGAGATAATGTCAGCCAAGTTTGATGAAAATCGGACTAGTAGCTTCCTTGCAATAAAGGTAACAAAAAAAAACAATATCACGCCCTGGTGGCCATATTGAATATGCAAATGAGATGAAAATGTACAGTGTACAACTAGACCGTAAAGTGATGATGTATGTTGAGTTTGATTAAGATTGGACTAATAGTTTTCTTGGAATAAAGGTAACTACCGAAAGTTTTCTTGCAATAAACGTAACAAAGAAAAACAACATCTCCCCCTGGCGGCCATATTGTTTATGTAAATGAGATGAAAATGTACGATGCACAACTAGACCATAAGGTGATGATGTATGTTAAGTTTGATTAAGATTGGACAGGTAGTTTTCTTGGAATAAAGGTAACAAAGAAAAACAACATCGCCCCCTGGTGGCCATATTGAATATGCAAATGAGATGAAACTGTACGATGCACAACTAGACTATATGGAGATAATGTCAGCCAAGTTTGATGAAAATCGGACTAGTAGTTTCCTTGCAATAAAGGTAACAAAAAAAAACAATATCACCCCCTGGTGGCCATATTGAATATGCAAATGAGATGAAAATGTACAGTGTACAACTAGACCGTAAAGTGATGATGTATGTTGAGTTTGATTAAGATTGGACTAATAGTTTTCTTGGAATAAAGGTAACTACCGAAAGTTTTCTTGCAATAAACGTAACAAAGAAAAACAACATCTCCCCCTGGCGGCCATATTGTTTATGTAAATGAGATGAAAATGTACGATGCACAACTAGACCATAAGGTGATGATGTATGTTAAGTTTGATTAAGATTGGACAGGTAGTTTTCTTGGAATAAAGGTAACAAAGAAAAACAACATAGCCCCCTGGTGGCCATATTGGATATGCAAATGAGATGAAACTGTACGATGCACAACTAGACTATATGGAGATAATGTCAGCCAAGTTTGATGAAAATCGGACTAGTAGTTTCCTTGCAATAAAGGTAACAAAAAAAAAACAATATCGCCCCCTGGTGGCCATATTGAATATGCAAATGAGATGAAAATGTACGGTGTACAACTAGACCGTAGGGTGATGATGCATGTTAAGTTTGATTGAGATTGGGCTAATTGTTTTCTTGGAATAAAGGTAACTACCGAAAGTTTTCTTGTAATAAACGTAACAAAGAAAAACAACATCTCGCCCTGGCGGCCATATTGTTTATGCAAATGAGATGAAACTGTACGGTGCACAACTAGACCATAGGGTGATGATGTATATTAAGTTTGATTAAGATTGGACAGGTAGTTTTCTTGGAATAAAGGTAACAAAGAAAAAACAACATCGCCCCCTGGCAGCCATATTGAATATGTAAATTAGATGAAAATGTAGGATGCACAACTAGACTATATGGAGATAATGTCAGCCAAGTTTGGTGAAAATCGGACAGGTAGTTTTCTTGGAATAAAGGTAACAAAAAAAAACAATATCGCCCCCTGGTGGCCACATTGAATATGCAAATGAGATGAAAACGTACGGTGCACAACTAGACCATAGGGTGATGTTGTATGTTAAGTTTGATTAAGATTGGACAGGTAGTTTTCTTGGAATAAAGGTAACAAGCAAAAAGTTAACGGACGGACGACGGACAACTGACGACGGACCACGGAAAAGCGATTTGAATAGCCCTCCATCAAAATGTTGGCTGGCTAAAAATGGGGCCTTTGTTGCTCAGTTGGCCGAGTGATTGATAGCTCTCAGTACATCAGTGGGTCCCGGGTTCAAATTTCATTAAGATCATATAAAATTAAAATAAAAATTTCACTTGGTCAATCTCATTGGAAGAGTTGCCAGGTACTTGCCAGGATGAATTACTTTAGGTTATACTCTCAATGACTATTACACTATATCACTAAAAAACTTACAATTTGCACTTCTTGAGAAAAATAACCAAGAGTTTGAAAATATTGTCAAAGTGGTAACCCAAAAATATCAACATTTTGGCATGCCACTTTAATTAGAACTGTTATGTAGTATATGCAAAAATCATATAATAATTGACGTATTTCAACTCACCCAACGATTAATTTTTTCTTTGGAAGCAGAGTAACGCAGGGTCTTCTAAAACCAGTTGTATGAGCTTTATGAACTGTTGAAAAGAAAGTTCAGATGTTTTAGAGATTGATGCTCACATGTTCACATATTTTCAAATTATAATAAGAGTTAGTGTTAGAAATACAGAGCTAGGGGATCTTCATGTGTTTTAGTGATCATAAATACATATATGGCCATTAAAATAGTTCTTTAAGTGGCATTTAGAAGTTGAGCTTGATAATTAACACAGGGTTAGTATAGATAACAAAACTTCGTCTCATATCCAATCAAATCTATTGATAATATCTCAAAATTCAGTGACTTATCTAAAGTTTCAAAACTTGCTTAAAGTATCTCAATTATTGTTATTGACTTGGTGTTAGTATCTACACCGAAACGTCGTTGGAAATAAACGAAGAAGTTTTGGTATCCATACCAACCCTGTGTTTACCATTAAAATAGTTTTATTGTACAAATAATTTCACTTAGTAATTTGGCCATAATAAACTTCCATTATTTGGTTATAATTTTTCTGAGTAATTACTTAGTCATCGATGGAAGTCGTACTGAGAGAATATTGCTCTACAGACTGAGATCCCTAGGTTAAATAGGCGCCTAAATAAAGTGATTAGACCTTTGCCATCCTAATACTTTATGGGAAAGTAACAATGCTGAACGATAGACCTGTTACCTTTGTATGACAACACTATTTCATTGGTTTTCATTATGCTGCCTGGTGATAGTTGTGTGTTAAATAGTCTATTAGTATCATTCTCTTTGACAGACCTTCGACTCACAGTAAATTCTCAAGTCTAATAGGATCAGAATACTAGTAAAAAAGACAAGTTGTGAAACGCGGTTCAACCGATATCTGAAACACTGTTTATAGGCCGTTAATCTAAGCTTGTTAATCGCAGTGTTCTGGACGTAGCTTGAAAATCACTTATAATATAATGATGTAATGTGTACTGATACCTGTTGAACAATTTAATCACTTTCTGTTAACAATTCAAGGCCGAAATAGATCAGGGGGCAGCTGCACACAAAGTATGTATGCTTACACTGTTACAGTTTTTCAAGGATTTCAGAGACGTCTTTTCACAACATGTCAGAAGTTGAACTGACTGTGCTTTTACCTGCAGTCTATTGAAAACTTTTCCAAAATGGGAAACCAAACTTGTAAAACTGTTAAAAGTAAAACAGGCTCTACCATACCAATAAATTAAAGAAGAAAACACACACACTTTTTACTTTGGTCTTCAGCTTATAGTTATACTTCCAGTTTGATTTGACTGTAGACTTGTAGTTGTAGGACTTCTAGTATTTAAGTAAACTATATTAATTATTATACTTATAGCCTATACAATAGGCAGCTGACAAGTTATAGAGTTAATAGTTATACAACTTAAATACATGAAAAAGCCTGAATCGTCTGGATTGACCAAATATACGGTAATATCTCCTCTATATCGAGGAGCGGCGATGTGCAAATATCGAATTATTCGAATGCCATAAGCCACGTTTGCTTTTCAGGCCGTCGACTGTGATTCCAATAACATGTGATCTCCCGCAGCACAGTTCACACCTCCGCTTACGGGGTCAGCCGATGACACCACATGGGGTTAAACTGTATATTGACTAAGTAATTGTACTTCACAAACCCACCGTGTTTTGGTGAATTTCAAATGATTGTATCTACTTGAAACATATTAGCTTCTTAAAGAAAAAATGTTCAACAAAGATTTTTTAAATTTTTTCTTTGATTATCATAGAAACCAGCACAGAGGAAATGGTAACTTTGTCTTACGTCTGACTCTGAAAGGCCGTATTGTCTTTCCTCATAAAATCCACATGAAATATCTTGTATTTACATGGAAATAATTTGTTGTTAAATGTATATTCCTGGTGATTAGTCAATTCACTCGGCAAAGCATTTCTTTTTCAAATCAATCTCTAAAATCTAACCTTAAGGTTATAGCCACTGTTTTTGTAATACTACATAGTTAAATCCATACAGACACGTGCAGAGCTGATCAACAAAGCCTGGTTGAGTCCAAGTTTATGTGGGGTGAAAGTTTTGAATGTTTTTATTTACAAGTATTATCGTCAAGAAATATATTAACTATTTTGTAAGAACCTCTTTAAATTGTTTTTTTTTTTAAATAATAATTATTTCTTGAACAACAATAAACATGTACATGAGTGAAACGCCCCTATTAAACTTGAATGGTGATTGCCCAATGAGAGATAACTGACAGACAGTTGGAGACATTCTGACACCGCCAGCCACCTGCAGAGTTGAACATTGTTTCAATCAAAGTTGTGTGGGAATGGCACTTCACAGAGGCAAATGCATAGAGCTACAAATGCAGAGTCCTTGGCTTTATTGTGGCCAGGTTAAATACAAACCAATAAAGTAACTTATTATGTATTTCGCGGATTCTGACGTCTGTCTGAATGTAATTACTTGTCATTACATGAAATCAAAGCTGTTAAAGCCTTAATTCTATCAATTTTGAAATATCTTGTTTGTTTTTAAATTTTTTTTACAACCAACACGTACTGATAGTTTATATCATACGAATGCTTTGATCCTATAACTCTGAAATAAAACGCCGTCTACGAGTACTGCTGCTGCAGAACGAACGGGAGATGGCCCGCGTGTTTGCTACGACGCTTATATAGAATTGTAAATTGTACAGTCACTCGCCCTAAATCGGGACAACCCTAAATCGGGACAGTTACGACTTATACTTTATTTTTACAGTATTTTATTTATTTAAAAATCAACTGTTTGTTGCTGTTACATTGGACTTTCATCTTCAAAAATTTAAAACATTTTGCATCAAGTTTTTTTAGCGTTGTAATCCGTTTTCTGAAGCAAAGTAAATAGAGGTTATGCAGTCGGATCACTGTAAGCATTGACGCTCGTAAAAACTTGTCAACTTCCGAAACTTGTCTTGAATTTCTTCAGATATTGCTTTACTAATCTTTTATCTGCCAAGGCATGAGCCATTTACGAATAATACTACCGAATTAAAACCACACAGGCAAAATTTGTGCAACATGATTTTTTCCTAAATCGGGACAACCACTTTACAACATACGACACTGCCGTAAAACCGCGCATTCTGCATCGGTTGGAAGTATGCAATCGACAAATACAAGACCCGGTGTTTTGAGGCCGATCAAGCTAACTTTTTCGAATTTATTGGTGATTTCTTTCTTAGATGGATTAGAAATGTTTACGGTTTCATGCAAATATTCGAAGTTGCGAAAAAGAAATTCCATTTAGTCATGAACCGTAACTTTTGTGGATGAAATTCCCTGTCCCGATTTAGGAAGGGTTGTCCCGTTTTAGGGGAATAGTCAAATTTTTTAAGACGATTTTTGAAATAGTACGCTGCTTAGAGAGACAAAATCATTGGATTATTTAATCATTAATAAAGTCTATAAACTTCTGAATATAAAAATTGGAACTATTTGTTTTGTATTTTGAATCCTGCGATGAAAAATAGAAAAGTGTCCCGATTTAGGGCGAGTGACTGTACTATAGGCCTACACTACAGTGCGGAACACGTAACCTTGACCAGGCGGCTTGAGTCTTTCAACAAAATAATTTCATAACAATATCATATACTGGGATGGAAATCAAACACAAAATCTTTCCACACGATGTTGTCAGATCGAGTCAACGTTTAACGGCCGGTACATGGTGAATCAACAATTATCTAGTCTAGCCCAGACAATACACAACAACAGAAAGCGTCTGATGGGATAATAACCGAATCACTCCAGGCGGTAAGCTACCCAGCGAAAGTCCTCGAACTTTTCGAATGCCTTTTGCACCGTGTTACTTACTCTCGAATTTTTTAGAGTGCTCGATATAGAGGAGATATTACCGATACCCTCATTTACCTGTTTACAAGAAGTTTCAGACCAAAATGAAATCAAACTTGTGTCTTTAGCTGTGGGTGTGACTACACTGTATAGTCTATAGTAATAGTATACTATAATCTATATAACCAAATTTCCCAGTTTCAGTTTCAGACAAAAATAAATTCGGAGATGATGATGTCAAGACTTTGTACAGCTTTCCTGACTGGCACGTAAGGAAAACAGGATGAGACACACGAGTGCGGCTATTATTATTAATAGCCTATAGGCCTACTCACTCGAAAACGAAAGCAGTGATCATGGATTTTTGCCTGGGTTTTCCACTTTTCAACTGTTCACAATCACAGCATTTGTCAAACTCAAAAGGGTTGGGTATTTCATAAATTATTAAAATAAACCAACCAGTACTATAATAGCATGACTAAGCTAAAAAAATAATACGTTCTACCTTCTTTGGCTGAAGAAAATAAACATTGTAGTGTGTATACGTTGTTTACTGGTTATATTAAGCATACATTTCTGTCGTCAGTTCATTCGTCTGCCATTTTGAAGGCGACTGATATCTGTGTGTGGCATGTGCTGCTGTTACACGCACATAGTGGTGCCCACGACGAACTAGCCTTATTTAGCTGCATGGGACGTGTACTTCTGTCTATCTAAACTCTAAATTAAATAGAACCTTCGAGAGGACTGTTTTATATTTGGGATGATTGGATACTACAGGCCTATAGATGTATTCTATACAAAATATTGTATTTTGTGAGGATTTAAAAAACGGCGACAAATAGAGAATAGCCTATAACTATTTTAAAACACTAAAGAAAAGGTCTGTAATTTTAGTGTTGAAGAATTAATGTAGGCATATTCTTTGATAATAAATCCAGTTGGTCCAGAAAACAACAAATCAAATAGAAGCAGTTAAAAAGGCCTGCAGGTGACAAATTATAGTCGACTAACTTTTACTTTGACCAACAATTTTGGACCCAGCAGCAACTGGTACAAGAAACAAGCAATATTAAAAATCAACACAAAACGTACGAATCTGCATCAGTTTTGATTTGCATTTACTAATTGTATCATCATAATTTCAACACATTTAGAAAATATGTTTCTGGCAGTTTAAGGCATTACATTTGTATAAAATTGTTTTTGTGTGTTTTATACTTTCAAATGAAACGTTATGCGTTGCCTTTAGCTTTTAACTAGTCCCAACTTTTAAAATTGCACCCAACCTTTATATTATTATTAAGGGGTCCGAAACAAGCGCACCTGTGTGGATGTTCGCTATCTGACACTCAACTGTAGTGGCGAGTTTATTGGTTTCGTTTGTTTTGAATCCGCTGTGCGCCGATTATGAGAAGAAAAACGAAACCAAAAAGTGGCATAAATATAATTTTTCTTGCTTAATATATTCGAAATGTGTTCACTTTGGTAAGATATTTATCAATACTTTGGGATTATTTTTTGACATCCGTTTAAATAGGGATATATTTGCCTTTTCGAACTCGCGAATCTTCAATTCAAATTGGCGCCCTTTTACACGTCCCTAGTTAAGCACTTAAAACAGTTGTCAAAGGGTATCCCAAATGTTGCAATATAGATAATTGCATTACAAAGAACTGTCCACTCCTCTCCAAAAACGGTTTTGAAGTTGAACTTTGGGGCAGCCTCTTTGGCAGGTTAGGGAAAGTAGCTGAAAACAGGTATAATAGCTGTAAACAGGTATAATAGCTAAAAACAGCTACCAGCCGGTAGCTGAATTCAGCTATACAAGCCTATCAATGCTTGGAAAAACGCTCTATTTAATCTAAATACTTGTTTTTCTTCAATCCGGTAGCTCAATTTTATTTTTACTGAATGTATTAAAGCCCTGATTACAAGTATTCCGGAAAAAAGTATGTAACAAAAGACTACTACCTCCTGCAAAACACCACTACCAAATGTACACAAGTAGACTCAAAATTCAATGCTGTCTGTTTATTAAAATTTCATCGCAATTTACTCATGCTTGCTCTTGTAAGCGGTTACTTCCTGTGTGTGGGTTATGCATATCATTAGGTTGCCTTTAATAATGAGTTTCAGTGTGTTTTGAAGAAAAGACATGCCACCTGAAAAATCTATGGATGCCATAGTTTGAATATTTTACTGACTTAAAAGCCTGTTGTTGGTCTTGAATAAAATTGAACAAGCTTACAAACAATATAAGTTAAAAATACATAAATTTTAATTCTCAAATAAAACACAATTTTGGGAAAAATGATAAATTATGGCATTACTGGATATCCATAGTTTTCAATATTGTTTCTGCTAAACGCACCATAACTGGTTATTAATGCCAACTTTCTGCCTTTGTCATGCACACACAAGAGGTTATGGCCTAGAAAAGTAAGTATGAGTGAAATTAGATAGAAATTTGATAGATAATGTTCATTAAATAGGAAGTTTTACTTGTGTACATTTGGTAGTGGAGTTTTTCAGATGGTAGTAGTCTTTTGTTACATATTTTTTTCCATCATACTTGTAATCAATGCTCCAATAGATCTGTTAAAAATAAAATTAAGCTACCGAATTGCAGAAAAACAGTTGTTTAGAATTAATCAAGCGCTTTTTCGTGCATTGATATGCTTGCATAGCTGAATTCAGCTACCGGCCGGTAGCTCTTTTTAGCTATTATACCTGTTTACAGCTATTATACCTGTTTTCAGCTACTTTCCCTAACCTGTTTGGGGAAGGCAGCTGACATATAGCTGCACTCGTGTGTCTCTATCCTGGTTTACTTACTTTGCCGGTCAGGTAGAGCCACACATTAAACCGCCATTATATAAGGGTGAGATAACCCATATAATCTCATTAGGCCAATTTTTATGCTATGCTTTACAAAGAGCGATTTAACAGTTTAACAACGGATTTCGAAGAAATCAACTGGTTCAGTGAAAAGAGGAATGTTTCAAAGATAATAATAGGCGGTAATACTAATAGCTGAAAGGTAGTTGAGATTAAGGATAGTTAAGACTTAGCTTAAATCTGAAATCCGAAGTCCTTCCAAATAATTCATTTAAAAGCCGTAACTAGCTGACATCATGCAATATTTCGACAAAGGTATAGGGCCTATTTGTCATCTTCTTCCTATATTGATGTTGAAGTTATTCAACAAGTTAAATCCGACTCATTATCTGATATTTGCTGGTCGTCGGAATTTAACGGTTCTGACACGTTTTCTGACTGAAGAGCTGTTTTGGCCAAATATTAAACTTTACCTTCAGTCAGAATTGTTGTTTCTTAGATTCCTGTGTTGATGACAATGTGTTAGTGTTCGAGTGGTCTTTATCCAAATTATCGTTAAAATATAAGAAATATTTGTTATTTTGTTACTGGCCATTTATTGTCGTTTCTTTAAAAAAAAAAATGGTCACACACACAACAAACCGTCAAACCAAAAGAACTATTTCAGGAGTCTACTTCAGTCTTGTGATGGCTGCACACTTTCAAGTGATCTCATAAATCACTGAAGCAGGCTATACCATGTGGCTGCCAAAAAATGCAATTTATGGCAATCACAGACTCTTTATTATATAATCTGAAATTTTCTCAAATTATGTGCCATATTTCTCTCTTTTTTTCAGAGCAGTTCCCTATGGTAATTCTTTCCACAATTTAGAAGAAAATGGTGACTGCTTTTGTGGAGGGGTGGAATTTCGTCCAGACTCTGGGAGAAGGAGCCTATGGGGAGTAAGTCCTCTAACAATCATCGAGTTAGCCAGCCGGCAACTGATTTAGTTGGGTCAATCGGCCGACTGAGAGTCTCTCAGTCTGACACAGGCCTTCCATCAATAAGGCGAGGGTTTGAATCCCACTCAGTTGAAAGAAAAATTGAAAATGTCTGCTAGTTGTCAGGTACCTGCCAAAGGCTGGGGGTTCATCCGGGCAAAGAGCCGGTCTCTTCCGCCACTAAACCTTGAATGCCACCATATTAGTGAAATAATCTTGAATGCGATGAAAAACATCAGTCAATCAATTAATAGCGAGTGAAGAGTTTAGAAATGGCAGCAATGTGGACGAGCTGTTTCTAAAGATATACACGATATATGCAGGTTTTAAATTTTTGCAATTGTTCACTTAAGATACTTGTAATTGCTGCGACTCAGCAGGTAGAGCTGTAGTCGCTCAGTTTGACACAAGTATTCCATTGATAAGGCCACGGGTTCAAATCTCACTCAGTCTGAAGAAAAAAATTGACTAAAGATTTAAAAATTCTAAGTGACTTTTTCAGTTGATTGGCGTATAAATGTAGAATGGGTGCCAGGTACTTCCTTTGAGCCAAAAAATCTTACAGGTGGCATAAAACATCAATCAATATCTCTAATTATATGTTCTATTTCCCTTAGTAGAACTCTTTAACGTGGAGGTGCAATTTAGTGGTATGAGTGGGACAGACTTGTTCTCGTTGTCATGCACAGGAATACAAATAATGAAAGATTTTACAGATAATTTTGTTAGATTTAAGTGTATTAATTGAACAGTTATATTTTTATTTTACTATCTGATTTAAAAAAGAGAAAAGAAATATTTTGATCATATGGCCTGTCTACAGTTTCTTCTACAATTTCCCATTCATTAAACACAAGGCCCGTCCCAGATATCTCACATGAGTGGGAAAATACTTTCTTCTTATGATAGAGAGCACAACAAGGGGGGGGGTAACTTTTCCTCGATGGAAATATAACATATTATCATGGTTGTTTACTGTTTTTAAAAAGTTCATGCTGTAGATTACCCAGTTCTTAGTTGTTTTTTTACTGTTTTGTTTTTGTAGAGTAAAATTAGCTGTCAATACAGAAACTGAAGAGGCTGTTGCTGTGAAAATCATTGACATTGAGAAAACTCCAGGGGCAAGCGAAAACGTTCGCAAAGAGGTAAGGAATGAATCTAAAGAAGACTTATTTCTTTAGTTTGTCAAGAGTTTTATTCATCAATCAAGTTTATTAACCAGAAATCCTCTCAAAAAAATTGTATTAGGTTTATTGTGGTGAAATTTGACAATCTACATGTAATTCATATCTTATTTATGCAGACAATGTGATGACCTTCATTCACCAGTCCATGCATGGTTTTTGTACGCCCGGCTTGAAAAGCGGGCTGTATTATTGTATCATCTCCGTCCGTCCGGCAGGACGGCAGTCCGGAAGTCCGGCTGTCCGCTTTCCCTTCCGCTCCATAACTTCTAAAGTTTTGATTCCATCTGCACAATTTTTTCTAAGTATATACCTTATGGGTAGAAGGTGTGTCGCAAACTATTTTTAACATCACTGGTTACATAATATGGGAGTTATATTGGATTATGTAATATTCCCTTCCGCTCCATAACTTCCAAAGTTTTGATTCCATCTGCACAATTTTTTCTGAGTATATACCTTATGGGTGGAAGGTGTGTCGCGAACTATTTTTGACATCATACATTTTGTAATATGGCAGCCATATTGGGTTATGTAATATTTACTTTTTCTCTCCATAACTTTAACAAATATGATCCGATGTTTTCAAATCTTTCATGTTACATACCATATTAACAGACAGTGTGTAAAAAAATTGTTTATGATATCAACTATTGCAAATGATTGGATTATGTACATTCCCTTTTATTCTTACTTTCATTTTCATGAAAATAACCTTTAAATTATAAAATGGCTTCTACTTTTCAGATTCTCATCAAAAAAGGATTTTTTCAAATTGCAATAAAGTTTCTAAATTGATTAAAACTATTCTTAAATCAATATATAACGTTTTAATCAAATGAAAAATATATATAAGGATTCAAGTTTTATCTACAGACAAAGAGATAAGTAACCCAGCCTTGTTCTATTTATACTCTATTTAAACATACCCTAAAACTCTAAGTCTCTTATCACTACAAGTGTTGACAGTTTTATGGTGGTCCCCTATACCGCATGGCCATGCCATGCTCAACTGTTTTTATTGTAGCCAAATAATATAGAAAAATGATATTATGAGAAAAAAATTCAAATCTACTTGAATTGGTGTGACCTGCAAAATTGCCAATTAATTGCATTTGTTTAAGTATGATTAGTAAATTATAAACTACTCTTCTAAAAAAATTGAAACATTTTAGTCCAAACTATATTGACAACAAGCAATGCTTAACATCACGATTTAACAGCAGCGAGAATTGATGACTTGTACAGAGTACAAATCTTGTTAATAATCTTTGATCCAAATAGCCCATTTTAAATTTGATACAGATGGATTTTAAAGGTTTTAGTGATAACATTTCATTTTGTTGACATCACATCACCTTTTACCAAGCTTCAACTTCCTTCCTCTGAATTTTGAAAATTAAATTTAAATAAATATGGAAGGATTTGTTTTGCGGTTACTGTGCCTTTCCGGGCGTATTTTGGGTTTCCCGAAACTCTTGTTAAGTGTTAGATAGATCAAACCTGACTCTCTAGAGTAAATTCATGTGTAGACTAGTAGGTACAAACTTTTTGTTTTTGGCACGAGCTCCCAAAATTCAGATTTTTTTCATAAATTATGATTGTCGAGAGCAGTTGAGCATTTGAAGTACCTTGAAAAACTAAACGATTGGCATTGAAATAGTAATCTGAAGGTGTGTTCAAATATCCGGGCTGTACGAGTACATTTTTTGTTGCTTATAAAACTACCTAGACAAACTTCTGCAAGATTGGTATCAACGGAAAGGTCTATTTTGTACTTGATAAAAATGACGAACAATTTGCTTATTCTGTTTCACCAAAATTTCCCCTATATTGGGCAGCTCATACCACATTCTACAAGTATTTTGGTATAATGATAATAATAGGGTGCTGTTATATTGTTAGAAAATTCCATTGTTGTATTTATTGAATGAAGGATTTTTTGTATTTAACCAGATCTGTGTTCACAAACTTCTCAATCATGACTACATCATTAAGTTCTATGGCTGTAGGAAGGAGGGCAATATACAGTATCTCTTTTTGGAATATGCCAGTGGTGGGGAGTTGTTCGACAGAATTGGTAAGATTTTGCAACGGCAATCCAGGGGTTAGCTAGAAATTTAAGTTAAGGTGTCCAAATTGCCCTTTTTGAAGCAATTTTCTTAGAACAGTCTGTCCAAATTTTCCTATCTCACCCATGTTAAAAATGATGAAATCTGAATTGATCCAATCTTCTAAACTGTCCGTCCACTTGGACGGGTAGCTGGCTAACCCCATAAAGGCAACATTGACCCCCTCCGTCATTGCCACATGGGCAGGCCAAACGTTAGAGAATATATGAAACATTCAATGAAACTGCTTTGTAACGTTAAGACATTTGTAATGTCCCAAAACGGCCATGCTGAATTTATTGGACCTTTCCAAACATTTGGTCTGGCTATGTGTCGCCTGTGTCAATTCTATCTAGTGTACCTTTAGGACTGATACTTTTTGGCTTGTGCCCTATAGATTAAGCAGACTGAATTTAGTAAGAGTCATCAAGGTTTGCTTTGCAGAATTTTAAAAAATGTGCTAAAGCGATAATCCCAGATTGGTTGATAAAAAAGTATATATATTCAATTCTGACCTAAACCATTTCAATTTGAGACCCAAGGGTTTTTAAAAAAATGACTTCTATGTAAATTAATTGCCAATTCAGTAATTTCCCTGATGATGATTGTAGCTGACTTCTATGAATCTCTGCATCCATCATGTTTGTGATGTCATTGTGTCACAGAGTTGATCTGCAGAATTTGTCTAATGTTTTAAATCGTTTGACCTACCTTAAGTTGTGATCTGTTAATTTTGGTTGATTTTCAGAACCTGATATTGGTATGTCAATGCAGGAAGCCCATAAATACTTTACACAGCTCATCAATGGGGTGGTAAGTACTATTATTATATAACTGGAGTGAGTGTTGCAATTTCATTGGTCAATAGGCGGTCACATGACAGTTAATATTATCTTATATTACATGACTTGCTAGTTAATTTAGGATTGGTTGCACATTCTCTTTGTTGCGCAACGTAATTTGTGTAGCTTTATTACTGTGACGTCATTTCGATGACATCAGATTTGAGCGTTGAAACGGAATCTACATGACGTAATTTAACCCATTACAATTGTAATGCCTATGTACTATGTTATGTGAATTATGTAAATATAACATCTGCCTGAAATTCTGTGAAGGTTTAGAATAAATATATACGCTAACTTGATATATAATAAAACAATTATTGACTCTCATGCCAGTTAATATGATGATTATAATGACCTGGAAAACTTATATTGACCTCTGCCTTCGGCATCGGTCAATATAAGTTGTCCAGGTCATTATAATCATCATATTAACTGGCATGAGAGTCAATAATTGTATATTATTAACCTGGTTTCTTCAAATGACTTTTTGGCAACCTTTGTAATCCACCTAATACCAAACTAAACAAGCACTCTGCAAAACTCATTAGTAACGCTGATACATGTACGGTTTTTGTAATTCAGGATTAGCGTCATTCCGAAAAATGTAAAACCGATATTAACTCAGTACCTTTGCACTTTATTTTGCCTTCATCCGACTTTATTTTACCAGACTCTCTCGAAGAAGACAAAATAAAGTGCCGAAATAATGAGTTAATATGGTGCCTTGCAGTTGTCTCTGCGAAACTATTTGTGCATTCTGCTAAGTTGCTATATGAATGCAGAATTTCATAGTAGTCAAAATTGTTGAGGTTGTAACCAGGACTTTTTTACTTACCAGAAATTGAATATTTCCCAACTAAATTAGCTGCAATTCATTTTATTATAATATTATGGTCATTTTGAGGCAGATATTGGACCTAAAAAATTGACACCCAGGATTGCCAGGAAACCCTAGAATATAAAAAAAATGTAAGCTACAATGTAACAATGTGTGACTGATTGAAATTCAACTCCTCGCTGGAGTTTTACATGACTGCTATGTACTTGTTTGTGTAATTCCATTTTGTGATAGCTCGCCAGATTAAAAAAAATTTAAGTAAATCCCCAAATTCCATGTATTTGGTATTTATAATTAGTTTGTTGATAATTCCTTATCAATTGACACGAAACATAATGTGTGACTGATTGAAATTCCACACTTGAGTTTTAAATGACTTACATGTACTCCCTAAATTAAAAGAAGGTTACGTAAATCTCCAAATTCCATGTATTTTGTATTTATAATTAGTTTGTTTATAATTCCTTATCAATTGACAGGAATACCTTCACTCCAGGGGAGTCACACATAGAGATCTGAAACCTGAAAATATACTGCTGGATGACTTTGGTAGGTTTCTATGGATTATTTTATTGCTCTCAATCATCTACTTAAATTGTGTCGAGGGGTTTCCTCCGGGCAATGAGCCTGGTTTCATCCCCCACTAAACCCACTAAAACATCAATCAATCTACTTGCCCGAGGTGCCAAATTTATTTGGATAACCTCTAAAAGGAAAATTTCTGATTTTGATTGAGAATATAAGCAAATGAATTTAATTGAAAAGATTAAATGATTTACATAAAAATATTAGATGATCCCTCATCCTGAATAAGCTGCATGGAAAAAATATATCTATGGTTTATTCTTATAAGCTGCAACATTCTGCTGAAAAGAGGGTTGATGTTAAATGTTGTTTAGCAATTCTAGTCGCACAATATCCTTCTTAGTTACATCAGCTCTTCGGTATCCATTTTCCATTTAGATAACTTGAAGATTACAGACTTTGGCCTGGCTACGGTGTTTCGACATCAAGGCAAACAGCGTCTCCTGGAGAAATGCTGTGGCACCATTCCTTACTTAGCTCCGGAGGTTCTGGTACGCAAACCATATCAAGCAGAACCGGCCGACATTTGGTCTGTGGCTATCATTCTTGTGGCACTTCTTGCTGGCGGTAAGTTTACTTTATTGTAAAATAATTTTTTAAAAACTCCATAAGTTTGTCTTCAAACTTCAACAGGTAAAGATGGCTTCTGTTGCAGTCTCGATAAAGTGATTGATTGATTGATTAATGTATTACACTGCACTCAAGATAATTTCACTGAAGTGAGGATTTTGCCAGGTTTAGCAGGGGAGGAAATTGAGCTCTTTGCCCAGAGGAAACCCCAACCTTCACTGATACCTGACAACACTTCCACATACGGCGATCAAGTGAAAATGTGTCATGGGTTTACATCTGCTTCAGTAAACAAAATGGGTTCTTATTTGATTGGTGTATGGCGATGCTTGTCAGCATCATGATTAGAATTTTACTTAAAAACCTTGTCATATATTAAAGTGGCATGAGCTGCCAAAATGTATATTTTGACATTAAAATTATTGTATTTTCTCAAGACGCAGAATTCAGAAGCTTTTTAGTGTTTCTAGTCTCGAGAATGTACGATAAAGTATTGTTTTGAACTAACTTTGGTTAAGAATGAATGAATGGTCGTCCAGGTTATTTAAATTTTGTTTACTTTTCGGACACCGTTCCGGTTTATATAGGCCGCCACATACTGTATAGAATTTCCTCATTCCAACGCTAATCATGCAGTTTTTCGATGGCCTTCAAAGCCTCTTACTGTCGTGACGATCAGAAATTATGGAAAAAGTAAGAATTTTGGCAGCTCATGCCACTTTAACATGTGTGGTTGTCGTGCTAGGTTTTCTACTCAACAACAAAGACTGGATTTACACTACTTTTTGAATTTCATGTAAATCAATTTTTTTAGTTGCTTTACATTTATATCAGTTTGAGTTTCTACTCATTTGCGTGAGTTTTATAAATGTATTGTTTCAGACTGAAATTGTATAATTTTGAATTGGTATGTTCATAGAGTTACCCTGGGATGAGCCTTCATATTCATGTAAGGAGTACTGTGATTGGACAGAAGGAAAAATTACCCAGAATCCATGGCGAAAAATTGATAACTTGGCTTTGTGTAAGTTTTAATTGTCTTTTTGATGTGGGGGTCAGTTACTAGAGCGATAGTCTCTCACCCTGACACAGGGCCCTCAGTTGATGGGTTCACTGGTGCACATCCCACTCATTCCGAAGAAAAATAAATCAATAAATCATGTTTTTTTTTAGCTAGAGAGCCTGCTAATAAATGGTTGTCAGGTACTCTTTGAAGGTTGTTGTTTACTCAAGGCAGAGAGGCGGGTTTCCTCCCATTCTAAACTTGGCAATTTTACAATTTAAGTGAAAAACTACACTTTGGCGCTAAAAACCTTTGATAACTGTCACAAGTATCAGATATCATGAATTCCACAGGGATAGGTCACATACCCTATTTTTATGATTCAATATGGAAGTACTTATTGCCATGCAATGTAGTTTTATCATCTGACTTATATCATTTCACTCATCTGCAACTAAGGAACCATCAATGTCTTGAGAATAAATTGTTTTGCATTACAGCATTAATACGTAAAATCTTGGTTGAAAATCAAAGTAAACGATACAAAATACCTGATATTAAAAATCACCAGTGGTACAAGAAGAGCTTCAACAAACGCAATGGTAAGCTAAACTTGAATTCCTTTATTTTAACTATCAAGCATCTGGTTTGATCAATGTAAACTAGAACCAAATGGTTTCCTGCGGGCATTGAAGCTGTTATTTCAATAAATCTATCTTCCAATGCTCTAAGCCCAGTATCCCAGTTTTCAGAGTGCAATGTGGCCGTGTGTTGTGGGGCCAGGGCTGGGGGGGGGGGGGGGGGGGGGTAAAAAAAAGGGTTTTGCGGTTTATTGTTGAAAAAAGTTTGACATTGGTGCTTTTCAAATAATGAAATTATATCATTAGATGCAAACATTTTTTAAAAAATGCTCCAGCTCTAAAACCTTGTAATGAATATTGTAAACTTTTATCCTAATCCACCATATTTGTCAAATACATATATCTCATTCAGTTTGTGTATTTTGTTTCAGGCGTGCTCGGAAGTTACATGTCCAGTTCCCCGTCTCAGTCACCCAACTCTACAGGACCCTTTAAAAGGTTTTGTTCGAGCCAGGAGTCCTCTCCGCCTGCCTTAGGGTAAAACTATCTTCATTCACCCATCGATGCCTTTATAAACGATAGCTTGGAAGAATGTTTCAATCTAGTATTAAGGAAGTCATCTTAGTTTGAAGCTACAATGTATGTCAAACTTTTGTAAAACTATTACGAAAATTTTTTGTACGTTTCTTTTCTCAGTGAAGTACATAAAAATTCTAGGAGTGCTTTCTGTGCAATATAGAGACCAGTCTACTCCACTAATAAATCTGACACATTCCCATATTAATTAAATGATCTTGAGTATAGATTAAAACATCATGTGTCCAGCAAAGAGCTACCTTACAAGTTAAATAAACAAGAATGCAGCGTAAAACATCAATCAATCAGGGGAAATGAAGCAAATTTACTGAATTGACATTTTTCTTGGGTTTTTGTTTAGGGAGAGTAAGATGTCATGTTCCCAGCCTGAACCCCGACAGACAGAGGGCAGCACAGAGAGTCTGCCTAACGATGATGAGAGCGCCTCTAGGATGAGTTTCTCCCAGCCTGTTCATCCTGATCACATGTTCCTTAGCAGTCAGTTTGTAGGAACACCGGGATCTTCACAGGTAGTCTACGATATGCCTAAATGTTGTAGTGTAGGGAGTGCAAGTATCGGGAGAATTCCACAAATTTCCAGTCACCGACGCTGTCATTGCGCATGTGGCAAGCCTTTATCGTTCAAATGTGCCGCTTGGTTCGGACGTTTTAGAACAAAATACGTCAACAGAACTGACATCAAAATATGTCAATAGAACTGACATCGTCATCAAAAAACGTCATTTGTCACCGAATATCATTAAATCTCTTGGGGAAACTGTGTTAAGATATTGTATATAGTGTTATTTAGTTTTGTAAGTGGGTGTATTTCCTGTTGACTTTATAACAAATAAACACAGGCCCTATTGATTATGCAGGTCTCATTAGATACTAAATATATATTCAGTATCCACCATATTGACAACTAAGAACAGCTATGGTAGATTTTTATGCTTCCTGTTTTCTGACACCTTAGGAAATCAACATATTTCTTGATGAGAGGTAGACAAAAAAAAAAACCCAACCCAGCAGAGTAGATAAGACAGTCAGCATTTATAGCTGGTCCCCTTACCCCCCATTCAAAGCCCCAGACATCTCTTGTTTTCTTAACTCGCCAATTCACATCTATAAAGGCAGCCGTCAGTTATATTTATGCAGTTAAATGTTCTTGTCGATAGGCCATGAGTGCCACGACCGAAGACCACAGGTTGATATTTTTGGGTACTATTCCCGTAAACCTTTGCAAAAGTTTCACGCTTGGAGGTTATTGACTCCTCCTTCATTGCCATTCAAATGAAATTGCACAAATCTTCTTGTCTAAAATAACCATGGAGACAAGTATTTATATATTGATTTATGTGTCAAACATTCTAGAAGGTATTTTTGTGTGGTTTTCAGACGCCTCTTCAGCGGTTTGTGAGAAGGATGACTCGCTTCTTCGTCAAATCGGATAAGGAAGAAACTATGAAACATTTGAACAAAGCTTTTGGCCGACAGAAATATAATGTCAAGAAAAGTAGCCCATCTATGGTATGAAAATATGATATCTTGTCACACTTGCGGTGATTTTGTTCCCTCTGAGCATGTTTTTGACCCCTCGACCAGCGCCATATCTCTGGGATAAATCTTTGTAAAGGTTTGATTGATTAATTGATGTTTTACGCCACACTTAAGATTATTTCACTCATATGGTGGCCTTTTCATATTTAGTGGGAGAGGAAACCGGGTTCATTGCCTGAAGGAAACCACTGATAACCGCAGTGGTGCTGGCAATTCTTTCACATATGGCAATCAACTGAAAAACAGTGGGTCAGTCAGCAGAGTGATAGTCCCTCAGTCCGTCACAGGCCTTCCGTCTGCGGTGTGAGTTGGAATCCCTGCCAGGCCAAATCAAAATAAGTTTTTGGCTCACGTGCCAAAAGCTCATATTGTTAAAAAAATTACTTTGTGATGATGTATCATTATTAGTAATCTCAACTGATTGCTAACTGTAACTACTACTTTTTAGAAAGCTTTTACTGGTTTAAATCTTTCCATGGCATTTAGAATTTAAAAGGTTACAATAAGGGGAAGAATTGCTTATGGATAATATAATGAATAAACCAAGATGTTGTTATACATAAATAACTCTTCACCTTACTTTACCGGTTTGTTCGTAACTGATTACTTACTGTAGCTACTACTTTTTAGAAAGCTTTTTCTGGTTTATTTTCTGTCAGTTTAATAAGTGAATGGTGGTTTGAACATGTGCCCCTGGTTGATTGATTGTTTGGTGTTTTACCTACTGAGCCACGGAGGCCCCTCGTGCCCCTGGTATGCCTGTAAATTGCTGTGGAAATTTTACTCACCATCTTTTCTTTTTTCAGCTGACTGTCTTCACAACTGATAGAAGAAACATGCCATTGGTGTTTAAGGCATCCCTGTTTGAAATGGGGGAAAATCTTCTGGTGGATTTCAGATTATCCAAGGTGAGTTTCCCTGGATTTTTAACACGTAAGCTCAGCTAATTCTTCTCTTGTTCCTTCTCTTAACATTACCATCAAATATTCCAAACTTGAAACGATGGGCCAAGGGTTCAAATCCTACAACAAACATGGACAATTTCTGACAGGGTTTTCAGCCATTCAATTTTGTGTAGAATAGCTACCAAGTGCTGACAGAAAGTCAAATAATTTATTTATAGTTGTTTTGTTACAAAGAAAAGAACATTAGCCAACAGGCTACTTACAATGTATGCCGATATTGTCCCTGAAATTAGCTAACAAGCTACTTACAAGTACGTATGCCGACGTTGTCCCTAAAGGTTGGAAATTTCCTCTGGGTACAAAACCCAGTTTCCTCTTCAACTGAACCTAACAATGATGGGTTATAAGTGAAATACCAAGAGTTGCCACGTACTCGCCGAAGGTCGGGTTTCCTCCTGGCAATGAGCCTGGTTTCCTTCCCCACTATACCTGGCAACGCGGCCATATAAGCGAAATAATCTTAAGTGCGGTATAAAACATCAATCTGAATCAATCAACTAATATTTTGATGGAGGGTTGAGATACAAACAAGTTTAATTTTTCAATTATCCCATATATATTCTTGCTTTCCAGGGTGATGGCTTAGAGTTCAAGCGACAATTTGTGAAGGTTAAAGAGGAGATGGGTTTTGTGGTTAGTAAGGTGGCTGTAACCTGGCCGATGGCGCCCTCACAAACTGTTGGATGACAACTTTAAACAGACTTTTGCCACATGATCGTTACATCTTTCCACAACTAAAGGACCTCATTATTCACTTGGCCAGTATTAGAGTGACAAGATCTTGACCACATCATACTGAGAGAAAAAAACAGTCTTTGTTGACCAAACATTGAAAATGAGGTTCGGTCATCAATATAACTACTTATTATACAGCCATCCAATTGACCAATGATATGAAGGGATTTCATTTGGAGGGAATGAATACTTAGGGGTGTGGCTAGATGTTGATTGATAGTCTGACTGGTGCGGTGACATAGTACATGTAAATATGTGCATTTCACTGGTCAACTATGTAATAAGTGACGTTATCATGTGGTGATTGATACTAAGATAAAAAAAACAGGTTCCTTTTCTGCAGAACATGTAAGCTGGAAGGGAGTGCTTACATGTGGGTGTCGCTCGACTTTGATTGACAGACTGTTACTCTTATAGAGAGCAAATCTGTTCACTTCAACCATAGACTACGTCGATTTAAACTTGTCACTGAATCATTGACTATAAATGAAAGAAGCAGATTTTCTTCATTGTTTTCTCTATGGAATGCATAAATTAAAGGGTGAACCAATAAGTGGGCGTGTTTAGATGTTGATTGACAGACTGGTGCTGTCACATGTGTTCAATTTATTTGTCCAGCATGTAATAAGTCACTTTATAGAGCTTTGAGGTGAGGATTATGAGATGATCACCTGAGGGCTGAATCCCTTCTGGTTATAACTCATATCAGCATGAGTGTTGTTTAGGGGTGGGGAGAGATTTATGTCTATTAGTACTCCTTTTGCTGCCGTAAACCATAGCAGCTGAATGGGGTGTCAATCAATTTTTGTAACAATTCCCCAACTAAGAGATTCATGATCTATTAGATCCACTGAACAACTGTAAATATTCATGGTGTAATTGAGGTTTCGTTACTACTTTTAAGAGATTCACGTCTACCACAAAATAAGCTTCAATCTTGGAGTCCTTTTGTCTGGTCAACAATTTCCATCTTCTCTTCACACCATCAAATATACCATTCCATTTCAACTCAACAATGTACATATACATTTATCTCATTTTCATTGTTATCTGGATTGATTTTGAGAGCTACCTAACGTATTTAGAGATTTTCTAAATTTATGGGTGCTAGTTGTGTGAAGTGTGACTGAGAGCACTATCATGGTCTAACTAATGCAAAACAATTGTTAGTGCATTTAATCACATTTTATCATGTGTATTTACTGGCTCAGCCTGCTTCTTGAAGAAGTTACCATCACAGGTCTCCTGTCAATTTTTATATCACATTCATTCATTAGCCTTCATCTTGACTCACAGATCAAGTACAAATTGCAAAATGATCTTAAAACTAGTCATCCTAACATTTAAGCGTGCCATAACAGTTTAAAATACTTTGCTGGTACATTTACAAATGAGTACTTTTATGAACCGTCAAATCTGGTATCATATGATGTTAGAACAAGCTACCTATCTTAGATCACTAGTCGAGGTAGTAAACTTTTAGACCGACCTATGTGGGATGGTTGCCAGCTACCAACGGAAGGTCGTGGGTTTCCTTCGGGCATAGAGCCCGGTTTTCTCCTACAATAAAACTGGCAACGCCGCCATATAAGTGAAATAATCTTGAGCTCGGCGTAAAACACCAAACAACCAATCAATCAACTTTTAGACAACATTTGTGGAAGAGGTTCCAGATACCCGCGGAATGTCTGCGGGGGGTTCCTGCAAACAAAGAGACAGAGCTCAGGAATATAATTGGAAAAATTTTGAGCGTGATCAAATTCAATCAGTCAATGTTATGAATAAGTCCTTTTGTCTGGTCAACCATTTCCATCTTCACACCATCAAATATACTATTCCATTTCAACTCAACAATGTACATATATCTCATTTTCATTGTTATCTGGATTGATTTTGAGCTACCTAACGTATTTAGAGATTTTCTAAATTTATGCGTGCTAGTTGTGTGAAGTGTGACTGAGAGCACTAGGTCATAAATAGATAGAACTTATTACAGCTTGAAATATGATTACATGTATAGTTATCAAGCTGCAATCATCATCTAAGAAATTACTGAATTAGTAAATTAACTGACACTGATTGCCAGGGTGAGAGTTGAACTCACGACCAGGTAACCCTAAGTTGTGAGTTCAATTCTCACCCTGGCTCGGAATTTTTTCCAGGTCAATTAGTGTCAGTTAATTGACTAGTTCAGTCAGTGTCGGTTAATTGACTAATTCTTTATAGTTATAACCTGTACTAATTTCTACTGTTCTCAGAAAATATAGCTGTTCGCTGATCAAGTATGCCTACCCCTGGTACACTGGGCGGTCTTGAGGCTGCTGGTACACTGGGAGGTCTTGAGGCTGCTGGTAAACCGGGCGGTCTTGAGGTTGCTGGTATAAACTGGGCGGTCTTGAGGCTGCTGGTAAACTGATGCTGGTCACTACTGCTGACCTGGAATAGAATTCTTCCAAAACCAGCTTAACGATGATAACTTGTATGGTTATTTCATTATTATTTTTTTGTTGTGTAGTTAGTGAACATTCTACACAGTTCTTGATTAATGGAAATATCCAAGTCCTATACAAGTTGTCAAATATACATGTATATAATGTTTCATTTTGCCAAATGTATACAATGAGGTGCTTCTCATGGGAGATGGTCATGATATTTGTAACTCATTGTTAAATGTCACAAAAGAAACTCTGATTTTCTGCTAATCCAAGTAAGACACCTAGTTGAAGCTCTTGAAGGTCCTAATTGTATCTCCAATTTCCGGACAGTTTTAGTATAAGAGCTACCAAATGCTTACATAAAACACTCAATTGTGTTCTCGGAAAGTGCATCTATGTTGAAACATTTGTTATTAAAAAGTGCTCAAAGACCTTATTTGTGTTATTACATGTCTTAATTGCCAGGCGGTATCAATTAAAATTGTTTATTAAGCTTCGGTGGCTTAGTCTAGCAGTCAAACAAAGGCCTTCCGTCGATGCTGGGCGTGTTCGTATCCCACTCAAACCAAGTTAATTGCACTTGAATTCTGTATTTGGAAGAGTTGCCAGGTACTCAATGAAGGTTGTGGGTTTCCTCCGATTAAAGAGTCCGGTTTACATACAAGCGGACATACAAGTGAAATGCATCTTCAATTCTATATATAGTCAATCTTAATTGTGATTAGGTAATTTATTAAAGTACTATTCGCTTTGTGACGGACAGCGACTGGTAAAAAAAAGGGAAGAGATAAACTAAATTAACCTGCATTGTTGATTGATGCTTTTCACCATTCTAAAGTCGCCAGGTTTAGTAAAGGCCCGTTCACACGGTGCGATTCATTGGCCGAACCGACTTGCAGCATGTGATTAAAATGGATGTTTTTAATTGGTCGATAGGATTTGTCAACCAATCAAATACATCAATTTTAATCACATGCTACAAGTCGGCACGATAAATCGCACCGTGTGAACGGGCCTTTAGGTAGGAAATCGTACTAATTGCCTTGGGAAAACACCCAACCATCTAGAGCGATCGAGTGAAAACCCCAGACAAAATAACACTTTTTTGTTGAATTCGTAGGATCGAAACCCGCGACTTTTGTTGAGATAGGCGACCATAGCCTTTTCTCGCTCGAGGGAATCTCTCGCTGTATAGGAGATGAGGATTGCAGAAATCATCCCAAAACCCAAATCGATGTCTGTCCAAAACTGTTACGGTGGTGTTGGATTTTGGAATAAAAATAACCGTCCGTCGATTCTCCGCCAACATAGGCTAACGACCAATGCCGCAAAGCTTCGCTCTTGCAATACAATTTGTGCTCCAGAAAGCTTTTGATGCCTTGATAATCTGAAGATCGCCGCGATCCTTCGATATTCAACTTTCCCGTCCCCAAAACATTGGATGGCTAGAAACACGCTATTTAATTGAAAATTTATCAACTTCGTCATTTTGAAAGGTATCAAACTAACAAAATTTATTAGTTTTTATTTAGTTAAAAAGCCTGGTCAAAAAGTTGCATGCCGAAGACTGGAATCAGGTTATTTAGCCAATCTAGACTCTATACCGTTGGACCAATGTTGGCAATTAAAAGATGTCCCAGCATAGTTCTCTTTTACCCATATTGTGACAGTTGTTTCTTCCATTTAACACCATCCAACGATTCTGCACCATTAGGTTTAATAGACATGTGGACTAACATAGGAAAGCAGTCATTTGCCAAGGTTCCACACTGGTGCATGTTGACCTTTGGCGAGTACCTCTGGCAACTCTTCCACATACGGCGACTGAGTGAAAAATCCATTCAGAAATTTTTCAGCTTTTATTTGGTCTGAGTGTGATTCGAACCCGCGCCGCATGGATGGAAGGTCTGTGTGGGACTGAGGTACGATCACTATAACCCACTGGACCACCGAGGCCCCAGATACTATTGAAATTGTATAAAGAAAAACACACGCCATTTCCATTTTTTGAAACAAAAAGCTGTTTGCAAAAAAAAGCCCCCAAAAAGGATATCAATGTAAGTCTCTCAAAAATGAGTTTTAGAGGGCTCTTAGACTGTTAGATCGTTTCTGCATTTTACTCTCAAGAGATGATGATTCCAAAATAAGGAACAACTTTGACAGTTTTTTGCCATGAGGTGTGGAAACTTTGACGTTTGAATGGGACCAGGCTTATCGATTTTTTATCTTTTTTTAATTGCTTGTCAATTGGAACCATTACTAGGTTGTCACCCAATGAAATTGACATCGACCTGAGTGTCGTTAAATCATATCGCTTAACGAGAGTGACAGTAAATAAGCATATTTGAGGTCATCAGTCAGTAAACTGGGTCAATCTATCGATCGATTCTCTGGCAAGTGCCACGTGACCCGTATCCATCGCAACAAGCCAAACAGATAGTGTCGTGAAAAGGATTATCCTCTGCCACGGTGTATGAAGCGGTGGGCTCTGTATATATATACCGCTATATTATATACACTGTGGGATCTGAAACTGGACAAGTTTAAACAAGGAGAGACACTTCAAAGTAAGCAAATTTTTAGTTCATATAGCTTGATAATCATATCAAATAATCCATTTCTTAAGCAATATTAATTATGAACATCATCAATCAATATTTACATGTGTGTGTATTTTTAATGAGAATTGAGATGCTTTATATAGGCCTACCAACCGTTAATTCCAGATAACCAAGGGCAATAACTATGGATTACCGACGGAGTCGTACAAGCCTTCACGATGAGCCTGTCATCGTGCGTTATACCGTGGAGACAGAGAGCAATGTGTCCAGAAAGACCACCGAGTTTATGTCAAATAAATATAGGCCTAGGCCTATAGATTTTCAACTTCCACAGACAAGTGAATTAATGTTCAGTGACAGTATGCCTATAGAATTTCCCCGTTCTCAGAGCAGAAATCTGAAACTACTAGACCGTATACATTCCAAGGTGTGTATAACTGCAACCAACAAACCCATAGCAAAATAATTAATGTGACGGATTAAGGTCATTGTTACCTGATTAGTCGGGATTAACAAAATCCAATTTTATACATATATATACCTTTGTGGGAATAATAAGAATTAATGGGTATTTGTATGCATGGTTCATCTAACCGCTTTCGTACAGTTGCAATTAAATTTAAGTGGCGTGAGCTGCAAAATGAAAACATTTTTTTTAAAAATATAATACGAGAAAGTCTATTTCAAAACTAGTAATAAAAAGAAAAAGTATTTGCACAATTTTACCAAAATTTGAATATTTTAGGATGGACATTGATCAATTCTACACAAAAATTACTTTTAACCTATGCCTTAACTTTTGGTGTCACAAAAAACGCCTCCAATATGGAGTTTTGAGGGATTTTGAAGCATAAAAAATAAGGAAATTTCAAAAAGTTCATACCACTTATAGCTCACTGGGTTAACCATTGTACAATTACTAAACACCAATTTAGGAAAATTTAAATTGTCTGTTTTTGTTACTAATAACAACTACCGCCGCGGTGTTAAGCGGTGATAGACTTACGTCTCATGATTTGAATGTCTTGTGAAACATATAAGAATGAACCATTTCCTTATCCAGTTGCAGAGAAATTTATTCCAAATTTTGAGGCTCACCCCGCTTCAAATATAGAGTTGTGCCATCCAATAGGTCTATAACCAGAAACAACTGTGTCAGTTTTCTGATTTGTTAAAAAATAAATAAAAAAACTACATGCCGGACCTTTTCTGTTTGAAGTTAGATGAGCCGACTCAGGCCCTCCTTGATGCATTTCGCCTGTTTGACAGAGAGGATTCTGGGGCGGTTTCTAAAGGCGATTGTCATCAAATTCTCCAACAGTTTGGATTTAGCATGACACCATGGGAAGAGGAATCGTTTTACAGCAGGTAATTAGAAAGAAAATATTATTAGATTAGAGTTTTATTAGATTTTAGGCCATATAATCCATCCCACGATTATAACAGAAATATATCAGCTGGCCAAAGACGTGCCCCCGCCCCCCACCCCACCCCCAATTTTATTTTCTATATATTAAAAACTAAGCAGGCTTTTGTAACATCGACCAACATTTTGGGTCAAATGGCCTATTATCTATAGAAACAGCGAGAAAATCCATGTAAAAAAAACCGCAAGCCTTGACTTCCTTATATATGCTGCATGTTAACGTAAAACTGTACCCAAAACAGGACTCAAAATGATTGAAAAAAAACATCTTATATATGTATTTTTTTTCGGGAAAACAAGGAAGGAGATGGTGAGTTTATCATGAAGCTTAACCCATAGCGACCATTTTATTTAATCAGCATAACCTTGTAAGTGTGTGTAAAAATCTGACATTACATTTTTCTGTTTGATTAATCTGACATTACATTTTGCTGTTTAAATTTTCCTTGCTCCAACTGTTTCTGATTTTTTTTGTTTGGGCTCATCCAATAAATTACGAAAACTGCCATTGATGTGCCAATGTTTCAGATGTACACACTTTGTTTTTAAACCACTGTTTGATTTTTGTTTTCTAGGTGTGGACTCCGCGTTGTTCAAGGAAAGATTAACTACATTAATTTACTGAGGAGATTTCAGAACAGATCTGAAGACAGTCTACTAAAACGGCTGCTAAAATCCAAATATAGGTAAGACAAAAATATCTATTTTTATATTTGGCAATTACATGTTCAACATTTTCTGGCTACGGTTTTGGCAAATCAGAACCACAGTCCCACACAGACCTTCCATCGACGCGGTGCGGGTTCGAACTCAGGTTGATCAAGGAGAGAGAGATATTACCGAATTGAACAATTTCTGAGTGGATTATCCACTCGGTCGCCGTACACTTGTATGTACTTGTCATATATTTCACATTTTTTTGTTGAATATCGTCGCGGTAAGATTGAAATGTTCAGGGTGACGTTCAATTGTCTGTCACTCACTCCTGTTCAATTGCTGGCTTTTTAGGAATATTTTAGGAGATTTGAGGGATACCGGCAGGGATATGTCTGCAGAAGAAGCTGAACTGAAAATCTTGCGTTATATCCAGGACGAATATTTACTACTGGTGGATTTGTTAAAGTAAGTTCTGAATAAATTAAGTAATTTCCCAGCGGTAAATTTCTACGCCCCTCACCCCAAGTTTTATAATCTGATATCTATGACGTAGTAGGGGACGCGAAAAAAGCTGAGGTTTCCTCCCGCACGAAACCAGCATGGCATATAAAGTGAAATAATCTTGAGTACGACTTAAAGCATCAATTGACCAAATCATTAGAGCAGTTCACCATTACCGAAAAGTAAGTTTTCCTCATTGTCGGTAATAATAGCTGCTAGCCAGCTAATGTTTTATATTGTTGTATATCCGGCAGTAAATCCGACAGTATCCGACATTAAATAAACAATTCTATTCTATCATTCAAAAGAAGAAAAAAAAACTCCAAAAAACTTTCATCATGTCACATTAAATATCGGACAATTGCTAATTAGCCAGTAGATAGTATCATAAATTAACGAAATAAATTAAAAAAGCATTGTCTTGTAACTATATCTGTTTCTATATATTTACCTATCGCATTCCCTTTCAGAGATCTCGAACGAAGGAATCCACGTGGAGCCAGTTTAGCATCCGTTCGGGATGTCATCGAAACTTTTCTCGGCACAGAAGTCTCTTCTCGCGAGTTTAACACCCTTGTCAAGGAGGATCTTTTCCATAAAGCCGGAGATCATATTCCTCACCGAAACCTCAAACTTCTCCTGCAAACAGTGTCCGTGTAAGGGGATTTGTCTTATCTGTTTTTGTCGTATACGTGTGTGACCATAATATACAGTTATAGGCTAATTCTAATCCATCCGCGCAATACTGCCTTTATGTTATTTACTAGTATTTCTTTACTTTTTTGGTGTTTTTCGTCCCAATCTATGGCGGAAACCAGGTTCTGTTCGTTGAAAAAAGTCACAATTATCCACTGGTGCCTGGATACCATTCCACACCTCAAGTCCAGGGGGCTGTTTCTCAACACATTTACGCCCGTCGTAACTTTGCGCCTATCTTGTCATGACGTTACGACCAGGCGCAAAGTTACGTCGGTGTCGAGAAAGAGCCCCCAGACTGTCAGAGTAGGATTCGGAGCCACCCCTCCATGGAAGATGTTGACGTATTCTACTCGTCTCTTTGGTAAATCTCGATCCCGAAGGTGCGAGAATATCGTATGATAATTGTGCCTATTTATTCCTATAGATCCGATATCCCGGTACCGATGTCTTCACGTCAATCACGTGACTTCCGTGGAACGTATGACGTGAGAGAAACACCGAGGTACGAAATGATCCCAGTTTATAACGCAAAGCACGAACTACTACTGGAAAAGATTTCGCCAAAGGTATATATGAGTTTTAGGTTTTAACATATTGGTTACCCTTCATTTTTGACTGTTTTTGCCGGGCATTGTAACTCACGCCCTTAGTATTGAAATTGGCTTTAGGTTTTCGGTATAGGACCTGTGAGTCTCCCGAAAGATTTTGCGATATCCGGTGACATGGAGTTTTTTGATGACGTTGTCAGCTCGACTGACGTTCTTTGTTCTACGACGTCAAAACTGATCGTCACATTCGAACGATAAAGGCTACATATGCGATACTCCCGCTCCCTATTCGCCTATGACCACTTGTATCCCTTTTGAGATATGAAGACTTTGAAATGAATAAAATTAATCCAGCTTTAAATGTGAGATTTTGAAACATGAGCCATTTGTTTAGTGCCTATTTGCAAAATGCAGTATTTTATACATTTCAAATCGGAACCGAAAAATCGCTAAAATATGTATTTTGTACCGTTGGATAGGTAGATTTTTTAATAAACGTAGACGTGTGTTTTTTGGCCTTCGGTAACTGTTGTTGCTCTTGTCTTCAGATGATACAAGACTGGGAAAAATACAGAAAGAGATTCCGAGAGATGGACCCAAATGGTTATGGAGATCTTCCTCGTTCAGAAGTAGAGGTAAACTTTCATTAACTGTTTTCTGAATCCCTTTCATAAAATTGAAAGCCAAGAGTCTGGTTACCCTAGACATATTGTTTGATTGTTTAGGGTTTGCTGCATGCGTCCTAAATTGTTTCCCTTGAATGCTTATCGGCGATACCAGTAGTTTCGGAGATGAAACCGGAGTTTTATCGATGGCAAAAAACACAAGCATGGACACTGTAAAGTGTTACCAATACAATGTGCATACTGTGGCTTGTGGCTATATTCTGGGACAAAATCAGTATTTCGTCCAATCAGCATCGAATTAAAAAGATCACGTGACCTCATACCCGATATTGTTGAAAACCGAAACTTACTTGACTAAAAGGGAAACATGGTTTCTCTACCAAGAATAATTTCCTATTGTACAGAAGTGTTCATGTCACTCGTTAAAAGTCTGAAGCTCGGAGTCGGGAGAGTTCTTTAGCCTGGAACTGGCTAAGGATGCATCTACCTGGTAGGCTCAAATATCTAGATGGAATTTGTACAGAATCCGTGCAAAAATATTTCATCCTTTTTCCGACAGGACCTTCTGCGTAGGGGATTCATGCCATTGAATGAAGTAGAAAGAAAAGATTTGTTACAACATTTCGATTTAAAAAATAACGCTAGGTGAGTTGTATATGTTTTATGTTAAATGCTATGTTGACAGGATACATTCTCGCGAGATTTCTCTTTGGCCTGGGTAAGATAGACATGTAAACATCGTGCAATCTATAATGCAGGAATTATGGGGTATGCTGGGGTAACACTTTCAAAAGTTATTTGAAAAACATTTCAAACCTTATAGACTTCTGAGGTTATGTATATTCACTGGAAATTAAGAATTGATTTTACGTCAAATGATCAGATTGACTCCAGCCATGAAATCTCGCAGCGAAGTTTACACTCTTTACGACATCATTTTTTGTGGAGTGGTTCGGAGCGTCAAATCGCACGAAAGATTATTTTACTAGTTTTCAAGATTATTTTTTTTGTAGATTCAGAAAGCTATACTATGCATGTAGTTCTTGAAGAGTTTGTCGGTTAAACACTTTGACATCCTAGTTACCTATCGAATGTTTACACAATGTACTTTATTAACTAGAGTTAACTATGTGGAGTTGATGAAGGCTTGTAAGAGGAAAGAAGAGGAACAGAAAACTAGACAATCACGGGTATGTTGTGGAATACAGTCCATTTGTACCATGGTAAAAGTCTTGTTTTACTCTGAAATTCGTAAGCATCCCACCAAAGTTCAGGGTGATATTTTTTACGGAGCATTAATGGATAACACCCTTATTCATTTTTTCTGATCTTAAGTTGACCGGGCTGCAGACGACAAAGGTCACATTGTGCCAAATCACCCCTTGTTAGTCACCTCATTCCGCCTCAACTAATCCACCTCTATGGATTTTTTGGTAAAAGTCGCATCGAACGCCTCCCCTCCCCACCATGTATCCCCATTTATCAACACGCCGTAAGACTTAAACATACCCACATATAGTATGTTCATACAGGAAATGAACTCTCCCAGTGCGTTAAAAGTACATTTCTTTCTGGCTATGTTATCGAGTTATCATATCTGATTCTTGCAGGCTCAAACAGCACCAGTGGGTCGGCGGCGTACACCAAGGGGCATGGACACAAGTAGGTCTTGGACGTCAGACTCTTTACAGCTGTTTATAGAACGGGTAAGATAATATATAAAGAGTATGATGTGAATGAATTAATATTCGTTTTGTTTTTTTGTTTGTTGCGGTATTTTCCATTATGTGGATGCATTGCCATGCATGACAGTTAATGTTGCAATTTATAAAACTGGAAATAAATAAAGTTATTTTGGAGTCGGGGCTGCTGAGAAAGTACATGAATACCAGAGTTGGTCGGCGTAGTCCATCGCCTCCAGTGAATGTCATGGAATTGGGCAACGAGCTAACAGGATATGTTGCCTGAATAATTTGTGAAAGCCTTGAAAGAAAGTGAAAGTATTTCTAAAAACACTGTAAAGATAAGGAGTGATTTTTTTCTCAAGGATATCACTCAGAACGGATCAGCGCCCATCTACTCTGTAACTAAACTTCTAAAACATCTAACTGGACCTTCGCCTGTTGCTTTTTAGATAGATAGACCCCCCTCTGCCCTAAATTAACCAACCTGCCTTTAATTTCCACTTACAAAAGCGCTCCTCAGGAAATTCATCTTAAGAGTGGAAATTAAAGGATTGTTGACGCTTTATGAATAAACTTTCAACTTCCACCATCTTCTGATACTCATAATTTATGTAATAGAATAAAAATGTTCAATTTATTTGCAGCTCTTCATTTTACATGGGCTCTACGATATTTATTTATTTCCAGGTATTATCCAATTGGAAATGCATACGACAGGCGTTTAAGGCTCTGGATTTCGACAGGGATGCGTTTATTGGCAAGGAAGACCTTCGGCGGTCATTGGTGATGCTGGGCATGCGCTCTCAACACGATGACATCTACCATATCCTCTCTCAGTTCGATCAAAATATGGATGGTAAAATATCGTACAATGAGTTCCTGGAAAAATGCTTGCCATTATAGTGCAGAATTACAATAGGGTAAAGTATAAAACGAAAGACTGTCACATAGGAGCCCCAATAGCTCCTGGGTATATTCATGAACACTAAAACAAACGGTCAAAGGGAAATTCTTCTTTTCTAGAATACCCATGGAGACAAGTTTCTAATTGTGTTAAAAAGAGGTATATTATTTAGACCTTTCTACCCAATCACGACTTTTTTGGACAAACTTAGGCTTATAAAAATGCAGATGTTGCAAAGACAAACTAACGACTAGCTTATTCGGTGTACCAGTACTTGATGTACATGTATTTAATGGCAGCGACATTGAAAAAGGGAAATGCGTTATAGGGTAGTGCCTGAAGATGACTTTTGTTTTAGACATTTCCTCGAATGTTCTCCTAGGAATGACGCATATAGAGACTAGAGTGTAGAGAAACTTTACAATATATCATAATGAAGTGCCATTCTTCTGGAACAAGCATTCTTGATGTACCTACTCAATTCAATCGTTAGCCTATATACACGTTTCAAAATAGAGTACAAAACTACATACATCGTTCTAAATCGCAAGGGGCATGTCTCCCAACGACGTCCTTCGTGTTAAGTGTAATTTTTTTAAAAACAAAAATCGTGCCATTTTAACACCTGCAAGTTAAAGTATTTCATGGCTATTGATACTTTCCAACATACATATCCCCATATATTTCAGTAAAACAAAGTTCATAGTGTCGAACGGCTCTTCTTGATGGATGAACACCGATGACAGCATTAGTCACATGGTGCCATTTTGAGACACTGGACAACAGCGACCCTAGCGGTAGGAGGGGATGGGGGTGAAGGGTCTTTGTGTGATACAACGTCGATTGGCGTCTATCAAATCTGGAGTATTTCGCAGAGTAAAGATTTTGTTTAACCTGACCGTTACGAATCTCGATATCTCTAAGTGTATATGTGAATATCGCCACTGCTAGAGTTAAATTTACGCCATAATAGATTTTTAGAAGCTCGATATGTCGGGTCTATGTTTTATGATATCATCATCATATAGGGCCTATAAATAATACATATATTAATTATCATATTGTTTAAGTTATATTTGAGCCAAGGTGATATTAATATTGATCAGGGGTATAATATCTACAGCAATCTCTGTCTTATTAACCGTTAATATTTTAATAAAGATTTTAATAAATTATGTTTTTTCCTCACTCGATGTTTTTGTCCAACTCATGCTACCACGTGATCTTACTTTATATTATGTACAAAAAACTAAGACGACCTTTTGACATTTGTTAATATCTAAACTATCGTTTGCTTTTAGTGAGCGTTAGTGACCATTTTTGTCTTGCTGGCTTCTTACAATGGCTATCCATTTCTACTGGCACTTCCGATCATTTTTGCTTTGTTGTGAAAAGGGATTCGTTTTCGTAATCGTCAAAGACAGCGCATACTTAGGACGATTCTGAAGGGTTTATTGATTGTTACGCCGCAATCAAGAGGGGAGGAAGCCGGGCATCTTGCTCGACCTGAATGGTTGATACCCGACAAATTTGGCGATCGAGTGTAAAGCCCTGTCAGAAATTTTTAAATGCTTCTTTGGGCTCCGTGGAATTTAAACACGCGACCAATCGATGGAAGGCTGGATTGTGTTCGCATTTTGAATAGAGGTACTAAATTCTACATATCTCAGGGGGGTATTTCATAAACGACTTATTAGCCGACTACGGTCAGATAATCGACTAAGCAGTAATGTTAAAGCAGTGCTATTCTAGTCGGCTATGTCAGTTTAGCCTTCTAAACCTGTTTACGAAATACCCCCCTAAAGTAAATCTTGAAAATACGAAACGACCAAATAACAGTCTAAAATAGAGTACAAACCTACATGCATCATTCCCCTGACTTGAAAAGATTTACTCGCAATGTTAGCCAAGGGATGCAGCCATTTTGTTTAAAACTTCCGAATTGTTTTTCATCTATTCTCAAGATTCGTAGAAAGTATTTTATGGCATTTGATCCTCTCTAACAGTTTATTCTAATCTATATGCATGGAATGGAGGTCACGTGGTATTTGATGTGCATCGAATGCCGCCATTACGCGCTTCAACTATCAATGGCGGCACATTTTACAAAGTCAGATCCAAATCAGCCAACGAGACGCGTCCATTCCACGCATATAGTTCATTGATTCTAATACACAGTCCAGGGGCCTCGGTAGTCCAGTGGGTTACAGTGATCGCCCCTCAATCCCACACAGACCTTCCATCGATGCGTCGCGGGATCGAATCACATCCAGACCAAATAAAAATTGGAAAATTTCTGAGTGGATTTTTCACTCGGTCACCGTATGTAGAAGAGTTGCCAGGTATACTCGCCGAAGGTGGGGGTTTCCTCTGGGCAATGAGCCCGATTTCCTCCCCCACAAAACCTGGCAACCCCACCATATAAGTGAAATGACCTTGAGAGCGGTGTAAACCATCAATCAATCAATAAAATACAGATTTCACAATGCCAATATCGAGAGAATCTCAATGCTCCTGATTCAATGACTCACGAATCTACTCTTGCCTTAGGCAAATCTCGATCCAAAGGTGCGAGAATCTCGTATGGACCAAACGATCACAGCTTGATTGATGATAACATCTAACTATCCTAACCGTTAAGTTTTCTCGTGAGATCTATGAAAGAAAACTTTAATATCCGTTTTACCATCTTTAGATAGTTTTATGAATTTGTCCTCTAGAAATAAAGATGCAAATTCAACAAAGTTTAATCTGGCCTCGAGCAGTTCCAAGCGGTAATGGACAAGTGAAGTGAGAGGGGAGGCTTAATTAATATCCACTAATCACACTCGTCAAGCTTGAACAACGCTTTATTTGCAAGTATCGTACATTAACGCTTTAACATTTGTAAATTTCATGAACATATTTTATTAAAATTAAGAACACCGGCTATTTGCATAGTGAAATCGACCAAGCATGAAATAGAGGAGCTCATCAAAAGTCAATGTAATTACTCGACAGTTTTGCCTTTTTTCGGGAGACGAGACTTCGGGGGAAATTAATGCAGACGTCGATGTATTGTATCCACGAGGAAATAAGCCCTAACAACTTAACGCACTTCCATTGTTTTATTTTTGTAAAGATATAACCTTAAGCCTTTTCGGTTTTATATAACGTCTTTCTTTAATTGGGATTCTTTGAGATGAGTGTATCGTTGATTGCGTCTGCAGCTATATACACTACAGTTATATTATCAATTGTAGCGGGAAAAAAGCTACCAGGTCACCGGGTTTATGAGAATTATGTTAATGAAAGACTGTCATTGTATTCGGTATGAGAACGCAGACATTTGTTGTGAACATAGTCACGCTAAAATATCCTGCCAATCCGACGGTATTGTAAACATATCGGAGCCCAGGAATTAGTCCCAGTTCAGTCATGGGATGCATGGCGTTTAGAAGAAAACTTTTCAGACGCCATCGATCTGAATGTTTGTCGTATGACCATGAAAATATCTACGAAGAAATTGAGGATTATCTAATTAAGGACATTGATAACACAGGATCAGAAGATCCGTATGAAGAGAACGAAAAATGTGATATTTCCGACAGCTTTTCTGCAAATTTTGACGATGGGAAGACGAAACCTTGGCAGATTACCAGGGACGATAGAGAAGAAAATTTTTATTATCCAATGGGGGGCAAATCGAGAAAAATGGGTGCTATATACCAAGAGATGTTTAAGAAAGGAAATATTGAGCTTGGGTTTGAAACAGTGTTCTTTGAACGTAGTGCATCTGATAAAACTTACAATGTTAATACTGCAGATAAAGTGTACATGGCGGATGGCCGACGATCGTGTGCGATGAGTTCCGGACCGGATTTTAGCGAGGAACACATCGATTCCATTTTTACCAAAAATAAAGAGAATACAAGCGGTGCTGATCTCGATTCTCTAGGTCTGGGGTTAAACTCGGAGAGCGAAGATGAAGAATGTAGTTCCTCGTCTTCTTCGTCGATATACAGACGTGTGCCTTTATACAATGACTCGTATATACTGAGTAGCCATTCCTCATCCAGTGACGATATCTGGACCTCCGTACCATCAACACCTAGTTCCTCGCCGGTGGTTCCACGGAGACATTATTCAGATGTTTGTCGCTTTAAAAGACTTTCCGTTGACGATGAGACAAATTGCGGCTTAAATATATCGACATCTAACGTTCAGTCTGATATATATGTGAACTTAAAGCCAAAACCTACTGAACAAAATTACCTGTACTCCCAAATTGACAAAGGACAACGATCTTTTTCAGAAAATATCGCGAAAAAGTATATCGGTGCAAGTGAAAAATCGCCCTCACGGACTACAAGGGTATCGGACTACGAAAGCAGCTTTTACCAGGTGGATAACGAACGATATCATAGGCGAAACAAAAATAACGTTCTACAAGATTTGATTCTTCACAACAATGGATTACGGATATGAACGTTTCCAAATTACTAAAGGATTTAAAAATAATGCCATAACCTAATGTTTTAATATGTAACTTCAATGTAATATCAATAGAATGTGGGATATAAATTGATTTCAATTTTATTCTATACGTATATGAGAATTACTTTAATATTTTTCGGTTATTTTACAATCCCTATAAGAAATAATTAAGAAAGTTCTCTATAGAGAAAGGTCCATATATAGGTATATGACAATTCATCAAATGACATTCTTCGGATATAACTCTCTTTCAAATAATATGGATCGTCGAATTTTCACCAGCACTCATACCAAACGTTATCTAAGAATTATCCAGTGGTTTCCGACGATTTCAAATGTGTTATTGAGATCGGTCTCACATATGAGTCTTGCTTTAACGAAGAGGGTTGTGTAGTGCAATTTCTATTACCATCACGTGATATTAATAATTTGGTCACTCTCACTGTACATATTTATATAGCGTAAACATGCCTTGATCTAGATGCCAATGTATAGTCTCTGATATATTTTTAGACACTAAAACACACCGGCACGGGGGAAATCTTCTTGTCTAAAATAACCATGGAGACCAGTTTCTAATTATGCTAGAAAAAGAGTCTCTGGTACAAATAAGGCTATTTTCTTTCAACATCACATAGTAGCACACATACGAGATCGAAATCAAGAATAAAATTTGAAATAAAGTTTATCTCGAATTGTTCCCTTTTATATATGCGTATCTTTCAATGTTCAATGGAAATGCGGGGAAATGGAAAGGTATAAAATCATGTCAAGGAACCTTTTTGTATCTTCCAAGTTGAAAAGTTCCAAATTCGCCCTGAACGAATGTCAATATATTTTTTAACACTATAACACACAAGCAGGGAAAATCTTCTTGTCTAAAATAATGTCAATATATAGGTGTGTGTGTGTGTAGCACTGTCTTCAAGTATAAATATTCTTGATCAGGATATTCCCTATTGGCATTGTTACAGGTCCGAGGACAGCTGTATTGGTCCAAGGGTCTGAGGATCTGTGACAATGCCAATAGGGAATATCCTGAACACTTCACAATGTTATTTTTCATAAAATAATCATATTATTTACAAAAAGAGTTTTTTTTAAAATTCATATCCAGCCCTAAAATTGCTTTTTGTTATTAAAGGCCCATAGCCATTTTATTCTCGACGGAAAAATAGCACCCAAATTCTTAAAGTAATCACTAAATCCAAAATGTACAAGCAAGCTTAAACTGATACCCACGTCGGTTTCCCGTCAAAGTGAAGTTGAAGAAAAAAACATATGATTGTGTGCATCATACAATAACATAAAAATTGCATTAATAATAATTTGTAAAAATACAAAAATTAATATGCACTAGACCAACTATTTCTGAAGTTTTCACATTGTTTAAATACACCTGACCTCGCCGTTGAAGGTTTTAAAAATAGCAATCGTCAATCTAAAGGTGACGGCATTTGCAAGACATTTTGGCAGCTACCTGAAAAAAACCCCAACAAAAACCAAGAGACAGCTTTCTTTGCAAATGTATATTTAACTAGGTAAGTCATGCCCACATAACGATAATCTGTCTCGTTTCGATAACGTACCGACATGGGTCTATATCTTTATATGTTTCTTTGTATATTTTGCTTTAAGTGATCAATTCGAGAATATTGGAAACTTTTTTACCAGTATTTTTTCCACCAAATTCCAATCTGTTCAACTGTATATATGTTGTATACGTGCATTACAGAACAGCGATATGTTTTTTCTAATCTAAACCACACAAAGGTTAACTTCCCTCTGTTCAAAGTCTTTCAGTTTCTCGAAACTTACATTAAATAACAAAGGAAGCTTTGAAGCAATTTAACATAGACTTAAATGGGAGATTTTGAAAGTTGACTAATTTGTTGTTGTTTTTTTTTGTGACCTTTTATGAACTTCACTGTCATGCATTAAAAATGGCAAAAATATCTGTGTTTGGTACCGTTGGAAAGGAAAAATTAGCGCGCTTTTCTGGACCCTGTTGTGATTTGTTGTTTCCTCCCCTTTCAACGCAAAGTCGTCTGTAGGCAAGCGATATATATATAAATGTGAAAAGTATTCTTAGAGACTGTCTGTGAATAAATGTCACAGCGACTTATTCGATTACTCAAGGGATCTTAAAATTATTTTCAAATTCCATCCAATAAACACGATAGTGGGCTAAAAACAATATCTTCATTACAGACCTGCAGGCCGTATCCATGCGTCAATAAACACGGCCAATGTGTTTCATAACAACCTTAATTAAGCAAGAGACGTTAATTGACAAAAACAAAGATAAGAAAAAAAAATCAATTGCTAGATCATCCAGTTAACAATAGGCCTATTTTCCCCTCAGGGCCGTAAGATGTTAATATATGCATGGCAGAAAATTGCACAAAGCAGTTATGGATATATGCATTTCTTTATACTGTACAGCTTCTAAATGCAACTATACACAAAGCAAAAAGTTAAGCACCCCACTGGAAAGCCTGCACCGACCGATAAAATCATTGGTGTAGGGAGATTGTTGGCAAACTGATGTTGCAGAAACGATTGTGATCATAAAGGGCAACATTCTGGCGATAACAAATCACCATTAACGGCAATAGCTGTACAATTTATTCAGGATATCGTCAGCCAAATCAAAAGTGTATTATAACTAAATAGAAATATACTTGTAAGTATGAGTCCATCTGGCTTCACAGGGCAAACATATTGAAGTAAAAATGTCCCTTTGAGTGAGTAGAACACATCCCTAGAGCAGAAGGTCAACAGCACGTATTGCCTCCATTAGCTTCCAACCTGCGTCTCAACCCTCCAGTGAGACGTCGGGTCTGTTGAAGGGGTAACTGCCACCAATACCGATGTAATGCGGCTTCCAATTCCTGCAGATTTTGTACAGGAGGCTCTAGGGCTTGAGTGTTTCTGCCCATTTTCACTTCAGAGCCATTTTCACACCAGAATATTCGCCCTGTGAAGCCAGATGGACTCTTTTTATATTGTTAAAATACACTTTTGATTTAGCTAACGATATCCTGAATAAATTGTATACCCCAAATGTGCTCTAAAGGATTAAAATCCTCGCAGTTACCCCTTCAACAGATCCGACGTCTCACTGGAGGGTTGAGATGCAGGTTGGAAGCTAATGGAGGCTATACGCGCTATTGACGTTCTGCTCTAGGGATGTGTTCTACACACTCAAAGTGACAATTTCACTTCAGAATATTCGCCCTGTGGAGCCAGATGGACTCTGAAGTTTCATTCTTACATGAATCTTTTTATATTGTTAGAATACACTTTTGATTTAGCTAACGATATCCTGAATAAATTGTATAGCTAATTGCCATAAATGGTGATTTCTTATCGCCAGAATGTTGCCCTTTGTGGTCACGATCGTTTCTGCAATACCAGTTTGCCAACAATCTCTCACACCAACGATTTTATCGGTCGGTGCAGACTTTCCAGGGCGGGAGCCATTAATTTTGAAATTCTGTTTTAACGGGAAAATATAAAAAATTTGGCAGCTCATCGCATTTTAAGCTATGGCAAGAATATCGGTAGACTAATATATATATATATATATGTTTTAGGCGAAGAGTCTGCAGAACAGCTGCTGGCGTGTGACTCTGGAACTGCTGATTTATGCTAGGTCAGTTCCGAAGGGCTCGTCCGTCGTATCGCTTTTTTCCTCAGCCTATGCCGCTCGACAGACAACACCTATAAATAAAATCACCGTTTTATGGTTTATTTCGATTACCACGTTTTTATGTTACCCCAAAAGTTTGCAGATAAATCTATATAATTAAATAATTCAAAACCTGAAAGAGACAAAACTTATTTAAGTAAAACTATACAGTCACCGATGGGAGAATAGGCCCCTATGTCAATCAGTCTTTCTTTGATACGAAGATTTATGCATGTATTTTTTAATATAATTGGATACAATGTTGATTAAGTCTCGTGATTGGATGACCTATATAAGCATTAATTAGGCCTATAGCTTTAGTAATGTCTAATTAAACACGTATGATAAGTTAGACAGCAGTTCGTGGTTAGCAGTTCGTTATTCGAGAGGGAGCAGTCATTTTTCTGACTGATATACCAATTGGCTTATTAATGCAGATAAAAAATTAAATTCACTACACATGCTTACAAGGGCGTATACTATATATACAGTAGTATCTTTACTTCATAGATTACCCACCAGGGGGCGCTTTTTGAATAACTGTCTGAATAACTGTCTGAATAACTGTCCGGTTTGTTATTCGCTTATTATTCAAGATAGAAAGTCCAAATTTGCTACACATACTAGTGATGACGTATACTATGTAGTACTAGCGTTAGTTTATGGAATACCCGCCAGGGGGCGCTTTTTTAATAACTTTCTGAATAACTGTCTGGTCTGTTATTCGCTTAGTTTTCAAGATATAAAGTCCAAATTTGCTACACATACTAACGATGACGTATACTATATAGTAGTAGCTTTAGTTTATGGATTACCCGCCAGGGGGCGCTTTTTTGAATAACTTTCTGAATAACTGTCTGGTCTGTTATTCGCTTAGTATTCAAGATAGAAAGTCCAAATTTGCTACACATACTAGTGATGACGTATACTATGTAGTACTAGCGTTAGTTTATGGAATACCCACCAGGGGGCGCTTTTTGAATAACTGTCTGAATAACTGTCTGAATAACTGTCCGGTTTGTTATTCGCTTATTATTCAAGATAGAAAGTCCAAATTTGCTACACATACTAGTGATGACGTATACTATGTAGTACTAGCGTTAGTTTATGGAATACCCACCAGGGGGCGCTTTTTGAATAACTTTCTGAATAACCGTCTGGTCTGTTATTCGCTTAGTTTTCAAGATATAAAGTCCAAATTTGCTACACATACTAACGATGACGTATACTATATAGTAGTAGCTTGAGTTTATGGATTACCCGCCAGGGGGCGCTTTTTTGAATAACTTTCTGAATAACTGTCTGGTCTGTTATTCGCTTAGTATTCAAGATAGAAAGTCCAAATTTGCTACACATACATACAATGGTACATACTATATACCATTAGCTTTGTTTTGAACTTATTTTATTATTCATAATAATAATGGGATTGGGGACAAGTTCTTAGCAACTTAGAATACCCCTCTCCCTAGAAAATGGTTTACAACAGTGTAGTATGGATACAACAAAATTGTAACAAATTGGGTAAAAGAAAACAAAAAAAATAATTTAACTTTCTATACAAAGACCAGTGAACAAAGTAAACAAGTAAATAAAATATGTTAACAGTGTGTGGAGAAAGCACGCATGCCATTCGTCATCCTGAAGTGGAAAGTCAAGGTTTTTTTGACTAAATAGGAGTTGCGTCAAACCTGGCGCTTTGCTGGATAAATTTCATAGTGGAATCTATTATTTTACAGTTCACTGTATTTGAATATCCTGGATTTCCGTTCAGAAGGTCAGAAATCTCACAGTTTTGAGGAACTTCGTTTAAGAGTTCAGTGCGAATAGTATCGTAGTTTGGACAAAAATAAAAGAAATGAGAAGCATCTTCTACTGGATTTCCACAAGAGCAACTAGCATTAGGCACAAGATTTACCCTATATAAGTCTGCATTGAGGATACTGCAGCGATTCCTTAACTTGGTAAGTATAATATTCAGGACTCTATTGCCACGTATCATATATTTTGGTATGTGCTTCCTCTGCTGTGAGACTTTCCTCTTAAATTCAGAAATAGTAGGCAGAGCTCTTGTTGCGGCATCAAGATTATTCCAGGCATACAATGCCGATGGAAGGAAGGAGTTTTTATAAATATTAAGGTTACAACGAGGAATAACAAAATTGTGTGCGTTACGCAGGTTGTAATTTGTGATATTTTGTACTTGCATTGGGAGAATATCTTGCAAATAATTGGGTACTTGGTTGTAATAGATTTGGTAAACGATATTAAGTTTGGCAGCGTACCGACGAGATTTGAGATCTTCCCAACCGGTTTCAGCATAAAGAGAGTTTCGGTCTGTTATTCGCTTATTATTCAAGATAGAAAGTCCAAATTTGCTACACATACTAGTGATGACGTACACTATGTAGTACTAGCTTTAGTTTATGGATTACCCGCCAGGGGGCGCTTTTTTGAATAACTTTCTGAATAACTGTCTGGTCTGTTATTCGCTTAGTATTCAAGATAGAAAGTCCAAATTTGCTACACATACTAACGATGACGTGTACTATATAGTAGTAGCTTGACTTTATGGATTACCCGCCAGGGGGCGCTTTTTGAATAACTTTCTGAATAACTGTCTGGTCTGTTATTCGCTAAGTATTCAAGATAGAAAGTCCAAATTTGCTACACATACATACAATGGTACATACTATATACCAGTAGCTTTAGTTTATGGATTACCCGCCAGGGGGCGCTTTTTTAAATAACTTTCTGAATAACTGTCTGGTCTGTTATTCGCTTAGTATTCAAGATAGATTGTAGCAAATTTGGACTTTCTATCTTGAATACTAAGCGAATAACAGACCAGACAGTTATTCAGAAAGTTATTCAAAAAAGCGCCCCCTAGCGGGTAATCTATAAACTAACGCTACTGCTATATAGTATACGTCATTGCTAGTATGTGTAGCAAATTTGGATTTTCTATTTTGAATACTAAGCTAATAACAGACCAGACAGTTATTCAAAAAAGCGCCCACTGGCGGGTAATCCATAAACTAAAGCTATTGGCATATAGTATGTACCATTGTATGTATGTGTAGCAAATTTGGACTTTCTATCTTGAATACTAAGCGAATAACAGACCAGACAGTTATTCAGAAAGTTATTCAAAAAAGCGCCCCCTGGCGGGTATTCCATAAACTAACGCTAGTACTACATAGTATACGTCATCACTAGTATGTGTAGCAAATTTGGACTTTCTATCTTGAATAATAAGCGAATAACAAACCGGACAGTTATTCAGACAGTTATTCAGACAGTTATTCAAAAAGCGCCCCCTGGTGGGTAATCTATGAAGTAAAGATACTACTGTATATATATATAGTATACGCCCTTGTAAGTATGTGTGGTGAATTTAATTTTTTATCTGCATTAATAAGCCAATTGGTATATCAGTCAGAAAAATGACTGCTCCCTCTCGAATAACGAACTGCTAACCACGAACTGCTGTCTAACTTATCATACGTTAATTAAACACCCACATGTTGTTAATTCCGGATTAATCGTACACTGCATTCATTACTTAAACCAGAAGTCTATGAACGGGCATTTCGGCTTATACATATCATGAATCATCAGAATAAAATGCCGTGTTGTTTTCCAAATAGAGATATTAATTGCTTACGCAATGTAAACAGCAAATGCATATCCTTATTTGCTGCACCAAAATAACTCATAAAAAGTGTGAATTTTATGATAGACGAATGCTCCAGGCAATTTGTTTACAGATCTAAATTTAAAATCCAGTCTCTTGGAAAACACTGACAGATATCGTTTACAGTTGACTTGATAGAGGTTCATACAGTGCTCTCCACGCAAAGGCTTTTTCAGGTTCTTAAAGATGTCTGACAGATTTATGGCCCTTTGATGGTCTCTTCGTTGAAGCCGATATGGCCATAAAATGCAGTTGGGCATTTATTGGATATAAAACATTAATAAAATCTGAGATGTTTTATTTGGTTTAAGTTTTATGTTGATTTACAAATACGCACGTGACGCGATGGACTGGAAGTTAGACTCGGCTTCTGTGTTCATTCCCATTTACAGACGCTAGAGTCATATAGGGCCTACTCACGGGCTGATATAGGACTGGTATAAACAGAAACTCCAAACATTGACTTCTTGCATACAAAAAAAAAAAAAACGCGCTAAAATAAATTAAATAGCGTTGCTGTATGTTCATTTTCCGATCCCGCTTCCTCAGGAACTTCTCTTAAAGTGAAGGCTTCAAAATACATAAAAACTCAATTTAAAAACAATATTTACCTGTTCACAAAACAGGTTTTGAATAATTCAATTCATAATTCATTCTTCCATGATACTATACCAGGAGATATTGCGACTTTTGGGATGTTTGTCAAGAATCTGTAAACCGAAGGGAATTGATATTACATTGCTGTTTTTGCGAAATTCTGTAATTTGTCAATTTTGTACTCTCGAGCAAAAGTCGAAACTGTAAATGTTCAGAAGAAATGTATTATTTAGATACAGCAACAGTTTGTTTACCAGTATAAAATAGATTAATACCCAAGCCTGAGCATGCTATTAGCAGCAGCTCTATGTCAACAATATGGCTGTCCACAAATGCAAATTTAATCAAATTATTTTTAAAGAATATGAAAAAAACAAAAAAACAACGGTTTTCTTAGAATCAGGGGTATATGGTCTCTAAAATGAAATATGGTATATTTTGTCATCTGTTCACTTTAGGGTATATATACGACATTGTTCGGCCAATGGTAAAATAAAAAACGAATTTGATGGATTCCGAAACACTCCTCAGAGACTCGCAACGTTAAGCGGAGACTAATTCTCTCACGTCTTCCATCTTCCTATATAAGGACAATTTCATTGTGGTAAAAATTTAGCGAACAAACGAATCACAAGTTGGTCAAACCATTTCTTTCTCATTCTGTGAAGCATGGGGGAAAAAAGGTTTCGTATACAATTTTGAAAGCCTATAACTAATTTCGTTTTTTGGATAACCAGGAAATAATTATTATTCTATTCCAAAGATGCCTGTATTTTGTATGATGTTACGTTTCTTAACGTAAATAAATGTCCAAATAAGGAAATTATACTTCAAACAGTGTATTGAAATATAATTGGATACTTGACTGGAATGAGGCCGTCCGCATAGCTTTTAATAAGGTTTTAGCCATGTTTTGCGAGATTATCGAATACACGAGAATAATTCCGTGTCATGTTTCTCACTAAATATTGATGATCTACTGTGAGTTACAAAATATACCGGGCAATAATTTACTTTTATAGAAATAAAACTGGGATATAGAATATAAATTATATATCATATATATTCCAGATTAAGTAAAATCGGGGAAAAAAAATCTGCATTTCAAATTCGGGGCCCTAGGCCTACATTAAAATCGAACAGTACCAGATATATGAAACCAGAAACCCATTCATAGACTTCTGATGATATACAGCCTTTTTGATAAAATGGTTAAAATCTACATCCTACGCATGGGCGGATCATATATATTATATAACATATTATATAACCTAAGGCAATAAACTTGCAGTGCAGTATGTCTTTAGAAAAAGTTCAACTCGACCAACTCCAGCTTCAGGCATTATTTGATTTAAGCCGTTAAATGAATAGGATACGCGGCTTATACACCGCGGATATAAATGCGACCCGCATCTTTAGAGTGCTCTCCCTTTTCATTTTCCACATTGTACAGATAGCAGGCTTCATGTTAAGGGGCCTATAGCTGCATGATTAACTAGAAAATATCACAAATTTGAGCTTTTCGTGATTTTTTTAGTGAGTAACAAACTAAAGGGTCGATTGGTATATCCAGCTAGTTTCAAATGGTTGAGTTGTTGAAATTAGGTGAAAATCGCGGGAAAATAAAATAATAGTCTGAGTTACATTTTTCCAACCAGTGCCGGTAACAGACTCTATCTGGACAGTCCATCAATATAAATTATAGCCACAGAGATTAAATATGTCCGTCTACCTGCATCCTATGATGGCGATATAACGATAGTTATTTGGGAAAATGTGCTCTGTTTTCGGCTTGGCTCAAAGTCAGAATATAGTAAGATCTTAGGCATTTCTACAGTAAACGTTATCCAAAATAAACGAAAGTACCTTTAGTCCCTTAAAAAGGAATATCCAGTGAAAATCTATTACCATTAAAATTAACAATAAAACGAAGCTGACAAATGAAAGTCTGTCTGTACTTTACATTGAAAGCTGCCGACACAAAGTATCTTCAACTTCCCCTCCCCCTCCCCCCTACTCCGGTACCAAACAAATATTTCCTAAGTTTGTTTCATTTCCCGGAGCTAGAATGATGTTATTAGTGTTCTTCTAAACCTTTTTCATATTCCAAATATTTCTCAAAGACATTTTATATCAATTAAAGAACCTCTGTCAACTTTTGTATGTAAACTTTTCTTTCTCAATTGAAGGGAATAAGGTGAATGAATCTGGGCCCTTTTTGGAGCACGATTCGTTCCCACGACCTCTAATCCACACAACACACTGCCAGCAAGAGCGACGAAAAGCTTCTGGGGCAAGTCTTAATCTGCCATTGTGATTATATCGTGTAACTCACCTCGTTTCAACACACTCTCTTCCTCGTCTGTCGATAAGGAACAAAAATAGCCTTTGTGCGTAAAGGTGGTCACGCTAAGTGTTAGACATTGGTCTAATTAACACAGATTGGAGAAATTCCAATGACGATCTCTGCGACACGACTATAACGTCTGACAGCTGAAAGGCTGGTCTAAAAAATACAAATAAATAATCCTATAGCTCATTGAATGTTATTTTAGCTTACAAATCTGCAAAATACAAACGGTTACAAATCTGCAAAATACAAATGGTTACAAATCTGTAAAATACAAACGGTTACAAATTTCCAAAATACAAATGGTTACAAATTTGCAAAATACAAACGGTTACAAATTTCCAAAATACAAATGGTTACAAATCTGCAAAAAACAAATGGTTACAAATCTGCAAAAAACAAATGGTTACAAATCTGCAAAATAAAAACGGTTACAAATCTGCAAAAAAACAAACGGTTACAAATCTGCAAAAAACAGATGGTTACAAATCTGCAAAATAAAAACGGTTACAAATCAGCAAAATGCAAATGGTTACAAATCTTCAATATACAAACGGTTACAAATCTGCAAAATACAAACGGTTACAAATCTTCAATATACAAACGGTTACAAATTTGCAAAATACAAACGGTTACAAATCAGGAAAAAACAAACGGTTACAAATCCGGAAAATACAAACGGTTAAAAATCAGGAAAATACAAGCGGTTACAAAATCGACAAAATACAAATGGCTTCAAATCTGCAAAATACAAACGGTTACAAAATCGACAAAATACAAATAGTTACAAATCAGCAAAATACAAATGGTTACAAATCAGCAAAATACAAATGGTTACAAATCTGCAAGGTACAAACGGTTACAAATCAGCAAAATATAAAGGGTTACAAATCTGCAGAAAGCAAACGGCTACACATTCACACAGGCAATCTGCTTTTGGTAGTTTACACACAACGCAAGAGTACTCCATAGCTAAGTTGCTTGAAGAAGTAGACCCTCGCGCCAAGCTTTCCTTCGATTGGTCGCAAGTTCGAATCTCAAAACGTCCATTTTTAAATTTTGATTGTGGTTTCACTCCATCGTTCTATGTTGAATGGTTGCCAGATATGATCAGTAATGCGACGGAGGAAGGTGGGAGGGGTACACAACCTGGTTTTCTCTTTCGCTAAAATGCAACGCAACGCAGACACGTGTTTGCGTACATTCTTTGGACTAGAAGCAATAAATAACAATAGGGCCTGGGTGTTTACCGAGAGATATCGCGATATCTGGTGACAGGTGACGTTTTTGAATGACGTTGTCAGTTCGATTGACGTTTTTTGTTCTACAAATGTCCCATTCGAGTTATAAAGGCTCTCCACATGCGCAATGACAGCGGCAGGATATTTGTGGAATTCTCACAATACTCCCGCTCCCTGATGTGCGTCTTGAGAAAAAATAGCCGATAATTTCAATAATCGGCTTTAACGGAAAAATCTCAACATTCTGGCAGCTCATGCCCCTTTAAAGATTGAATTTCTCAATATACCTTTGGACCTGTTGTACGTAGAGTTATTCGCATTAGAAAAATATTATGACTTGATTATGAGCTGATTTTCGCTTGCCTTTATTGTGAAACCTATTCAAATGACACATAGGCCTACCTGTAACGCTGTCAGGTAATATGAATACGCGTTATCAATGCAGAATCGGATATCATTTAACGCCTAACTTGATGTAACAAGCCTTTCATTCTCCGAATTACTGCTGTCAACAAACATAAAGCCAGTGAAGAGAGACGAGATATTTGCTAAGTCGCGCGAGATGTGTGTTCACGGCATGACGACTTCGTGAAGCCTCTCACAGACTGGCTCTTGTTCGGATTTCGCTGCTCTCCGGGCTGCATCAATTTTGAGTTCACCACGCTCCAAACGCGAATACGTTCTACCAGAACCGAAGGGCATCAGGTTTGCTCTTCAACACGGAAACTACAAATATACGTTGATAGACCTTCGTAAAATTCGAAACAGTAAGTGTAATTTGGTTTCATTTAGTAACTATTTTGAATGTGGTCTCTACATCACTGATGGTCTTTAGATTTGTATCATTTTATTCCCATATTGTAGATAAACATTTGCTCTTAAAAAATGTCCATCTTCTAACTTAATATTTTATGGGGTCACCAAACTTGATATTTTATGAGGTCACCTATTTCAGCAAATAAAAATAAATCGATCTGTGATCAATGCTTAGGCCTGGTAATTTTAATTTTAATTTAAAGTGGTATGAGCTGCTAAAATGTTGATACTGTCTCCGTTAAAATAGAATGTTGAAATTATCGGCCATTTTCTCAAGGCGTTCAATCAAGGATTTTTGGGTGCAACTATAGTCTCGAGAATATTGTATAATTTCGGCTTAGAATGAAAGGACATAGGACAACTCGTACGTGGCGATGTTTAATATGAGCTTTTGTCAATGTTTTTCGATGACTTTTAAAGCCTATTACTGTCATGACAATCAGAAAAAAGTTGAAAATTTTGGCTATAGTTTTCCTGGTCTTTTTGTACACACAATATACGAGAACACCATAAATAGCATCTCTGGTTTGCGTTTGTTCACATATTAACCTTTAGAACATTTTGGTTGTTTTAACTCTGGTTCCACCGACAGGAGATCAAAGCTTTGTCCTGGTAAACTATAACTATTCATACTCACTGTTGATAGGAGATTCTCCATTGTCCTCGTGTATTTTGCAAGTGAGTTTTACCTAAAGGCAATTAAGATCTAGAAATGCTTTTCCAAATTTCAAAGCAGGTAAAGCACCCAATGGTATGGTGTAAGTTATGATCATATTTAGCATAATACCATTTGTGGAATTTGAACCGAGGAAGCAATAGCATTCAATGTTGTTATATGGATATGTTACATGAATTAGGAATATATTTAACATATAATCTAAGTTCTAGCCTATATTTATGAGCTGGCAAAAGTTTGAGGAAACTCCCTGTTTTTATCACGATTCTGGCAACAAGTTTTCAATTTGAATATCTACAAGCCGAATGATTCTTAGAGTTCGGTTCCAGCGTGACTGTACTTCCATGTAATTGTTATGAAGGTAGGGCTATTTCCAGCCTGCAGCGATAGTAAACTAACTGCATGGATTGTGTACTCCCATTCATCGTCATCTTGAAATAACATAAGCTGCTTAGACAAATTTCCATTAATCATCATGGCCATAAAAGCTCATTCACGTTGAAATAAAAGAAATTTGAAAGGCTGAGGCTATTACTGCTTTAACGTACATTTTCAAGCCTGTGGTCACTCAAGCCTCCTAATTTGCAGTTCTTTGGAAAAACAAAAGATAATTTTCGGATTTTATTGTTGCGACAAATAATCGTCATTTTGGCAGCTCATGTCACTTATCATCTCCTGTCACTTTTACGAAACGTTGATGGACTTATATATACATATCATCTCAATGGTTATTCTAGATAAGAAGACTTTCCCTGTGCCCGTTTGTTTTAGTGTTCTTAAATATATAAAAGACATTGGTTGTCTAAACTATATTCCGACTGTGAAGAACGATGCAAAAAGTAGCAAAAATGGTAGCGTTTTGACCGAATTATTTGTGTTTCATTTTGGTCAAGAAACCAACAAACCGATTGTCGTATTCAGTTAATGGTGCCAAAGAAGTTCTCTGTTAGTTGACTTTACCACGAGTTTTGGAACATTTAATCAGGATTTTCATTAACGAAATGTCCATTCAATAAATCTTAAAGCCAAATCAAAGTATAACAATGTAATTTTCTACGGTTGGTTGGTTGTTTTAGCTTATTGGCGCGCCCATCGTTCTCTATATGGTCTAGTGCACATTTCAGATGCTGGTCGTTGATGTGTTTGTCAAATGAATTCATTCAGTTGAGAACTTTTCCATCGTTCTTTCTTTTGTAAAAGTGTGGATTAATACAGCAGCTAACACGTAAAGTCGCCATTTTAAAGAAAGTCTATGTTAGGTGAACTGGGGTTATTTTAAATGTACATTTAATTGATTTAAACAGAGACGCAATTGTTGTCAGAAAACATACTTAGACAATCGCCACCTGTATAGTTGAATTTCTTTCTGTATCTTGCATTAACCCTCGAGGCTTGGGACACGCTTACTTTATACAAATACAGTTTGTTTTCTATATCTTTTGATTAAAAATATCGCATCCATTAAAATAAATACTAGAAATATGCCTAACTACGATTGAAGACAATGGGTGTATTTCCAGCTATAGGCACAATCTGTTAACATAAAAATTTCAAATGTAGGTCGATAGCTTTTCGTTTTCTTTCCAGCATTGTAACATATACAAAGCCAAAAGAGGTTTAAGAAGCTTGAATCTTTTGTTGTTGTATAACGTTATTTGCAGGGAAATTGATACAAATACACACGTTCGAAATCTAAGTGATCTTGTATGAGAGAAACTGGAAACGAAGGGTCGTGGCAAGTCACATCATATTTATCACTGACACACATAGGTCTACACGAAAGCTTGTTTATACTCATATGTCTGATGAGGTTTATTTGGATTCGTGTGTTTGCTATACACGTTGTCCCGTCTGTTCTCTGCGAGTGTGTTTGCGACGCTCAGGCCTTCTCCGAGCTTGGTCGTGTCATATCGGAGCTTAACAAGAAATCCCTCTGCCCTGCCATTTCAGTCAGACAACATAACAGACTAGATTTTCTAAATTTGGCCTTAGAGCCGCTTCAAAACTAAAGACTGGGACGTTTTTTTCTCAAGGTCGATGGGTTTTGTGAATGCGAACACAATTCCAGAAGAAAACGTTTTTTACTTTCCTAAATTTTAACTTCCCATGCAATGCAAGATTGTGCGACGAGGCAGTTCAGAAGCGTTAGGCATATTTAGTTAAAATATTGTCTAACCAAGTTACAAATGTCTAAACCACCTAAAAAAACTAAATCAAAGCACTTTGGACGTGCTCAACATTTTTAGACCGACCCAAAGGCAACGGCTGAGCATGAATTTCCAGATTAAAAAATTTACTCTTTGTTAACTTGTGATGAGGAAACAATGTCAGAATCATCGAGTCTAAACGGGTTGGCATTGTCGTGTTACGAAACTCTGCATGCTAATTAAAACCGCAAAACAAAGTATTTTCGACCTATGTGTACTCGCTTGAAGCCGAACCCTGTTACGAAATTCTACATCATCTAAAAACCAAAATCGCGACTCTTTCGACCTCATTCCTGAAGTGAAAATCATACCTGTAGCCTTACAAAGGGCATGAAGTTCCGAAACGACCTGACCGTGTAATACGGGGCCTGCTAAGGAGATTACAGTCGTTGATCCCAAATCATGCTCGCTTGCAGGTGTGGGTAAACACCGGCATTCTCTACCGAATCCCAGTGTCAAGACCCCTCTCCATTTACTTATCATCAGCCATTATTTAGATGTCACTGTTATAGTTTGGATCTAAACTTTCAGGCACGTTTTCTGAGGTGTGAAGATAAAATCCAGGCCATCCAGTAACAAAATCCACTTTTTTACAACCATACTTTTACACCGCTTTAACAGACGCTTAACTTTTTATGAGTCGGCCCACTGTTTTGGTTTTTTTTTCATTGCCTAACATTCTTCATGTCAATGCTATAGATAAACAAGGGATTTCTCTCTCGATCTTTTTTTCTGCTCGTCCCAATACGAATTATGTTGATGCGACGACAGTCTTATTATACTACGATTTTCGCTCCCAAGAGTTATTTTTCTGCCCTTAAAAATAAAATAATGTGATTTTTTCGACATTCCTACATATACTGTATAACGAATTTGTTATATGAAGCGATAAGAGATAACTTTTCTACAAGTCAAATGATTCTTAAAGTTTGGTTCCAGGGTGTCACCCAATAAACCAAGAAATTGTTATCCATAAGTAATTCTTCACCTTATGATACGAGAGAAGGTATGTTTTCAATTACGTCAATTCAGCTTGGTCATTTCAAACAGCATGTAAGTTTCTGGCTTTGGGAGTTTGCTGGTTGGTTGGTTGTTTAGCTTATTGGCGCGTGCATTCGTGATGAATGTGGTTCTCATTCAAACGATAAAGAATGTTCAATGTAAAACTCCCTGGACCTGTGATTTTCAACTTCAAAATATTGACAGAGAGCACTGTTAAGAAACACTTAAAGACTAGGAAAAAACCCAACTCACCTGAATAAAGAATAACATGAAAGTATATAGACGTGTTTGTTTTGATCAAATTGACTCTAATTTGCATAAGCTGACAAGATGTTTTTATTTTCCCGTTCTAACCAATGTTTTAAATTCTAAGCTATATCGCTCAAGGAGTACATGTGCAAATAAGAAGCTTTTTATTGTCAGTAGTATGGAGAATGTTTCCAAGTCTGACATAATACAAACATAAATTCAAGCCATCTATATTACATGCGAGAGTCATGAACCTTCGTGAATCGGGATTTGCCGAGGAGATATTAGCATTATGGACACATGTATGTTTCATAGCAGTCTTTAGAAGTGACGTTGGTTTAAAATGAATGATTGATTGGTGTTTTACGCCGCGCTCAAGGTTATTTCACTTATATGGCGGCGTTGTCAGTTTTATTGTGGGAGGAAACCGCCGGAAGAAACCCACGACCGCCCGGTGGTAACTGGCAACCATCCCACATAGGTCGTTTGAGTGAAAACCCAGTCAGCAAATTTTCTAATTTTTTTTTCCACTGAGTGAGATTCGAACCCGCGACCCATTGACCGCCAGACTTTGAGACAGACTTTTAATTTTAGCCGAAAGTTGCTTTTATTAGCCCTTGCTTTAAACTGTCTTGACATTTTCGATCCACGTTATAAATAGCGAAATAATGTAGTCCATGCTTATTTTTTAATTCAGGAGGAAACGTTGAGTCATTAGAATGAGGATAAAGCTATAATTAAAACTCTTCTGATTTAAAATAATTAGATGAAGATGAGTGGATGATCAAAGACAAGAATTAAAGGTCAATTTATCTTTAGATTGGCTAACATGTGCCCTTTTTATTTGTTTACTCGTTAAACATGTCGTTAATTTTAAAATAGAATGACAAACAGTAAATAAAACCCTGTCACTAAATCAAGTTTGACACCAAGGAATTTGATTATGTTGCGTGTCAAAAAAAACAACAAAAAAAACGAAAAAAGACCAAAAGACAAATCAGAATGTGAGAACTCATCATTTAGTTTAACGCCAGTTCAAAGGCAACGATTTCGAGATGTGTGAGAAAGAAAATGAGCAAGAAATATTTCTTTCAAAAAGATTTAAATTACTTGTCGAGCGTTCTCACTTTTGTTTTTGTGTGTGATTTAATCATTGGGCTACCGGGTACGGAGAAGACAGTGGGAGCAAGGGTATAGTTCATAGGTAGTTCAATTTACCGAACTTATGGTGATATTACATATACCAACGTTCGGTATACGAATTAGAAATACAAGGTGGAAATGATGTTTAAATTGCAAGCCATGAAAATATTATTGTAACAACTCCTCGGTATGGACGATTCCTACCTCAGACTTCTTTAAAACTCATAAAAGATTATTCTTGTCCACTTTTATTACATGTAGCTATTCCAAAGGGCGTACACCTGGTCTTAAACAACAACAAACTGTCATTTCTTGGAGACTTTGCCGCCATTTTGCGCGACGTTCGAACTGGGTCAAACGGTGCATGTCAAAAAAATAAAATAAATAAAAAAAAATAACAGAGGAAAGAATAATCTTTTATGAGTTCTAAAGAAGTCTGGGGTAGGAATTGTCCATACAGAGCAGTTACAATATTATTTTCATGGCTTGTAATTTCCGACAAAAGTTTGTCGGAGTTTTCCGAGCAGCATTTCAGAATTCACAGACTGAACGTTGGTATATGTAATATCAGTTATCACCATAAGTTCGGTAAATTGAACTAAGTTCATAGGTAACTTGTCGATTGGTTACAGGGTAGTTATCCATTTAAGAGCAAGCCAATTAGCTGAATTTATTGGCCTCCGTAATAGACTTTAAATAGCACAATTATTGAAGTGGGCCTAATGGTAAAGGCAATAATCGTTGAGTTCAGCTAACTCGTCTATATCGTTAAGAAATAGAAGAATGTTTTCTAGCTTTTTATAAGTGTTCAAACGCGCGTGACTTCTCCGATATACGTTTGATCCCTATCTCTTACATATCTGATTGACTGATTTCCTTTGTTCGGTCATGTATAGGCTTCACGCCGATCGTTATTTCTGAGCAGGTTGGATAACTTGAAGGGAATTCATTAGCCGTGAGTTAGCGAGCACGTTAGTCCAGTCAAGCAGAACTATGTAACATTAACCCGCGCCTTCAAACGGAGAACAATTAGGACGGTCAGATGAATTTATATGGTAAAGCAAGAATAAAATGAGAGACTTGACACGAATCATGGTGTGCCAACTTCCCATTCAGACTACTTTTTCTTCTTTTTATCATCCACAAATTGTGCCTCTGTAACGAGTTAATGGCTTCCGAAACCCATCACCTTAACAGCAGGTTATGACTGGCTATTCATCGATTTATGTAAATACACACACTGTAATGTGTCGAACAAACAGCCGTACCCGCGACTTCTTGATTGCCTTAACGATTGTGTCCCGTTGTGTTTTGCTTTGCGTTGAGAGGCCGTGTCGCAAGCACATATAGGCTTTTTATTTACGTTCTATTTTTAAAAGTGTTGAATGTATTTCTAATCTATCTAAAACTGTTTAACAAAGTTCCTTTACGATGCTGTAGTACCTCAGTGCTCTACGTGGTAGAGCTACGGATACTGGACTACTGAAAAGTTGCCAGGTGCCTACGGAAGGTATGGTTCCACCCAGGCGGAAAATCGGGTCTTCGTTGGAATTCGCCTTGCAATGAAGCTTTATAGAAACAAAATAATCAATTGATTACTGCTTAAAACATTAGCGATCAATTATTAGATATTATTGACCAAGTGTTGATCAACTTCAACATCTTTTATTTACAATTCTGATATAACACAAAAATAAATTCAATCCATCAATAGTCAATAATTTATCAACACGTTGTGACAAGAACGCAGAACTATTTGAAATTATGCATTGGGTATAATAAAAGTAATTAAGTACAAGATGGTGATTTTCGATTATAGGCAAATGCAAAACAACCTAACATCGTTATTTATAATGCACCTGTGTCAATTTGACTTTCTAAATCAGAGTAAATGCTGGCGGTCTCGTTTGAATTTAAGTTGAATAACAGGCGTACTTCCTGCTGACTTGCAGGAAAATAAGGTTAAATCGGGCGGTATTATGAGAATTTACGCATTATTAGAAGTGATTGGTGCATGAAAATCATTCAACTAAATAACCCGTAAAAAGGAAAGAAAGAAGAAAAACTGACGCGTAACCGTACACCATACAGTTTGTAATACCATAGCCCTAGGCGTTTTGTAAAGCCCCCGTGTATCAAGCGGATCAGAAATCCGAGTATGGGATATTCCTTATCGGTTTTTATTCAAAGAGTGTATAAACTTTTTTCAATTATTATTTCTTTTCATCAAAATGTATTAATGAGTAAAATCCAATCATATTATTCGTTCGATAGAATTACTCTCTTTCAATTGAAAGTAAAGGGATATATAGCTTTTATTATAATCCGGGGTTACAGTGGAGTGTTAGATACATATATCACGCATTTATACTCGCTCCAAGCCTATGCGGTAAGCAATGTTTGGTGTTAACACCATACTTTTATAGATTCTTTCTCGCGCAGTCATATATGATACATATGTCGGTCCGTCAATATACACGTCCGTTCGTACATTTTAAAGGGAACAAACGCAGAACGCCCGTCAGTCAGTAATGCGCTTGAAAAGGGATGGGAGCCTCGTTGACTTTGTCGACACAATGATAGTTTCTCAATCTGATACTTGCCTTTCATATCAGAGACTTGAGTAAAATTTAAGTGGATTTTTAAACGACCGCCCTATGTGAAAGGGTTGCCACGCCAGAGGTCAGGAGTTCCCTCCGGTCAAAGATCCCGGTTTCCTCCCTCACTAAACATAGCCGCCATATTAGTCAAATGAAGTAAGTGTGGCGTAAAACGCCAATCAATTAATAAAAAGGGACTTACGCATTTCCTGTCGATCAAAGTTTATGAAACCATGAGAAGTGCATCAAGCTACACTCATAGGCACTTTCTTTATGGACAATTACACTAAATATATAAACTATATACAGATGACGAATTCAGAAAACTTTTTGACAGAATTTCGGATAGCCACAAAATATCTGCATGCAAGGCAAGAGCCTAAATAATCAAGACATATGCAGCTTAACTGACACATAGCGTTTTTCAGAATCACAGTTTCAATTTTTGAATATAGTCATTAATTTCTGTCCGCTTATCCATGCAGAAAGATATCTGATTTGAATGAAATATTTAACTTTAATTAAATATCCTAAATGGATTCTTGTTCCTTTGTCATTCAAATAGATAATCGTGGATATGAAAAAGGGCAGTGGGAAACAATTGCTCGGTCAAATGCTGGTCAAGCCCAGCTGTCTCTTTTATAGATTTTTTGGGGTGGCAAATCCAGGAAATAGAAATTCTTGACGGATTTGTCAGTTAACTGTGATCAAAATTATACGGATCCTAATCTTTGATTGACGACCATTTTCTTAATAATCTAATTAGCTTCACAGATGTCGCGGTGAGGTCTGTTCAACAAATGTACTATTAAACGGTAGATTTATTCGCTTGATAATGTCTTTTTAAACTCTTTTGTATTTGCTTGACCGTTGAAGGGATTTCTCAGTCTCGCGGCTCCCTTCAACTTAAAGTGATCTTGTGTTAAAACTTGTAGTCAATGGAGTAGTCAGTCTCAAAGATTAGCTTTGTCCAAGCCTTTTTTTTCGCAAAGAGACTCCGCATTCCCGTAAGAAAGGCTGACATGGCGAAGTGCCACCGAATCTCTTCGGCCATTGTCTCCTCCCTTTAACAATGTCCTAGGAACGCTTTACTAGTTTTTGTCAAGACTGTGACTCCCACAATTTACCTTGTCATTATCTCAATGACTAATGGGCTCCGGGTTAAAACTCACTGTTAAAACACGAATGAAAGAATCGTAATAGGCTTTAGCTTGTAAACTTTTGCTTTATAAAAAATGATAACAAGGATGATGTTATATATGTACCTATTAACCGGAAGGCACGTAACCTACATATGTTCTTTGAAGCAGTTAATAGCCGGTTAATCCTCTCGTTTTTAATTAATCAACGCCCTTACAAATATCAACCCCGATGTCATCGAGTTAACAGGGTGTCAGCTTCATTCTGAACGATAAATGTATTTTTCAAAGGACTAGAACTTAATGCTTTCGTTCTATGTTCAAACATAGAGAATCTCTGTTTCTATTTGTCCGGTTTTCTGACTCCAAAAATACTTTTTTTTATACCGATGGCCGTATTTGGGATTTTCACGTGTTTGTTATAACTTTGTTCAATATGGGACATGCAATTTATGAATAAATCGTAAAACAGTGAAAAGGCAGTTAATATACATGCCAGTAAATCGAACAGAAGCCCTCTGCAAGCGGCCGAGACTCCAGTGGTCAGTTGGAGGGGGCCAATGACAATTAGATGGGTCCCTGTGGCCGCTGAATCGTCGCATATACAGTAATAAACCAATTTACGACATTCAGAAAACTTTGTGGTAAGGAGTACCGAGGGAAAACAAACCCAAACAGGATGTAAACAATAATAGATATGCCACGTAATTAATTAATAAACGCTCCTTTCTTTGTACGTTTTGTATGTTGTCATTTTGTAAAAGGTATATTCTGCCCAGGATATATAAACCTTTATAATTGCACGTCGGTAGCAACGAAGTCGGAGCAATGAAAAAGTTGACAAACATAATATTTTTCTAGAAATATCTGTTTACGATACATAAAACCGTCCTGCAATTTAATCCATGCATAGTTGATGAAAGAAAGCACTCCTTGTTTTATTACAATGTCTGCGTGGAGAAAAAGGGGTGAAGTTTTAGCCGGATTCGACTTAAACATCAAGCGACCCGGCTTTTGAAGCGGCTGAGGGGCTCAATATAGGCTCAAATGAGATCGTCGAGGAGTAATGCTTGAGATCGATTGGGCCGGCAGTCTGTTTGGCCAGGTATCAACAAGGGGAGCACAGTGACTCGCTAGCACGCGTCATTCGCTAAACGATGCCGTCTTAAGTCTGTCGCTGTCTTCAGAGTGGCTTAGATTAGCCTCATGGTGGAGCGGCGGCGATCTCAGTAACTTATGCTTTAGCGTGAGATATTAACTGATGTAACACCGATATTCTAAAGGATTCAGTGGTTATTTACGGGATTAATTTATCTAGACGAGGACATAACACCGTTGTAAAGGTATGATATAACATGGGTCTATATAACTTGCGTTTATTTGCTAAGTCCGGGGTCAGGTTTGATAACGCTAAAGACAGGACCTTGCGTACACGTAGGATGGCTCAAATTTGGTACATTTTAGTTTTCCGTGAAGTGATGTAGTTTTAAAAATCAGTGGTTTAAGTGGTAGTTTTAGGTCTAGAATCTGAAACAGATATATGGAGACGCCTCGTGCACTATTCTGCCGGGCATTCTGAGAAAAGGTAAACGTGCCATAGTGTATGCCAAAGGTATGTTACTAGTGAATTAGGTCTCTTAGGTCGGTTTTCCTTGATGGCTCACAAATGAGCTGCATTTCTGTTTACATTATTTTTATTCATTCTTTAATAGCTTTCATAGCTTATAATAATATACTAAAGTACAGTATTGTCAATTACTTGTCAGACGTAACTGAAAGAAGACATTTGTCGTTGTCATTGAATTAATTGATATAGGTATACATAAGTATATTCCATCGTTTTGTATTACAGCAGAAGCTGAGGGGGGGGGGGGGGGGGGGCTACTGCCATGCCCAATGGCTCAGTCGTAGGGACCGTAGGATTGTCTATCAGAAATGTTTTTCATAGAGAATATGTCACTGGGTTGAACTCAACTTTTTCCCAAAAATTATAGGAAAAAAAAAAGTTTAAGGACTGATTTGCCTCTCCATAGCAGCACGACTATGTATGCCTATATATAGGCTAAGTGATCTGGATTTCAGCTTTACAAATTTAACTAATCAATACATATTATGAAGAGTGCAATGGGCTTTAGTGCCTTTGGAAGCAAGGGTATATTGACTATTCCGATCGAATAGAATATTTGACGCCTGGACCTAATAAGAAGTTTTTTTACATATATTTTTCAAGTGGCATGAATTGCCTCATTTTGTTGCTTTTCTGGAAATTTTCGATAATGTTTCTTACGCTCGAGGATGTACGGTGAGGCAGTGTTTGGAATTAACACAGGCGTAAAATGAATGAATGTACATCCCGTTTATTCAAATTTGGCTAACATTAATTTCGCAGATATCATAGGATCAACAAATGTTTTTGATTTCCATGTAAATCGTTCAGTTTTACGAGAAAATTCAAACGCTCGAATTAATATCTGATTAATCAATAACAACGCGCGACTTTTGGCATCTCATGCCACCTCATGCCACTTTGTTAAAACTTTGTCATGTTGAAAGTGACATGACCTGCCGAAATACACATAAATTCAGATCGTCAAGAGCGATTGAAGTGCCTTGAAAAACTAAAGGATAGACGTTGAAAAAAAAAACATACAGGTAAACTCGATAACCCGTGCGAACCGAAGATATGTGTAAAGCAAAATTCAAATTGCCGGGACGTATGAGTTCAACTTTGTGAGTTTTGTGGCTTATAAAACTACCTAAACTTACATCTAAAAGATTGGTTTCAACAGAAAGCTCTTGATTTAACTGTTTGATAAAAAAATGACCCCAAAAATAGCTATTTCTGTTTCAACGAAATTTTCCTTATATTTGGCACCTCATGCCACTTTGAGAATATTTTCGTTCATCTGCTATGTGGAATTCGCACGCGTTGATCTTGATTTTCTCAGAACATATATTTGGCCTTTATGTTAGCTGCACTTGTTGATGTGAATCTGCTTGTAGGTGTATGTCATTGTTTACAAATGTCAACGAACTTGCCATAAATGTATGATGTATTACTCGGTCATAGAAATGTCAATATTGGCCCTCTCAAATAGAGGGTATGCGTTGGGGTTGAACAACTGTTGACAGCTTGCCACATAACCGGAATGATTGAACTCTCCCTGATATGTATTATTTACTTACTTGTGTGTGAATAATGTGATGGACCTTCCCTGTGACCTGACCGTCAAATGATGTTATCGGGCTACCGGTGACCCTTGTTCAACCAACCACTCGTATACTTTAATGAGGCGCCCTCAAGTGGTCTGCAAATGAAATGAAAGCCCAGAGAGAGGACTTTCCCCGTTCTGTCCAATATTGACCGACTTGTTACCGGAATCGATTTGAGCACGTGAGTTTAATTTGTGGGTATTTTACGGATTTTGTCTCAAATTGTATATTTATTTAACCGTGTTTATTTGCCCTGTTTGTTGTGAGATGTGTCACTGGGCCAATATCATCGACGGGTTTCAGCATCGATTTTTCTGAGTTTTAAGCTTCAAAACAGACAAGGTCGGGTGTCAAAGCCGATAAAATTGACCCAAAATACGAAACCTGTCTGCAATGATATCATGCTAATTACAACGCAGACCAGATCTGCAACGAATCACCCCTAAAAGGAAAGTCAAATAATTGAAGTGGCAGGAGGTGCCAAAATTCACACTTATTTCATATCGTCCCGACAGTAAGAGGCTTTGAAGGCCATCGAAACACTAAATGATTGATGTTTAAATGAGGGAAATACAGAAAGTCTACGGCCTATAAGGACAGAAGTAGTGTCCGAAAAGTAAACAAAATTTAAATAACCGGGACGACCATTCATTCATTCATTATAAGTCAAAGTTGGTTCATTACAATATTTTATCGTTCATTCTCGAGACTAGAAGCACTAAAAAGCTTCTGAATTATACATTCTCGAGACTAGAAGCACTAAAAAGCTTCTGAATTATACGTCTTTAGAAAAATAGGCAATAATTTCAACATTCTGCATTAACGTAAAAATATCAACATTTTGACAGCTCATGTCAATTTAACATGCTGGAATATATCCAGTTTCAGACTAGCGCTGTAGATTGCTGCAGGTCAGGCTCTAGCAGAATGCGTATCCATATTAGCTTGAGAATTTGGGGCAACATGGTTCCGACGACATCATTATCGGTGATATGGACTCAAATTTGAAATTAGAGAAGAAGCTTTTTATGTTGGAAAATGGACAAATGGCATAACACACCTCAACTATTTACGTTCGTTCGAATAAAGTCAAAATTAAAAAAAATATAGATTTTAAAACAACATCCGAACATCATAAGAAAAACATGGCGAGCAACGCTTTTCGAGTAAAAATTTCAATAGAGAATGCATGTTGGACAATATAGTGTTGACTCTGTTTTATAATATTACACTAAGGTTATAATTTACTGCAAAATGCCCAGTGTCGGGCCCATCAGACTTGTCTCAGAATATACAAATACGAATCCATGTTACAACATGGTGTATATTAAAAAGCCAGGTGTCAGACCCATATTAAAATGGCCCCAAATATAGAAAACTGTGATGACCTAGGACTGCATGTTGTGTTTTACTGGTAGCGCATTCTATGCCCATCTCGGATTAGAATAACGCTTAATTTCAAATTGCTTCAATATATTTACATTGAATCTTTCAATGGCATTTAGAAGTTGTAACCCAATAAACCAAGAAGTTGTTATCCATAAGTAATTCTTGACCTCATATTTATGTTGGTTTAACTTAGAAAGAGTTCATCGATTCAGTGGATTTCTTTCTGGGCACCGTGTCTGTGCTTTATAGGTTGTTTAGTGCTTATTGGAAGAGTTTTATTCGGTTCTCTCTTTGGAAAGACCTAAGAATTTATTGCATACCATTTCAATGAAATGTTAGCACGGATGGCATGCAATGTGAAGAAATATTTGTAATAATCGTAATAAACTACCATATGTTACTGGGTACATTATGGTTGTAAATTCTAAGTTCTAAGCCAGGATATTGTACCTGTTACCTTTTGTAAGCGAGGTATACCGATTTGCCGCGATTCTATTAATTTTTCGGTAATATAACTCTATATGATGTTCTTTGATGACTGTCGGCTTTCAACCCGGTCCGATTTAGATTACAAATGTAAGGTGAGTGTTATACACGGTCAGTGTTGCGGGACGCATCTATCATTGACTGGGGAAATAAATCGTTAGAGTTTGAGACAAGTTCATTTTTCGTCGACTCCGACGTATCTATCACTGCCACAAAACTATCAGGCCCGTTAACAAAGGGGCAAGACCACCTACAGGGGGGATGTGCAGACTGTCTGTACACATCTATACAAACAGTCGTTACATGAGCCATGAAAAAAAAAAAACGGTTTTGTCAATATGGGTACGTCCCGTCACTAAACTGGGCATATATAGCTCATGCCACATAATGCAATCACCCACTAAACACGCCCTATTTTCAAGAACTTGAGTTAAAGGTCACTTTGACCACAGTCTAGTGACAAAGTGACAAAATAGACCGTATACAAATATTACAATGACATATTGAGACCTCAGCACGGTATTTCGGTCTTTCCCCTTATCAACGCACGCGGTTCAGCCCCCAAATCGTTAGATCCGACACCCCGTTGCTCAAACACTCTGATTGTCTCAGCGGCCATGCGTCCTCAAGTTGCCTCAGGGAGAAAATGTAAATATTGATTTATCGCAGTGAAAAAGGCTCCGCATTCATTGGTGATAACATCGGGATTACAGATAAGTTGTCTGGTCCGGTGAAAATATATCATTCTAAAGTGCTTTATAAGTAAGATTTGTTCCGGCTGACCACCCAAGTTATCAATAACCAAGACACCATAGAGGTGGGCAAACAGCCATTGCCGAGTACACTGACCGCCTTTTGCTTTCTCTCTTTTAAATGACAAAGACCGTATTAAGAAAATATTTTCTAATTTTTCTCCATTTAGCTGATCTATAAAGCAGGGATTTTTCTTCTGAAAGGGTATAATGCAGTTTTTCTGTTCCCTTGAAAAATGGTTGGCATCCATAGAAACTTTTATCTATATGATTAATGAAAGAAAGTTTGCATCTTCCATTTTTCTCTCAGTATTGTTCGAGAGGGTTTAAATGGATCTAGTTTTGGATTATTTCGGTAGTGACGTATATAACAAGAGTTTCGGGAAACCCAAAATACGCCCGGAAAGGCACAGTAACAGCGGCCATACCAAAACAAATCCTTCCATATTTATTTGAATTTAATTTTCAAAATTCAGAGGAAGGAGGTTGAAGCTTGGTAAAAGGTGATGTAATGTCAACAAAATGAAATCTTACCACTAAAACCTTTAAAAATCATCTGTTTCAAATTTAAATCATGATGTTAAACATTGCTTTTTGTCAATATAGTTTGGACTAAAATGTTTCAATTTTTTAGAAGAGTAGTTTATAATTTACTAATCATACTTAAACAAATGCAATTAATTGGCAATTTTGCAGCTCACACCAATTCAAGTAGATTTGACAATTTTTCTCATAATATCATTTTTCTATATTATTTGGCTACAAAAAAAAAAAAAACAGTTCAGCATGGCATGGCTCAAACATCAATACATAAAACCATAAAACCTTCAACACTTGTAGTGATAAGAGACTTAGAGCTTTAGAGTATGTTTAGATAGAGTACATGTAAGTAAATAGAACAAGGCTGGGTTACTTATTTCTATGTCTGTAGATAAAACTTTAATCCTTCTATGTATTTTTCATTTGATTAAAACGTTATAAATTGATTTAAGAATAGTTTTAATCAATTTAGAAACATTATTGCAATTTGAAAAAATCCTTTTTTGATGAGAATCGGAAAAGTAGAAGCCATTTTATAATTTAAAGGTTATTTTCATGAAAATAAAATAAGAATAAAAGGGAATGTACATAATCCAATAATTTGCAATAGTTGATATCATAAACAATTTTTTTTACACACTGTCTGTTAATATGGTATGCAACATGAAAGATTTGAAAACATCGGATCATATTTGTTAAAGTTCCGGAGAGAAAAAGTAAATATTACATAACCGAATATGGCTGCCATATTACGCAATGTATGCTGTCAAAAATAGTTCGCGACACACCTTCCACCCATAAGGTATATACTCAGAAAAAATTGTGCAGATGGAATCAAAACTTTGGAAGTTATGGAGCGGAAGGGAATATTACATAATCCAATATTACTCCCATATTATGTAACCAGTGATGTTAAAAATAGTCTGCGACACACCTTCTACCCATAAGGTATATACTCAAAAAAAATTGTGCAGATGGAATCAAAACTTTAGAAGTTATGGAGCGGAAGGGAAAGCGGACGCCGGACAGCCGGACTGCCGGACGGACGGAGATGATACCATAATACAGCCCGCTTTTCAAGCCGGGCGTATAAAAATGGGTCAATTCCAATGTTTGTTTTGTCTGTATGCATTTCTCAGAATATAGGCCTATCATTAAAGATAACCAACGGCAACCGTCAGAGATGTCAAATTAACCGAAGTTTAGCTTTCAAAACCATTCTTAAGTCTTCTGGTTATACTTAATCGAGATAAAATACCATGGCAAAAATAACGAAGGTTACCGACACGTTTTTTTGTCTGATAGAATGAATATTGATCCCTTGGTGACCATTGCCCATTGGTCTGTTTTTTTTTTTAATAATTCGACAAATTTCAAAACACTATAGGGCTCTACCAGATTTCCGTTGTAAGATATGAAGGCTAGATCATTGCATACACCTAATGGTCGTTAATGTAGATTTTTTTCTTGGCGCGAGAAAATGGGACCTTCATTTCTCTTAGTTGAAACTAAAAATAATTACTCAACAATTCCGACACTCTGACTTGCTTTGTTGAATTCATAAAGGATATACGCTTTCGGTTTTCTGAATGCACGAGTAGAAAACGTCCCCATGCCATCCCAAGAATTAGGGGCAGCAGGAGTGTATTCTTGATTTTCCTTTAGAATAAGATATGGCGATATTAGCCGAGAAATCTTGTCTGTGGTTTTTCTTTATTTCTATATTGGAGTGTACATTGGATTCCCAGCACCATATAGGCTGATTGTTCGGACTATGGCGATATATATGTTAGGAAGGAAAAAAAGGACATAGAATACTATAATTTTGTTTTAATCTGAAGAATACAAAAAATGGCTTACTCCTTACGGAGAACGTGCCTAGCAAGTGTTTCAGAGTCAAATCTAAAAAAAACAAGTATAGAATGTAGTTTCGTACAGTATCAAGAATGGCTTTCGGGTTTGACTTGTTGATTACAATACCCGTTGTGAGTCTTGCGTGATCTTTGCACGTCGTTCCCGTCTCTCACTGAGACGTGGATCGACATCCCGGTAAGTGAAACAGTTAGAGATGACACCTAATAAAGCAGCCGTTATCGATTGGGTGGAGAAGTTTTAAAACATTGGCCTATACTCCATTTTCATTGATATTCTTGTTTTGTGTGTGTTTTTTTTTAAATTTATTGATTTTTTTTGGAGAAGGTGGTGGGGGGGGGGGGGGGGGGGGAGGGGGGGGTCTGTCTAAACTAGAATGTCTTAAATTTAACATTATTGACAGGTGATGGCAGTTCTAGGAATAAATCTTAAGAAATGACGAAAAAACAAAACTCTGAACATTTGCACTTGGAATTCGAACTTTTTCAATAAATTCTGATCGTCAGGGCAATAAGAATCTTTGAAAGTCATCGAAAAATTAAATGTGGGCTGTACGAGCCGAAATAGTGTCAGAAAAAGTCAACAAAATTTAAATAACCTGGACGAACGTTCATTCATTTGAAGCCTAAGTTACTTCTACACTCGTCCTTAAACGTACATTCTTGAGACTATAGAAGCAATAGAAAGCTTCTGACTTGCACGTCCTGATAAAAAATAGCTGACAATTCTGTTTTAACAGTAACATATCAACATTTTGGCAGCTTATGCCAAGTCACTGTGCAAAAATGCCCACTCCCTTTACCGGTCTATGATGGGTTTCCTCAAACAAATGTGTTGATTAAATCAAATTTATTTCCGCAATCTTTTTTGAATGAGATATACTATTTATCAATATAATTAAGTTATTAATCCTCGTATATCGCCCAGGGCCATGTGGTCGTTCATCTGACACTTTCCCATTAATTCGACTTTGATCAGATTTTCATGGACGGTTTATGGCCATCATAATATAGGGGATGATTTAGTTTGGGCCTTTTCCAAAGCCCCAAAATAACGAGATCATACTATATCCCGATTTTATATTGGTGAATTTATTTTCGCTGCTGATCTTGTTCATTGTTCAACTCTGAATTGAAATATGGAATATTCGAGATTGACCACCCTGAAAGTTGAAAAGGGCCATTCTTTGTAATTAGCATTGACCAGTTGGTCAGCATTGCCTCGGGGTTAATAAATCACAATGTATCTTGTTAATTATTCGGTTTCATTTCTATCTACTGGAAATCTAGCCAGAGTTAAGAATACATGCATCTTCTTCTTATTCCTTGAATTTCAAACTTTTCTGAAAAGAAGTGTAGTGTATCCATTGACAAAAGAAGCGAAGCGAACTCATTTATGGTGGCTATAACAATTTAAATCAAACTATGGCTTGTCTTTTAGTAAATTTTTATTTCATAATCTCCCAGACATTAAAAAACATAAGTTCCGTGGATTGATATATAAGAAGCTGACCTCATCCCATTCCAATCTGACACATTTCTCTCTATCAAAGTGCTTTTTATAATTAAGTCATTTTCCTGGTACACATTTCTACGGATGTCCGGAAGGGTCATTTAAGTAGGCTATTTAGAAATAACGGGACATGTAATACTCAAAGAGAATATCGTATTCTTTTTTGAACGAGATGTATTTATAGTTGATGACGATTGCTCTGGGAAAAAACTAATTAGGGGTAAGTTGTCTAATTAAGTAGACTTTGTTCCATTAATCTAAATTCTTAGACGTCACGAAGATTGTCTGTTTTAGTGTCGACTGTCAGATCAAAGTGATCGAAGTAGGTATTCCAATTATTTGACATGAAATTTAACCACAGCTGACTCAATCGGGTTGACAGACAGACATGGCAGTTAAGTTTCCCCCTGGGCTACTTAACCCAGGACGACGTTTAACATTGATGCATTTTAAGAAACATGCATGTTGTTTTTAATTCTTTTGTCCTAAGCCTACTTAAGCTCTCCTAATCCAGAGTAGATTTCAACGGTGCATTAGTGTGAAGAGGTTGGGAGATCAGTGATTGGACAACCCCCTTTCACATCTTCTCTTAGAACCCCTACAAGCAACCGCTTTATTAACGTTATTGTACCTAGAGAATGTAAATATTTTCGCTTAGCTGACTGTGAGTCGTTGAAGTCACTGAGACATCCGGTATTCGCCACCTCCCCAGGGCTTCTTTCTGTTTCCGTTACACCCGATAGGTCTTCGCCGCCGACAAGCTAAAGCCCTTGGTCAGTAGAAGACCCCCTAATACCCCCGCCCCACGACACCGATCGGAGCACGGATTAGCGCTTTGAGATACAGCTTTCTCTAAGAAGCCATTTGTCTATGTCATTGTCCTCTTAGAAGCCTTCTCTATAAATCAAGGGGTCATATCGACCAGTATGTCAGTCGTGTTCGATCGGGAGTTGTTGGAAAACGTGGTAAGTTAAAACGGTACCAGTAATCACATGGCTCGACGGTAATAATATGGTTCGTGACAATATGCCTTGTTTGAATGGCAATTTTGAAGTCAGAAACTGCGATTTTAAAAATGGCTTTTATGATTTATCGTTTGTAATATTTTCTTGGATGAGTATTGGGAACGCTTTGTGGTCAGTTATTTTCTGCGTTTAACGTTTATTATCCACAAAGTTAGATTGTTTTATTACCGGGAACGGTTTTCGCTTTTATTATTGGCGACGGGGTTTCTCCATTTAGTTATTGACAACCTTTCAACAAGTACGTAATATAATACACAAGTAGTTTTAACCCGGAAAATGACGGTTTCATATCGACTCAATATTTCGGCACTTATTATACTATTATGCCTTGATATTCAATATGAAACTGTCGTTTTTCGGGTTTACACTACTTGTGTAATACGTTAAATCAGTGGAACTAATGGATTTTAAGCAACTATATAACTTCATAGGATTTACATCTTCATTTGCCTGTTTTACTAAACAATGTGTTTTCCATGACTGTCTATTCAACGTGCTTTAAACTCAAGCTATTTGCAGAAGAAAGAAGGTATCAATGGAAATTTAGTAGTGTAAGCAGTTGGCTTTCATTCGAATAATGGAAAATTGTTTCCCCACGTTAATAATTAATGATTACGACAGTTAATGAGGCGTTAGGTCTAAGTGCAATGATGACATCAGTTCAAACTTTAGTTTCTGATTCGTCGTGAGATAAGCCCTTTGAAGTCAGCTGGTCAGTCAGCTACCGTTTAAATTTTTATTCTTATTAACGTTATCTCCATGTAAACAGGAGTTAACGAGCGCCCATTAACACATGCGTACCCGCGATGTAACAAAGCGCCCTATTGTCACGACAGACGGAATTCATTCTATAGCACAGAGTATCGTATTATACACCTGTGATTAGAATGTGAATATCTGATAGATACCAGTAATCACTTCTTTTCAGGAGGCGAGAAAAACTTTGTCGAAAGGCTGTGTACTGTTTGGGGCACAATAACATAAAAACTTTCATTTCAATTTCAGAATACGAATGTAACAGGTCGTTGAACAACCATGCTTCGTTGGATCAGAAAGCGGTGTAAACGGACAACAGATCTGTCTGAAAAGAAGGATGAATACGGCTTTGATACCCGAACATTTCGTCAACCAAGCCTACTAACCATTGAACACATATACGAGGAAATTCCAGAAGCACCAAGCTGGACGAGTTGTTTTACAGAGCGAGAACCGAAGCCGAAACGTCCCGAACTGCCGCCCAGAAATACCCCGGGTTCATTAAGGCAAACCAGGACTTACTCACAATGGAGGTCACAAAGAGCCGCATCGCTGCCCGAATTGAGAGGGGAGATGCCATTGGAGTCTGGTTTAAGTGTCGATGATGATGATGATAATGATGACGACAACGACCACGTCATCGGAAGTGAACAGTTTACTCAAGAGTTTCACGAGTTTCTGTTCGATTTGCCCCATAATACCTCAAATCGAACTAGGAAACCGGAGGCAACGGATTTAAGACAATTTTCAAATATTTCTTCGGAGAACAAATGTGCGAGTCTCCGTCGTAATGATTTGAGAAATTCTAATGTTCGGAATTATTTACCCGTGGAAAGTGACAGTGGTTATGACTATTCAGGTTCCAGTTCGAACGGAAGTGACGTCAACGATTCTGGTTTGAGTGACAGTTACGAATACCACCTTTCCAAAGTCGAGCAGATATGCTGCCTTGAAAAAGAAATACAGAGTTTAAAATGTGACTCAGTTTCAAGTTTACGCCGGGATGTTTTGTTGAATTCTCATGGTGCTAATAAATCCCAACTGTCCTTGTCAAATCTGTCAATGACGTCAGATTTAGATCTCGACGACGAGATTTTGGCTTTTACCGATAGAATCATTGCTAATTCCGATAGTGAATTCAAACCACCCAAAAGACATTCAAATGTTAAAAGTTACACACCTAGATCCGTTGCCCGAAACCAAACGCCATTTAGGCACCACAACGTCAAAGACGCTTCATGTGAAAAAACTCAAATACCCGCAACTACTTCAACGTCATTCAGACAGAGTGTGACGCCTCAAACAAAAAGGTGTGTTAAGCTTGGAGAAGAGCAAAGAAATAAAACGAACAGTTTTCATAGGAAATCCTCCGGTAATAGACTTTTAGGAGACTTGATACGGATAAATAACGACCACCTTTTCTTTAAATAATGCTATCTGTGTTACTGTGTCACAACAAAGACTTCTATAAATACATATAAAATAACAATATTTTGAATTCATGAGTTTTACATTTCATTGATAAAGAGTGTTCAATTGAGCTGCCAAACTGCTGACATATTCCGTTGAAAAAATATGGAAATTGTTGTATATTAGACGATTTTTAATGTTGCTAGGCTGGGGCCCGTTCTACTAAGCCGGCATAAGTTGCGCCTGTCGTAAATGTATGTTTAAATATGGGAACTTACGTACGTATGGTCGCAAATTTGCTGGCACCACTCCATGCTGTGGGCATATGCCGACTTTACGCTAGCTGTGTCGGTTAACTTAAGTGTTGAATTACCCTCATTTCAGGTCTTTTTATCTGTGGTTTACACTCAATTATCAGCAGGATTTTTGAGTCACTCTTACCCGATCGTCATTCTGCATTTCTCAGATAAAGTACGTAAAATTATACTGTGTCGTTAGATCACCCACACGATTCAGAACATTAGGGCGCTTGCGCGCATGTTCAGGGTTTGTTTACATTGCGGGTACTTGATAAATCTAATTTTCAATTTTAATTAAAAACGGTAAATGCTGCCAAAACTTTCAACTTTTGGTAAAAATAGAAAGCCCCTAACTTCAAAAATACAGAAAACCGCCCACCGTTTTTATGTAACCATAATTTTGGATTCTCGCGGCAAGTGTGCCTTTAACCCCAGTCGAAACTCCCTTCGGGGCTGAATCAAAATGGCGTCGAAAGTAAATATCAAAATGATTTACAACAGACGAAAAAAGACAATTATAAATTTATTAAATGCTAATATTATTTAGAAATATATTTGCTTATATATCTTATTTAGCCCGGTAAACCACATGTTGTAGACAGACGCAGTTTCGGCAAAGAGAGTAGATTGACAAGAGTGGTCACTTCGTCTGCGCCATGTTGAATTTGAACACGATTCGATTATTAGGAACCTCCTTTCTGTAGGGGTCGCCCTACAGTCGAATCGTGTACAGCCGGAACATCCTTCCGCTGATTGGACGAAGTGACCACTCTTGTCTCTTTGGTTTCGGTACATATCAGGAATCCTCCAATGCTTCAATTATATAACTGATCGAAGCTGAAAGTTAACATACCGAGTGTTATGGTCCCTTACATTATCACGGGGACACTTTTGTGGGGCTCTCAAGAGGATGTGGGAATTCTACGCTTCAGAGGTAGAGGTTCAGAGGTTTCCTCCGCACAACCAGGTAAAATAATCTTGAGTAGCGGCGTAAAGCTGTAATCACTCATTCAACCAAACCAAATCGGCAAAAAAAAATTCTGTTATGTTCAGGCAAATATGACAAAAAGACGAATAGTTAGCAGGCATACAATGGCTAGCATATGGAGCCTGGAAAAAAATATCCTCTAATTGGATTGATTGACGCTTTACGCCGTGCTCAATATTATTTCACTCATTCGGCTGCCGTGTCTGGCTAAGTGGGGGGAGAAAGGCCTACCTGGAAACTTCCACATACGCCAAGCGAGTGAAAATCCATTCAAATTTTGTTCAATTTTTATTTGGTCTGAGTGGGATTTGAACCAGCGACGCTACAATGGAAGGCCTAGACTAAAACTGTTACAGGCTTCAAATATTGTGGTGTCTTGACATTAGTGCGAAATAGAAAAAGCAACAACAACTGAAGACTACAAAACAACACGAAGGGTTCCACAGGAAAACAAAACGGCGAACTTAATTATAGTCAAATTCGAAATGCAGAATGACGAGATTCTAGCACCTTCGGAATTGGGATTTGCCGAAGGCTCGAGTAGAATGTATCTCCACATTTATCAACTTCACCCCCCAAGATCAAGGTATACAAGATTCTCCCCACCTCGATATTTGCATAATGGACTGTATTTTAGAGATATGTATGTCAGAAAGGAAAAATGGCATAAAATACTTCAAGCTTTTACTAGTGCTTTTATTTTTAAATCCGAAAATTTGAAACATCAACGTCAACATGACTGACTAAATAAAGAATTGATTGATTGATTGATGTTTTACGCCGCACTCAAGATTATTTCACTTATAAGGCGGCGTTGCCAGGTTTAGTGGGGGAGGAAACCAGGCTCATTGCCCGGAGTAAACCCCAGACCCTCGGCGAGTACCTGGCAACTCTTCCACATACGGCGACCGAGTGAAAAATCCGCTAAGAAATCTTTGATTTTTTTTTAATTTGGTCTGAGTGTGATTCGAACCCGGTCACATCGACGGAAGGTCTGTGTGGGACTGAGGGAGGATCACTCCAACGCACTAAAATATAGCTTAAGATGCGTAAGCATTGTCAATATATTACAAAGTGTTCCAGAAAAATTCTACTGACTACGGCCAAGCTCCTGTCAGTCGTCAACCTAATGAAATATCATAGGTGTAGTGTATTACAACAATTTATAATGGGGTATAAAGGTCTAAATGATATACCTCTTTTTAAAGCGGGAAGGGCCACGAGCTTCAGTAAAGTTATAGGCTTTGTCCAAATCACAATCGTTTTTAGTGGTAAATGAGAGTTGTGGGCAAACTTAACTAATGACCCAATGTTTCATTGATTTAATTAAGTAATTAGAGTAAAAATTAAACTTCCTTCATGAAGTTCATCTGTCAATTATCGAAACGAATTTCTATAGTCTCCGCCTTGACATGCGCAGTAGAGTCTTCCGTCTGCTTGTCATAACAAAGTCACATGTTTGAAAGGAGCTGTTTGAATACAAAGGAATATCAAAGCGTAAGTTGATTTTCACTTGATTTCTTGTTGCTTTGTCGAATTATCGGAATTATGCAACCAACGTAGATTTGCGGCTGACTAATCTTTGGATGATTAAATGAAATACCAGCCTCGTAGTGCAAGCTGAGTGTGTGCACATCACAACAACAACGACACGTCGATCGAAATCGAGTGTCGGTGTTATTTCACAGTGGTTTTAGCTTATTAAAAAAAGGCAATTTATATCTGTCCTGTACTTCCTTACTATTGGTGATTTTTTGTTTTATTTGAAGGTGAAATTAGAAGCCAATAGATCTTCCACAAACGTTCTAGTCTCTCGTCGTCTCGATCTGTTTTATTTCTACTCTTGGTCTAACTTTTTTCTAACTCTGAGTCTAACTAAGCGTGGATTTGTTCTGTGACTGACTGGCATTGTGGGACAGGTACATGTAGTAAATGTGGAATGCAAATGGACAAGCATACGAATAGTAAGTACATATACAAGAGGCTTAATTTCGTAAATAGTATAGTAAGTAATAGGTTTGTATATTTACAAATCATCTATATACTTGAGGAGAGGCATTTATATAGGCTTGCCCTGTTTGCCAATCCTAAATAAAATATTGTTTAAACCAAGAATGGTATTTTACTTGTCAAGTCATTCCAATCCACCCCACTTGTGGGTATTTGGTCTACTCTCCAATTAATCAAAAGTCAAACTGTATGTAATACGGAGAACATTTTAAATGATGTACCCCTCTCGATCTAAATTTGCAACAGTCATATAAATGAATTCCACCAATAGGTCGCGGGTTCGATTCCCACCCAGTCAAAAAAATTGGAGAATTTTCTGACTGGGTTTTCACTCGAACGACCTATGTGGGATGGTTGCCAGTTACCAACGGAAGGTCATGGGTTTCCTCCGGGCATAGAGCTCGGTTTCCTCCCACAATAAAACTGGCAACGCCGCCATATAAGTGAAATAATCTTGAGTGCGGCGTAAAACACCAAACAATCAATCAATCATATAAATGAAATAACATTGAGTGTGACGTAGAAAACCATTCAGTATAATACTTGGTCTAAAACTGCTCTAAATGCATCTTCAAGGTTTGATTTTCATCATCTAAAATAAAACTTTATAATTTATGTTATAAAAAATTCACTACATAATAATGACAGTGCACTGTTGTTTATTTTTTCAACAGTCTTGAACAACTTGACTGGAGGATAATTCAAAACTAATGCAAGGTTTCAAAGATTTCTCAGTTGCTTCAAGAGCAAGATCAAAGAAAACAAAATTGAATGGAATCCAGTGTACAGATCTGATTATTTATAAACAACACAGACAATTCAGCAAAAGGAATGGGTGAGAAAAGAAAGCCCAATTTCTTATTTGGGCTATTAGGAAGAGACTTTATAATACATTTGCTATGTACGTAAGTTATGATAAGGCTCATCAATGATATGTGGTTTCAAACATAATAAACGAATCAAAAAGTTTGATTCCTGTCCATTTAAAAAAATAAAATATACATGTAAAACAAAAAGAAAGATTTTGTTTTCATTTCTACTTTGTTTGATGGATTGATGATTATATCACTAATATGGCAGCCTTGCCAGGTTTAGTGTGAGAGGAAAATCCTGATCCTTCGACAATTGTCTGTCAACTCTTCTACATACGGCGATTGAGGAAAAATCTCACTCAGAAATATTTCAATTTTATTTGGTCGGAGTTGGACTCGAACCTGCAACTCATGACTTGAATGTCTGAATCACTGAGAAACCATCACTGAGCCAGCGAGGTCCCATGTTTGTTTGATAGATCGATGTTTTATGCTGCACAGAAAATTAGTTTAGTGCGGGAGGAAACTGGGCTCTGTCGGAGGAAACCCCTGACCTTCGGAGAGTTCCTCGTAAGTTTTCCACATTGGTCGACAGGGTGAAAAACCCACAGAGATCTTTCAATTTTATTTGACCTGAGGCCGCGAGTCGACACATAGATGGAAGGCCTGGGTCAAACTGAGAATCCATCGCTCTGCCCACTGAGCCATTGAGGTCCTTTCTTTGTTTAATTGATTGGTGTTTTTAGTCACACTCAAGATTATTTCACTTATATAGTGGCGTTGCCAAGTTTACTGGAGAGGGGAATGGAGCTCTTCTCGAAAGAAACACCCAACCTTCAGCGAGTACCTGGTATCTCTTTCACATAGGCAGACAGAGTGAAAAACTGACTCAGAAATTTCGAAATTTTATTTGGTCTGAGTGGGATTCGAACCCACGACCCATGAACGGAAAGTGTTTGTCGGACTGAAAAACTATCACTTAGCCAACTGAGCCACAGAGACCCCTTCTTTCTTTGATTGATTGATGTTTACGCCACACTGAATATTACTTGACTTATATGGCAGCATTGCCAAGTTTAGTGGAGGAGGAAACTGGGCTCTGCCCAGAGCCCAGAGGAAACACCCGACGTTCGGTAAGTACCTAGTAACAAAGAGACTATCACTCTGCCAACTGAGCCGAGGTCCCTTCTTTCTTTGATTGATTGATATTTATGCCACACTGAATAGTATTTCCCTTATATGGTAGCATTGCCAAGTTTAGTGGAGGAGGAAACTGGGCTCTGACCAGAGGAAACACCCAACATTCGGTAAGTACCTAGTAACAAAGAGACTATCACTCTGCCAACTGAGCCGAACGCCTTTCTTTGCTTGATTGATTGATTGTTTGTTGTTTTACGCCGCGCTCAAGATTATTTCGCTTATATGGCGGCGTTGCCAGTTTTATTGTGGGAGGAAACCGGTCTCTATGCCCGGAGGAAACCCACGACCTTCCGCTGGTAACTGGCAACCATCCCACATAGTTCGTTCGAGTGAAAACCCAGTCAGAAAATTTTCCAATTTTTTGGACTGAGTGGGATTCGAACTCGCGACCCATTGGTGGAAGGCTGTTCGGATTGAGCGTCCAACGCTCTACCTACTGAGCCACGGAGGCCCCTTCTTTGCTTGAAGAAGGGAGATTGTGTGTAGTGATGATTCTCACATCATCACCAGCTTTCCACAAGTGGGTCCCAAGTTCGAATCCAATTCAGTCCAAATTGAATAGATTTTTAGGTACCTGCCAAAGGGTGAGAGTTTCGGCTTTACTCCAGACATGAATGAATCTATCAAGGTCAGTGGGGTGGTATATGAATGTGTACGCAAGTGAGATTGTTGAGAACTTGCAGGTTTCTAAGATTGATTTATTCATTGTTTTAATTCGCACTCAGGACTATTTCGTTTATAAGGTGGCCTAGCTAGGTTTATTGGGGAGGAAACCCCTTGACTATCCATGACAACATAGCACATTGGGCCAGTGATCAAGTTGTAAACCAAGCCAGCATTTTTAAAAGAAAGTGGGAATTGAAATCAAAACCAATTGGTGGAATGTTTCCTAAGAACCTAAAAGATGATTTTAGTTCAGATTATTTGCAGAAGATTTTCAAAATAAAACATATCCGACTAGATTATTTATCGTACAGGTTCTTTGTTAAGAACACAGTTTTATTCTGACAATTCCAGCATTTAAATGTGAAGTCAATCACCAAAAAACAAATTTAATATGTGTACACTAAGCATATGCTTTTCCATAACTACCAGTCCACCAAACGTTGGTTTTGACATATTTTAAACATGTCTATATCCAGGTAGAAATCATTTTCAGTTAATGTCACTGAATTTAGCAGTCTAGTCTAGTGGTGGTGATTAGAAATTAAACATCATGACCAGTCAAAAATGATTATTTCAAAAACAAATTAATACTCCATCTCGCAAGGTTTTCCATCGCTAATGAGTACGGTTGAAGTTGTAATGTCAATACGCTGGCACAGATTTAAATGTATGTTGGCCACATCTTAATAACTCCTCATTTCTGCCTCAGTCAATTTTTTAGCACTTCCCTAACAGAATACAATCCATAGGCCTACAGCTCCATCTTTTGTTTTCATATCACTGCAAAATATAAAAAATAGGAATAGTACTAAAACAAGATTTTCTTAGTTACAGTGCTAAAATAAATATCAGATTTACTAGGTGCTTTATGTCATACACAAAAGAATACAACACTGACAGAATGGCAGGATAGTCACCTGGGGATGGGCTAAGGTGTTAACTCTGAACTGAAATAACCATACCATGAAAGTATGTAGTGACAAATTCACAAAACAGAGCTCAAAGTGATGACATTTGCAGCACATAGACTAATATCATTCTGGCAGGCCAGTGAGTAAACGCAAGGTTGGACATATATATACGGTATACATGTATTGTTTATTGAAACTTTCCTGCAACCTCAACAACATTGATTGTACAAGTACTACCACTCACTCTCACTGTCAGCTAGTTTGTCCGAATGAAATATCAATAACTAATGATCTAACCAATACATCACCCTGCATGAAATTGAAAAGAAATAAAGTAAAGCTAAATTTTGTTTGTAACACGAGGCCTACAAAAAATTGTACAAGATAAAATGAAGATTTGACAGACCTGTACTGAGTGAGAGGCGCCGTTGTGTTGACGCCTGAGTGCAGCGAAGAAGGCAAGCCAGATTATCGCCCGATCCTCGTTGTTTCTCTCCTTTTAATATCCACTAATGTCAGTAAAGGTATTCCAAACTGCTTTCGGGTGAAAACTTTGTGGATATTACGGCCTCTGTTTTGTTTTTACCGTCATTAACACTCAACTTCTTCGAGTCATTCTCTCCAACTTTGTTCGGCATGCGTATGCCTTTCAACACTGTTTACAATGAAGTGCGCATGTGCATGTCAGTAACTTCGGGGAGGATCTGGGCGGTTTTTCAAATATTTTGTAATAATTGGTAGGGCCCCCCTTTGAAAAATTAATTCGTACGGGAAAACCTACGTTAGGATTTTCATGAAATTTGGACAGAGGCATCTTCTAGGATTCGTCTTTCCGGGAAAAATAATACCATGTGTGGGAAAATTCGTTTTAGCCAACCTGATGGCCCTTCCCTCTTTAACACAATTAGAAACTTGTCTCCATTGATATTTTAGACAAGAAGATTTTCCCTTTGCCCGTGTTCATAAATAAAGCATAGAGAGTAAGTCTTTTAAAGTGAATACCTCAACAAAGTATGATGTATGTAGTTTTGCACTTCATTTTAGAATGTGGCGTATGTGGTGTTTGACTTTCGCTGCTCCAATCTAATCAGTGAAATTAATATTGACAAGCTTGACTTTAGTGCAGAAGCAAAGGGAGGTAAGCATTGATTGATTGATTATTTGGTGTTTTACGACTCGCTCAAGGTTATTTCACTTATATGGCGGCGTTGCCAGTTTTATTGTGGAAGGAAATCGGGCTAGGAGGAACCCACGACCTTCCGGTGATAACTGGCAACCATCCCACATAGTCAGAAAACGGTGAATTGCGAAAACAAAGAACAAGTAGACAAAGGTTATTTGAAGTATTTATCTGTTAGAGTTATGTCCCCGTATTTCTGAAGGTGCATGTGGATCCTGATTTTCCGTCTCTAGAACTTCTAGAATCAATGAGCAATCCCCAACTTTTGCATTTACGAAAAAGGTACTTAAAACTGTATAAGTGCATTTATAGCGTTTTTTCCGGTTTCATAAAATTAATTTCCCAGGTATTAAATGCAAGGAAATTGAAGGTTGAAAAATGAGCGACTGAAAGGCCGAAATAATAACATTAGGATGCAAGGGAATATTTATTTATGCCTGTGAAGTACCAAAATGTTATCTCACTGATTTCCCGGTAAAGTTCCGCAGAAAAAAACCGTTTCAGGGATGATCGCATCTTCTTACGTTTGAACTAGGTACTGCCATGTAAGCTTTGTCATTGACTGATTTATTGATTGATTGGTGTTTTACGCCGCACTCAAGATTATTTCACTATATGGCGGCGTTGCCAGATTTAGTATTGGGGGGGGGGGGGGGGGGGGTCATTGTCCGGAAGAAACCTGGCAACTCTTCAAAATACGGCGACATTTGTCCTTGGAGTTTGTAAGCTAATGCGATGGATTGGTGTTTTACTTGATTGATGCGACTAATCTGGAATAACCAAGCTACCGAGAAAGCCTCGCACTCGCAGCTAGAGAATATGAATAGCACGTGCAGCTAAAGCAGACCAATTCTCAAAGCGACAACAAAGAAGGAAAATGAATTTCCAAATAAAACTCATTATCCATAGGAGTAACCAATGATCATCCGGAAGGCTGTTCTTTACACAACAGTGGAATAGCACTTGGTTAACGATCTTTTAGTTGGTCTTTATTGGCATACCCTCTAATGCCTAAGGCGACGTTGTTATCTTAATATTTCTAGAACTTTCCAGTTCTCCGTTGATTTATATATGGACATTTGAAAGCTTTTTTTCGAGTTTTCACAGTGACAATAAAAGCCTTTCATATATTTTGAATTTTTTATTTATGCTCCAAAAATTGACAATTTGATAAATTCCGTTCACTAAATTTAAACAACTCACTTCAGATATGGATTCGCCAAGATTATACTGATACGAATGATCAGAGCCTGGTTACGATTAACTGTCAAATGGGGTTGACTCAGTTCAAAAAGAAAAATGGAAACATTTCTGACTGGGTTTTGCACTCAAGGGTTTGTGGAAGGGTTGACAGGTACCCTCTGTCAATATACTAGTGTGAGATTTTCCTTATCTTGTTTTGTTAGTTGGAGGTTCCATCAAAACCGTCTTACATTAACGGGGACGGTTGGTAACAGGTGTACCAACAAATTCATTGATTGATGTTTTACGCCGCACTTAAGATTATTTCACTCATATGGCGGCCTTGCCAGGTTTAGTGGGGATTGATTGATTGTTTGGTGTTTTACGACGCGCTTAAGCACATTTCATCTATATGGCGGCCTTGCCACTTTTATTGTGGGAGGAAACCTGGCTCTATGCCCGGAAGAAACCCACGACCTTCCGGTGGTAACTGGCAACCATACCACATAGGTCGTTCGAGTGAAAACCCAGTCAGAAAATTTTCTAATATTTGTTTTTGGACTGCGTGGGATTCGAACCCGCGACCCATTGGTGGAAAGTTTAGTGGGGAGGAAATCGGGCTTATTACCTGGAGGAAGCCATCGAACCTTCGGCGAGTACTTGAAAACTTTTCCACATACTGCGAAAAAATCCACTCGCCGCATCGATGGAATGCCTGTGTCGGACTGAGGGACAATCACTCTAACCAACCGAGCCAACGAGGCCACTCATGCCAACAGAAAGGCGAGGGTTTCATCTAAGCATTGAATAAATTTTGCAACGCTTCCTCAATAAGGGGCATAATCTTAAATGCTAAACAATCATTGAACCAATATGTCCTATGAGTGGGATGGTTGCCAAATTTGTACGTGTTGATGGCCCGCGGTTTCCTCCTATATAGAAATTCAAGAAAGTCGAACTGTTTGAGATTTCACGAATAATGATCGGAGCGGATCAACAGTCATGCAACCAAGACATACAACCCTTGTCAAATCGGAGCTCGGAGCAGATCAACAGCCATGCAACCTCATTTTGAGAGAGCCATCTTAATATATACACCCCCCACCCCCCTCCCCTACCAACACACAATCCCTGTCCAATCTGACAGATTAAAACGAAAAATTTCAAACAAAGAAATGAATACAGACATAGTTATATTTACGCCGTATATGGTTGACAGAAATGGCGGCCTTCCTTTCTCGAGATATTAGCCTATGAACCAATGTACCCGGCCAGGAGACAAATGTGCCCCCCCCCCCCCCCCCTCCAACCTTGGTTCAGATATCACACCACTCATTCAACAGTTTTCAACTTACCTTTGCGCAATCGCACAGATTGTGTACAACAGTTGCCCTTAGGGATAGCCAATGAAATTGGTCGCCTTGCTTTTTTACGCGCGCTTTTCTCCACCGATTTTTTCACAATTGGTTTAGATTTCGTCTTGGAATGACGTCTTGTTTGTCTCTGTGTCGACCAATTCGGGAAGGACAGGCTTGGATTCTTTAAAGAGAAAAACCCAATAAGTAGGCCTTATATATATTAAACGTTAGGACTAGCTATAGGGTTTATATACTCATAATAACTAGTGTAGTCATAATAACTAGTGTTGTAGCTTGTAAACTGATTTGAATGGATTCAAGTTTTGTCCGACCTGTTTGGAAGGCCACGTTAGCACAAGCAATGGCGACATACCCTTGCCGTTTGGCTCGAAATCTTGTTCTTATTGTCATAATTTCAACCATTTTGGCTAGATTGTTGGTTAGGTGGTGTTAATGTACCAGTGTCGGTGTACAGACTGGGTGGTTTTATTTATTGCATGCTTTCACCGAGTTTTGACGTGTGTTTGTGATGAACAATTCTGTGTTATTCTGTCTTTATGGTTTGTTTGGATTCAGTGTCTAGTTGAGTTTGCTATTGCCTGGGTCTGGCGACCATTTTCTTTCCCATCTGTGGTTATTCTTTGTCTGTTATCCAGATCCTTGTTTCTATATTCACAAGCTACTTTGTGATTTGAAGCCGACACTCCCTGCTTTTACCAGTCTTTTGGGGGGCATTTGAAGGATACATCCAGTCTAGCAAATGCCTTTACAAACCCCAACACTGTAATATATCAGATGCCCTTTTCACGTTATGTGCACATTTTGGTCGGCTTTAATGGACTTCTTCTCGATCCAGTTGTACATACAGGCGTCTGTCTGCTTCTAAAAGCCTGACCGTTTACAGTCCTCTTGCTTTTATACATTTTCGGATTTCCAACACACACATGCACTCCTACCGGTCGAACATTTAATTTAATCCCAAGCACTGCGTTCAAGTTTGAAAGAAGATTTCTGTTATTATGGAACCATATACATTTCTAGGTCACCGATGGATTAATACGCAACGCATTCGGAATCCAATGCTGACTGTTGCACCAAACTGACAAATTGACAAGAGTTCATTTATTATATTCTTTGTTTGTGTAACATTTTTTGTTTGTGTTCATTAACTAATGGTGGTTATGTTAATATGTTAATTTAATTTTTTTAAATCTCAACTTTAAAAATCGAGATATTTTTAAAATATATAAATTCCGTTGAGAGCAATTATTTACGCTTTTATAAAAAAAGCATTAAAGCGTCAATTACTTGTCACACATATCATCTCCAACAGCTATTTAACAAGGACATAAACTTTTCAAAGGTAAATGTAATTTTCGCTAACTCTGTAGACTTTATTCAGTCTCTTGGCTTTTTGGTTGAAGTTAACATGAAGTTAGCATTCCCGTTGTCTCTCACTCGGAAGGGTGGAGTTTTACTATTGTCGTTTCAGGATGACGGAGACGAGTTGGTGCCAATGACAGACAGTCTTCAAACGATGCGGAAGAAAAGACGAAAAGACGACCGAGCTGACAAGTGGATGGAAAATGTTGATAGTGACTCTGGCTTAGGTAACTTTAATCTCTATGACACTTGTATACTAAAACTCAGATTATTCGTTATTTTTTCTTTATACCTGCCTCCGTGGCTCAGTAGGTAGAGCGATGGACGCTCAATCCGAACAGCCTTCCACCAATGGGTCGCAGGCTCAAATCCCACTCAGTCAAAAAAAAAAAAAAATTCGAAAATCTTCTGTGTTTTCACTGGAACGACCTATGTCGGATGGTTGCCAGTTACCACCGGAAGGTCGTGGGTTTCCTTCGGGCATAGAGCCCGGTTTCCTCCCACAATAAAACTGGCAATGACGCCATATTGGTGAAATAATCTTGAGGTCGGCGTAAAACGTCAAACAATCAATCTTTGTACCTCTAAAGTTAGGTTACCAAGCCTGCTCCTTGGATTTATATAGTTTTGTTATTGTTTTAGATTAACCAGTCGAGATAATCTTTTGGCGGAAGGGAGGGTGGAATATATACTGTTTGATGGAAGAAGATCTGCCATGAAAACAATAGACAGAAGGGCTGGTCGAAGTACTGTCCAGCTGATGAGAGTATGAACATCCAAGGAGCGCAATTGGCGGAATGCCCCGTGGAAGAAATGTATTCCATGACAAAGAAATGCACTGTAAATATTTTACCTCTAAATATGTTATTATATTGAAATTGGTATATATTTACACAATTCACTGTAGATATACATATATATACATATATCTTTATATTTATGAGCACTAAAACACACGGGCACAGGGAAAATCTTCTTGTCTAAAATAACCACGGAGACAAGTTTCTAATTGTGTTAAAAAGAGGTATATCATTTAGACCTTTATACCCCATCATAAATTGTTGTAATAAAGTAAACCTATGATATTTCATTAGGTTGACGACTGACAGGAGCTTGGCCTTAGTCAGTAGAATTTTCTGGAACACTTTGTATTGCATTGACCATGCTTATGCATCTTAAGCTATAGTAAGAATATCGTCAGACTATATATTATGGGGTCATGGGAAAAGACAGTGAAAATTCCCTCATCCACCCCCCCCCCCCCATACCCCTTTCCCAGAAAACCTAGGTAGAAGGCAGACAGGGGAGTTTAGCCCTGACCAGTATGTCTTTCAAACTCTTGTTCTTTTTATAAGCAATGACTGGCCTTTGGGTCAGAGGTCGAGCAAGTTTACTTTGAAGTAGTTTGTATTCTTCTACTATAATCTTGGTCATAGCAATGCTAGCTTTGTTATACTGAAACACAAATGGTATTATAGTTTTTTCACGACATCTTCCGGGGTCCAAGTTCAAACCCAAAGGATAAATAGTTTGTAATGTTTGAATCCAAAAACTTTCCCTTTCCAAACGTTTGTGCTTGGTATCTGCAGCGGAAGTGAGAAAAGGGATTTTCTCAATAGGCATAATTTCAAAATGGTCCTTGACCGAATGACCTTGAGTATTGAAATGTTGTGCCACGGGTACATCATGTTTAAGTCTTATACTAGATAAATGGTTGGCTGCTCTTTGTCGTAGAGAATTCTGAGTTTCTCCGACACTGTTTGCGACATTTTTTGCACGTGATTACATACACGATATTAGAGAAATCACAATTAAGATTCTCTGCCATTTGATATTTGTCGCGAGTTTGTTCTCCGAAAAAGGTACCGCGATCGGGTACGTATATATCGAGTTTGCATCGCGTCTTAAGGCATTTCATTGATGTACCTGAGAGAAATGTTGGACGGTAATGGTACACTCGTGAAGGGGAGGTAAGCGTATCGGGGGATGAAGGGGGAAACATGATTTGTCTTACTGTGTTAGATTTAATCCTTCGGAGTAATCTAATAGAATACTTCCTAGGGAGGAGAGCTTTAAAAAGAACAGAACAAGCCTGGTTAAAAAAATCTAAAGAACTACAGTTTCTATAGAATCTAAATATCTGAGATTTAATGACTCCCTTGAAAGTGTGAGGAGGATGGTATGACCCAGCATGTAGCAGCTGATGCGTGTCAGTAGGTTTGAAGAATACTTTGTAATCTAGATACCCAGTAGTATGATATGTATGACCCTTGTAAATAGTTACATCCAAAAAATCCACAGAAGTGTGATCAATATAAGGCTGTAAATTAATGCTTGAGTCGTGAGAATTAAGAGTATCAATGAAAATATGAAGGTCTTCCAACGTATGTTGCCAAATGATAAAAATGTTATCCAGATACCGAAGGTAAATAAAAGGTTGTTTGTGACATTTGTGAAGAATGTCACTCTCCCACTCAGCCATAAAAATAGAGGCAAAGTTAGGACTAAAACGTTTCCCCATAGCACACCCTTTAATTTGCTGAAAGATCTCCCCATTGAATTCAAAATCGTTACCTTTTAAGCTAAGTTCCAGCAATTCTAAAATGTCTTTATCCGGATGGTCAGGATATTTTTGGAATGCTGATTTTATGGATTTAAGACCCAAATCTATGTCAATGTTTGTATACATAGACTCCACATCCAGAGTAACTAAAATCACATCTTGTGGGATGGATTTCTCAGATAATTTGGCCAATAAATCATCCGTATTTTTTATAGAGCTAGGATGCCGATTCGCTATAGGTTTTAGATAGTAATCAATTAGCTCTGATATTCTGTAACTTTCACTGCCACAATCTGAGATAATAGGACGCCCAGGGGGCATTGTAGGCTTCGGCCATTTTTCAATGGGTTTGTGAATTTTCGGAAGAATATGATCAGATTCCAAATAGCGATACTGTTTTTCATTAAGTAAGCCTTTATCTTGAAGAGAAACAAGAATTTTATTAAACTTCCTAACATTTTCAGGCCAAATTTCCTTATCAAGTTTTTTTGTAATGAAGAGGGTTGCTTAGCTGCCGTTCTATCTCTTCAATATAATCCTGTTTTGACATAATAACTGTTGCCGAACCTTTATCAGCAGGTTTAATAACTATGTTTGGATTTCTCCTTAGCTTACTTAAGGCAAGCCATTCTGAATGAGTAAGGTTATGTTTGTTTTTCTGATTAGTTAAAACATCAAACTTCCTAGATACAGAGTCACGACTAATGTTTATCTCTGGGTCATACATGTGAGAAGGGGGTGTATAGCCGCTTTTAGATGTAAACGGCTTGCGTACCCCACTAGAATCTCTGTAGATATCAGCCAGACTAAGATTTCTGGAGAACTCCATAACATGCACTAATTTACTAATAGAAAAGTCCCTATCAGATAATGGCTTTATATATATGCAAAAAATACCCAAGTGTTCTAGTTTTACAGTTCATATTAGTATAAAGCGTTTTGTTAACTATAATTGTAGAGAATATTATTATTTTGGATCTATGTTGAAAATTTAAGTATATATCTGTTAATCATATACTTTAGTTAAAACGTTTGATTATGTAGACCCCCTTCCTTGAACAGTACATGTTTAGTACCAGATGGAAACTGATTCTTCATAATGTAATTTTCCAACAATGACCCAATTGCATGGGCACTACTATGGTAGGCTGACCACTGGTTCTAGCCATATATATGATGCCTAACTAAAAGGCAAATCTCGTATGAATATTCTAAATAAGCTCCAACCTCAAACCAAACACTAATGCAGACTAAAACATTACTGTAATTATACAGGAAGTCGCTCTAAAAGAAGAACCAAAACTACTGTGAACTAACAAACATAGTATTGTAGTTCTACAAGATAATTATTTGTAAAAATACAGCATACTTTATAAAATTAAAAAACTTTTTTTACAGTGTACCTTATGGGTAAAAGGTGTGTCATGAATCATTTATGACATCTTGGGTAGCAAAATATATCTTCTACATTTGATTATGTAATATTCTCTTTTAGGCTAACTGGGCTCTCTTCTGCTCCATAACTTGAAGAGTTTTGATCTGATCTTTACAATTCTTTCACAACATATACCTTATGGGTAGATGGTGTGTCATGAGCCATCTTCAGTTACATAATATGGCATCTATATTGTATTATGTAATATTTCTTTTTATCTTCATTCCCTTTCGCTCCATAACTTATGGGTAGCTGGTGAGTCATGAATCATTTATATCATCTTCGGTTGCATAATATGGCATCTATATTGGATAATGTAATATCTCTTTAGTCTATATCTTCGTTCACTATCGTTCCATATCTTGAAGAGTTTTGATCCAATCTTTACAATTCTTTTACAGCACATACCTTTTGTGTAGATTGTGTACGGCCATTTATAAATATCCCATCTATATATGCCATCTATAATAAATTATGTAATATTCTCTTTAAGTCCATATCTTTAGTTTTAACCTGATCTTGACAATTTTTCAGTGTAGATACAGCAGTTAAGGGTAGATGGTTTGTCTGGAACCATTTAAGACATCCCTGGTTTCATTATACAGCATCCATATTAGATTATGTAATATTCTGTTTTAGTCACTGTCTATATATGTCTTTGTTGCTTGCGCTCCATAACTTTTTCACCTTTGGAATTCTTTAACAGCATTCCCCTTATGGATAGATGGTGTGTTGTCAGCCATTAATGACAGTTTTGGTCGCATGATTCCATTATGCAACATCGAAATTACATTATGTAATATTCTCTTTTAGTCCATAACTATTTTAGTTTTGACCTGATCCTGACCGTTTTTAGAGTATATATACCTAAGGGGTAGATGGTGTGTCAGGAAGCATTTCTGGTTAACTCGAAGCAGTTAATATGACCCTTCAGTACACCTAAAACAGAAAATAAAAAAATGTTAATTTTTAATCCTTTTGCAATTTTTAATCAAGCTTTATTTCTTAGGCCAAAATTGAACTACTTTCTATCGTCGGCTCAACCATAGAAGGTAGTTCAGATCAGTAACTAAAAGCCTAACTTTTGGAAACTGGTCAAAATTATTTTCTGAAAATTTATTTACTTTTTAATTGAGTGTTTTCCAATCTAACATAGATTTTTAATTAATCAGTAGACTACATAACTAATTTATGCATATGCAAAACCATAGCCTACATGAATTATTATAAACTTTTCAACTTCTAGTATTTAGCTGTTTATTTTCATTTGTTATGCCTCTCTGAGGCCAATTTATTAAACCTGTTCCTGGGAAGGACAGAGTTATGTTTTTTTCTCGTTTTAGATGAACCAATAGAGATTATATTTTGGTAGAAGGAAGACATCCCAATGAAAGGAAACATGTAGTTGATGGATAGTTACCTGATGAAAGAAAGGCTCTGTTTAGGAAGGATGTACAACAAGGTTACTGAAACAGGCAGGTCGATGGAGGAATGGTTTACCAAATTGATAAGATGATGAGCGACAGGTTCAACGGAAGGATCGCCAGACCAATTGTTTAACAGTGATGGGCTAATAAAAGAAAGAAGCAGTTTAGATGGGATAAGTTAAACAGCTGACAGATGACAACTCACACAATAGACGGAAAAAAAAGACCCAGATGATGCGAGAAAGTATACAGAGCCAACAGTAGAAAGATTACAAGTTCATGGAAGAAATGGCACCTTAAAGGCATATATTTTATTCTGAGGAGAACGTAGACTTTATTCAACTTATCATGTTCGGACGATATTACAAAATTATCTATTAGCATGGATAAAATGTGAGAAATACATATAAAAGTAAAGTTAATGTGACCCATGAATACGCCTAAAACAGAACATTAAAACTTGTTAAATTTAAATCCTTTTGACATTTTAAATCGAGCTTGATTTCTTAGGCCAAAATTGAACTACTTTCTATCGTCTGCTCAACCATAGAAGGTAGTTCAGATCAGTAACTAAAGGCCTGACTAACCTTTGGAAACTGATTAAAATTATTTTCTGAAAATTTATTTACTTTTTAATCAAGTGCTTTCCAATCTAACATAGCGTTTTAATTAATCCGTAGTCTACATAAGTAATTTATGCATACACCATAACCATAGCCTACATGAATTATTACGAAGTTTTCAACTAATATTTAGTTGTTTGTTTTCCATTTTTATGCCTCTCTGAGGCTAATTTACTAAACCTGTTCCTGGGAAGGACAGAATTATCTTTTTTCTCGTTTTAGATCAACCAATGGAGATTATATTTTGGTAGAAGGAAGACATCCTAATGAAAGGAAACATGTACTCTACAGTTGATGGATGGTCAAGTTACATGATGAATGAAAGGCTCTGTTTAGGAAGGATGTACAACAAGGTTACTGAAACAAGCAGGTCGATGAAGAATACCCAAAACAAACTGATGGAGGAATGGTTTACCGAATTGATAAGATGATGAGCGACAGTTTTCAACTAATATTTCGTTGTTTGTTTTCCATTTTTATGCCTCTCTGAGGCTAATTTACTAAACCTGTTCCTGGGAAGGACAGAATTATCTTTTTTCTCGTTTTAGATCAACCAATGGAGATTATATTTTGGTAGAAGGAAGACATCCCAATGAAAGGAAACATGTACTCTACAGTTGATGGATGATCAAGTTACATGATGAACGAAAGGCTCTGTTTAGGAAGGATCTACAACAAGGTTACTGAAACAGGCAGGTCGATGGAGGAATGGTTTACCAAATTGATAAGATGATGAGCGACAGGTTCAACGGAAGGATTGCCAGACCAATTGTTTAACAGTGATGCGCTAATGAACCGAAAGAGGCAGTTTAGATGGGATAAGTTACACAACTGACAGATGACAACTCACACAATAGACGTAAAAAAAGAACCAGATAATAGAACAAAGTATACAGAGCCGACAGTAGAAAGATTACAAGTTCATGGAAGAAATGGCACCTTAAAGGCATATATTTTATTCTGAGGAGAACGTAGAATTTATTCTACTTATAATGTTAGGACGATATTACAAAATTATCTATTATCATGGATAAAATGTGAGCAATACATATAAAAGTAAAGTTAATGTGACCTATGAATACGCCTAAAACAGAACATAAAAAACTTGTTAAATTTAAATCCTTTTGACATTTTAAATCGAGCTTGATTTCTTAGGCCAAAATTGAACTACTTTCTATTGTCTACTAAACCATAGAAGGTAGTTCAGATCAGTAACTAAAGGCCTGACCAACCTTTGGAAACCGATCAAAATTATTTTCTAAAAATTTATTTACTTTTTAATCAAGTGCTTTTCAATCTAACATAGTGTTTTAATTAATCAGTAGTCTACATAAGTAATTTATGCATACACCAAAACCATAGCCTACATGAATTATTATGAAGTTTTCAACGAATATTTCGTTGTTTGTTTTCCATTGTTATGCCTCTCTGAGGATAATTTACTAAACCTGTTCCTGGGAAGGACAGAATTATGTTTTTTCTCATTTTAGATCAACCAATGGAGATTATATTTTGGTAGAAGGAAGACATCCCAATGAAAGGAAACGTGTAGTTGATGGATGGTCAAGTTACATGATGAACGAAAGGCTCTGTTTAGGAAGGATGTACAACAAGGTTACTGAAACAAGCAGGTCGATGGAGGACACCCGAAACAATCTTATGGAGGAATGGTTTACCAAACTGAAAAGATGATGAGCGACAGGTTCGACCGAAGGATCGCCATACCAATTGTTAAACAGTGATGCGCTAATCAACCGAAAGAGGCAGTTTAGATGGGATAAGTTACACAACTGACAGATGACAACTCACACAATAGACGGAAAAAAAGAACCAGATGATAGAAGAAAGTATACAGAGCCGACAGTAGAAAGATTACAAGTTCATGGAAGAAATGGCACCTTAAAGGCATATATTTTATTCTGAGGAGAACGTAGACTTTATTCAACTTATAATGTTCGGACGATATTACAAAATTATCTATTAGCATGGATAAAATGTGAGAAATACATATAAAAGTAAAGTTAATGTGACCCATGAATACGCCTAAAACAGATCATAAAAAACTTGTTAAATTTAAATCCTTTTGACATTTTAAATCGAGCTTGATTTCTTAGGCCAAAATTGAACTACTTTCTATCGTCTGCTCAACCATAGAAGGTAGTTCAAATCAGTAACTAAAGACTTACCCTTTGGAAACTGATCAAAATTATTTTCTAAAAATGTATTTACTTTTAAATCAAGTGCTTTTCAATCTAACATAGCGTTTTAATCAATCAGTAGTCTACATAAGTAATTTATGCATACACCAAAACCATAGCCTACATGAATTATTATAAAGTTTTCAACTAATATTTCGTTGTTTGTTTTCCATTGTTATGCCTCTCTGAGGCTAGTTTAATAAACCTGTTCCTGGGATGGGCAGAATTATGTTTTTTCACGTTTTAGACCAACCAATGGAGATTATATTTTGGTAGAAGGAAGACGTCCCAATGAAAGGAAACCTGTAGTTGATGGATGGTCAAGTTACATGATGAACGAAAGGCTCTGTTTAGGAAGGATGTACAACAAGGTTACTGAAACAAGCAGGTCGATGGAGAATACCGGAAACAAACTGATGGAGGAATGGTTTACCGAATTGATAAGATGATGAGCGACAGTTTTCAACTAATACTTCGTTGTTTGTTTTCCATTGTTATGCCTCTCTGAGGCTAATTTACTAAACCTGTTCCTGGGAAGGACAGAATTATCTTTTTTCTCGTTTTAGATCAACCAATGGAGATTATATTTTGGTAGAAGGAAGACATCCCAATGAAAGGAAACATGTACTCTACAGTTGATGGATGGTCAAGTTACATGATGAACGAAAGGCTCTGTTTAGGAAGGATGTACAACAAGCTTACTGAAACAGGCAGGTCGATGGAGGACACCCGAAACAATCTTATGGAGGAATGGTTTACCAAACTGAAAAGATGATGAGCGACAGGTTCGACCGAAGGATCGCCAGACCAATTGTTTAACAGTGATGCGCTAATGAACCCAAAGAGGCAGTTTAGATGGGATAAGTTACACAACTGACAGATGACAACTCACACAATAGACGGAAAAAAAGAACCAGATGATAGAAGAAAGTATACAGAGCCGACAGTAGAAAGATTACAAGTTCATGGAAGAAATGGCACCTTAAAGGCATATATTTTACTCTGAGGAGAACGTAGACTTTATTCAACTTATAATGTTCGGACGATATTACAAAATTATCTATTAGCATGGATAAAATGTGAGAAATACATATAAAAGTAAAGTTAATGTGACCCATGAATACGCCTAAAACAGAACATAAAAAACTTGTTAAATTTAAATCCTTTTGACATTTTAAATGAAGCTTGATTTCTTAGGCCAAAATTGAACTACTTTCTATCGTCTGCTCAACCATAGAAGGTAGTTCAAACCAGTAACTAAAAGCCTGACTAACCGTTGGAAACTGATCAAAATTTTTTTATAAAAATTTATTTACTTTTTAATCAAGTGCTTTCCAATCTAACATAGCGTTTTAATTAATCAGTAGTCTACATAAGTAATTTATGCATACACCAAAACCATAGCCTACATGAATTATTACGAAGTTTTCAACTAATATTTCGTTGTTTGTTTTCCATTTTTATGCCTCTCTGAGGCTAATTTACTAAACCTGTTCCTGGGAAGGACGGAATTATCTTTTTTCTCGTTTTAGATCAACCAATGGAGATTATATTTTGGTAGAAGGAAGACATCCCAATGAAAGGAAACATGTACTCTACAGTTGATGGATGGTCAAGTTACATGATGAACGGAAGGCTCTGTTTAGGAAGGATGTACAACAAGGTTACTGAAACAGGCAGGTCGATGGAGGAATGGTTTACCAAATTGATAAGATGATGAGCGACAGGTTCAACGGAAGGATCGCCAGACCAATTGTTTAACAGTGATGCGCTAATGAACCGAAAGAGGCAGTTTAGATGGGATAAGTTACACAACTGACAGATGACAACTCACACAAAAGACGGAAAAAAAGAACCAGATGATAGAAGAAAGTATACAGAGCCGACAGTAGAAAGATTACAAGTTCATGGGAGAAATGGCACCATAAAGGCATATATTTTATTCTGAGGAGAACGTAGACTTTATTCAACTTATAATGTTAGGACGATATTACAAAATTATCTATTATCATGGATAAAATGTGAGCAATATATATAAAAGTAAAGTTAATGTGACCCATGAATACGCCTAAAACAGAACATAAAAAACTTGTTAAATTTAAATCCTTTTGACATTTTAAATCGAGCTTGATTTCTTAGGCCAAAATTGAACTACTTTCTATCGTCTACTAAACCATAGAAGGTAGTTCAGATCAGTAACTAAAGGCCTGACCAACCTTTGGAAACCGATCAAAATTATTTTCTAAAAATTTATTTACTTTTTAATCAAGTGCTTTTCAATCTAACATAGCGTTTTAATTAATCAGTAGTCTACATAAGTAATTTATGCATACACCAAAACCATAGCCTACATGAATTATTATGAAGTTTTCAACGAATATTTCGTTGTTTGTTTTCCATTGTTATGCCTCTCTGAGGCTAATTTACTAAACCTGTTCCTGGGAAGGACAGAATTATGTTTTTTCTCGTTTTAGATCAACCAATGGAGATTATATTTTGGTAGAAGGAAGACATGCCAATGAAAGGAAACATGTAGTTGATGGATGGTCAAGCTACATGATGAACGAAAGGCTCTGTTTAGGAAGGATGTACAACAAGGTTACTGAAACAAGCAGGTCGATGGAGGACACCCGAAACAATCTTATGGAGGAATGGTTTACCAAACTGAAAAGATGATGAGCGACAGGTTCGACGGAAGGATCGCCAGACCAATTGTTTAACAGTGATGCGCTAATGAACCGAAAGAGGCAGTTTAGATGGGATAAGTTACACAACTGACAGATGACAACTCACACAATATACGGAAAAAAAGAACCAGATGATAGAAGAAAGTATACAGAGCCGACAGTAGAAAGATTACAAGTTCATGGGAGAAATGGCACCTTAAAGGCATATATTTTATTCTAAGGAGAACGTAGACTTTATTCAACTTATAATGTTAGGACGATATTACAAAATTATCTATTATCATGGATAAAATGTGAGCAATACATATAAAAGTAAAGTTAAATGTGACCCATGAATACGCCTAAAACGGAACATAAAAAACTTGTTAAATTTAAATCCTTTTGACATTTTAAATCGAGCTTGATTTCTTAGGCCAAAATTGAACTACTTTCTATCGTCTACTAAACCATAGAAGGTAGTTCAGATCATTAACTAAAGGCCTGACCAACCTTTGGAAACCGATCAAAATTATTTTCTAAAAATTTATTTACTTTTTAATCAAGAATCTAACATAGCGTTTTAATTAATCAGTAGTCTACATAAGTAATTTATGCATACACCAAAACCATAGCCTACATGAATTATTATGAAGTTTTCAACGAATATTTCGTTGTTTGTTTTCCATTGTTATGCCTCTCTGAGGCTAATTTACTAAACCTGTTCCTGGGAAGGACAGAATTATGTTTTTTCTCGTTTTAGATCAACCAATGGGGATTATATTTTGGTAGAAGGAAGACATGCCAATGAAAGGAAACATGTAGTTGATGGATGGTCAAGCTACATGATGAACGAAAGGCTCTGTTTAGAAAGGATGTACAACAAGGTGACTGAAACAAGCAGGTCCATGGAGAATACCCACAACAAACTGATGGAGGAATGGTTTACCGAATTGATAAGATGATGAGCGACAGTTTTCAACTAATATTTCGTTGTTTGTTTTCCATTGTTATGCCTCTCTGAGGCTAATTTACTAAACCTGTTCCTGGGAAGGACAGAATTATCTTTTTTCTCGTTTTAGATCAACCAATGGAGATTATATTTTGGTAGAAGGAAGACATCCCAATGAAAGGAAACGTGTAGTTGATGGATGGTCAAGTTACATGATGAACGAAAGGCTCTGTTTAGGAAGGATGTACAACAAGGTTACTGAAACAAGCAGGTCGATGGAGGACACCCGAAACAATCTTATGGAGGAATGGTTTACCAAACTGAAAAGATGATGAGCGACAGTTTTCAACTAATATTTCGTTGTTTGTTTTCCATTGTTATGCCTCTCTGAGGCTAATTTACTAAACCTGTTCCTGGGAAGGACAGAATTATCTTTTTTCTCGTTTTAGATCAACCAATGGAGATTATATTTTGGTAGAAGGAAGACATCCCAATGAAAGGAAACGTGTAGTTGATGGATGGTCAAGTTACATGCTGAACGAAAGGCTCTGTTTAGGAAGGATGTACAACAAGGTTACTGAAACAAGCAGGTCGATGGAGGACACCCGAAACAATCTTATGGAGGAATGGTTTACCAAACTGAAAAGATGATGAGCGACAGGTTCGACGGAAGGATCGCCAGACCAATTGTTTAACAGTGATGCGCTAATGAACCGAAAGAGGCAGTTTAGATGGGATAAGTTACACAACTGACAGATGACAACTCACACAATAGACGGAAAAAAAGAACCAGATGATAGAAGAAAGTATACAGAGCCAACAGTAGAAAGATTACAAGTTCATGGGAGAAATGGCACCTTAAAGGCATATATTTTATTCTGAGGAGAACATAGACTTTATTCAACTTATAATGTTAGGACGATATTACAAAATTATCTATTATCATGGATAAAATGTGAGCAATACATATAAAAGTAAAGTTAATGTGAACCATGAATACGCCTAAAACAGAACATAAAAAACTTGTTAAATTTAAATCCTTTTGACATTTTAAATCGAGCTTGATTTCTTAGGCCAAAATTGAACTACTTTCTATCGTCTACTAAACCATAGAAGGTAGTTCAGATCAGTAACTAAAGGCCTGACCAACCTTTGGAAACCGATCAAAATTATTTTCTAAAAATTTATTTACTTTTTAATCAAGTGCTTTTCAATCTAACATAGCGTTTTAATTAATCAGTAGTCTACATAAGTAATTTATGCATACACCAAAAGCATAGCCTACATGAATTATTATGAAGTTTTCAACGAATATTTCGTTGTTTGTTTTCCATTGTTATGCCTCTCTGAGGCTAATTTACTAAACCTGTTCCTGGGAAGGACAGAATTATGTTTTTTCTCGTTTTAGATCAACCAATGGAGATTATATCTTGGTAGAAGGAAGACATGCCAATGAAAGGAAACATGTAGTTGATGGATGGTCAAGCTACATGATGAACGAAAGGCTCTGTTTAGAAAGGATGTACAACAAGGTTACTGAAACAAGCAGGTCGATGGAGGACACCCGAAACAATCTTATGGAGGAATGGTTTACCAAACTGAAAAGATGATGAGCGACAGGTTCGACGGAAGGATCGCCAGACCAATTGTTTAACAGTGATGCGCTAATGAACCGAAAGAGGCAGTTTAGATGGGATAAGTTACACAACTGACAGATGACAACTCACACAATAGATGGAAAAAAAGAACCAGATGATAGAAGAAAGTATACAGAGCCGACAGTAGAAAGATTACAAGTTCATGGGAGAAATGGCACCTTAAAGGCATATATTTTATTCTGAGGAGAACGTAGACTTCATTCAACTTATAATGTTAGGACGATATTACAAAATTATCTATTTTCATGGATAAAATGTGAGCAATACATATAAAAGTAAAGTTAATGTGACCCATGAATACGCCTAAAACAGAACATAAAAAACTTGTTAAATTTAAATCCTTTTGACATTTTAAATCGAGCTTGATTTCTTAGGCCAAAATTGAACTACTTTCTATTGTCTACTAAACCATAGAAGGTAGTTCAGATCAGTAACTAAAGGCCTGACCAACCTTTGGAAACCGATCAAAATTATTTTCTAAAAATTTATTTACTTTTTAATCAAGTGCTTTTCAATCTAACATAGTGTTTTAATTAATCAGTAGTCTACATAAGTAATTTATGCATACACCAAAAGCATAGCCTACATGAATTATTATGAAGTTTTCAACGAATATTTCGTTGTTTGTTTTCCATTGTTATGCCTCTCTGAGGCTAATTTACTAAACCTGTTCCTGGGAAGGACAGAATTATCTTTTTTCGCGTTTTAGATCAACCAATGGAGATTATATTTTGGTAGAAGGAAGACATCCCAATGAAAGAAAACACGTACTCTACAGTTGATGGATGGTCAAGTTACATGATGAACGAAAGGCTCTGTTTAGGAAGGATGTACAACAAGGTTACTGAAACAAGCAGGTCGATGGAGGACACCCGAAACAATCTTATGGAGGAATGGTTTACCAAACTGAAAAGATGATGAGCGACAGGTTCGACGGAAGGATTGCCAGACCAATGGTTTAACAGTGATGCGCTAATGAACCGAAAGAGGCAGTTTAGATGGGATAAGTTACACAACTGACAGATGACAACTCACACAATAGACGGAAAAAAAGAACCAGATGATAGAAGAAAGTATACAGAGCCGACAGAAGAAAGATTACAAGTTCATGGGAGAAATGGCACCTTAAAGGCATATATTTTATTCTGAGGAGAACGTAGACTTTATTCAACTTATAATGTTAGGACGATATTACAAAATTATTTATTATCATGGATAAAATGTGAGCAATACATATAAAAGTAAAGTTAATGTGACCCATGAATACGCCTAAAACAGAACATAAAAAACTTGTTAAATTTAAATCCTTTTGACATTTTAAATCGAGCTTGATTTCTTAGGCCAAAATTGAACTACTTTCTATTGTCTACTAAACCATAGAAGGTAGTTCAGATCAGTAACTAAAGGCCTGACCAACCTTTGGAAACCGATCAAAATTATTTTCTAAAAATTTATTTACTTTTTAATCAAGTGCTTTTCAATCTAACATAGTGTTTTAATTAATCAGTAGTCTACAAAAGTAATTTATGCATACACCAAAACCATAGCCTACATGAATTATTATGAAGTTTTCAACGAATATTTCGTTGTTTGTTTTCCATTGTTATGCCTCTCTGAGGCTAATTTACTAAACCTGTTCCTGGGAAGGTCAGAATTATGTTTTTTCTCGTTTTAGATCAACCAATGGAGATTATATTTTGGTAGAAGGAAGACATGCCAATGAAAGGAAACATGTAGTTGATGGATGGTCAAGCTACATGATGAACGGAAGGCTCTGTTTAGAAAGGATGTACAACAAGGTTACTGAAACAAGCAGGTCGATGGAGAATATCCACAACAAACTGATGGAGGAATGGTTTACCGAATTGATAAGATGATGAGCGACAGTTTTCAACTAATATTTCGTTGTTTGTTTTCAATTGTTATGCCTCTCTGAGGCTAATTTACTAAACCTGTTCCTGGGAAGGACAGAATTATCTTTTTTCTCGTTTTAGATCAACCAATGGAGATTATATTTTGGTAGAAGGAAGACATCCCAATGAAAGGAAACGTGTAGTTGATGGATGGTCAAGTTACATGATGAACGAAAGGCTCTGTTTAGGAAGGATGTACAACAAGGTTACTGAAACAAGCAGGTCGATGGAGGACACCTGAAACAATCTTATGGAGGAATGGTTTACCAAACTGAAAAGATGATGAGCGACAGGTTCGACCGAAGGATCGCCAGACCAATTGTTTAACAGTGATGCGCTAATGAACCCAAAGAGGCAGTTTAGATGGGATAAGTTACACAACTGACAGATGACAACTCACACAATAGACGGAAAAAAAGAACCAGATGATAGAAGAAAGTATAGAGCCGACAGTAGAAAGATTACAAGTTCATGGAAGAAATGGCACCTTAAAGGCATATATTTTACTCTGAGGAGAACGTAGACTTTATTCAACTTATAATGTTCGGACGATATTACAAAATTATCTATTAGCATGGATAAAATGTGAGAAATACATATAAAAGTAAAGTTAATGTGACCCATGAATACGCCTAAAACAGAACATAAAAAACTTGTTAAATTTAAATCCTTTTGACATTTTAAATGAAGCTTGATTTCTTAGGCCAAAATTGAACTACTTTCTATCCTCTGCTCAACCATAGAAGGTAGTTCAGATCAGTAACTAAAAGCCTGACTTACCTTTGGAAACTGATCAAAATTATTTTCTAAAAATTTATTTACTTTTTAATCAAGTGCTTTCCAATCTAACATAGCGTTTTAATTAATCAGTAGTCTACATACGGTAAATGACGTCCGAATCCGACCGATTTTATACCCAAAGTGAGTAGCAGTCTGGTTCAACCTCCTGTTGAGTCGCATGAATAGAGCGATCAGCGGATGTGTGAAACGATTAGTCTGGTTGGCCTTTGATCTTTCCAAGGCTGGAGATCGATTCAATGAGACTATTTAGGCTAATAAAACATGCTTTTAACGGAAGCGTTTTTGCCCTTACAGTTTAGTTTAAACGCAAGTCTTCATTGTCACTTTGGTACAACAACAACATCAATTAGCAGACCCACGAAAACTCGCAGTTAGCTGAGAAATCTGCCTATGCCGGATTTCATAAAAAAAAATTTCGTCACAAACGGCCCAGGGAGCGGTATTGTTCGATGTTCACTGCGGCTGAGATTCCAACACAACTTTCAAACTTACAACATGTGCGTATGGCCCTAAACCTATCACTATGAGTAATATATAAACTACACGTAGTCTGCTATCCAACTTCATTTGTTAGTTGATTATATATTTATATAAAAACACACAGATATTCTTTCTGAAACCAAAGTGACTACACACGTGGCGACACAGAAGCGGCCATCGTTCAGTCGTGCCGTGATGCTCACCAGTTTACTCAATCTGGGCTTGGATATTTGTAGGACGATTTGATCACCAGAAAAAAACAATTCCTTCGTGTAGGATAATCGATCATTACCATACTAATCATGGGTTAACTACACGTAGACCTACACGTATCTGTTGTTTTCCGTCGCCATTTGAACGACCAAGCTACCAACTTCATGGGAGTGTTTACGACGCCAGCAAGAGAGGAAAACAATCGGTAATCATAGACTCAATGAGTTGTTGCTAAATTATACTCGCCATCTAAAACCATAGAGAATTGCTTTTAAATATTAGAACGAGAAAAATACATTTTGTGATGTTTTATTGTTATAAGCTGGCGTTTAAACATGTAGGCCTAAAATATCTTATAAATTTATATATTTGACAGTCAAGAGTGAGCTGTTCAGCTTTCTTTTGGGTTTTATGGTTGCTGATTGGACTATACATCCCTGTCAATCAAAATAAGAGCCAATCAAATGGCTACCTTTTTTAGCGATCGATACAACTGCCGCAGACCACGTGGGTTTTCACTTCAAGTAATATTAAACTATAATATAGCTACGTGATTTTCAAGAACTTGAAGTTTTAAAATTAGAACATGTATAGACTGCAGCGAATAGGAGTTTGTGAGTTAAAATCTCTCGATCCGAGTGCATGTTATTCGTGAATTTTGATCTTTACACCTCGTGGTTATTTTGTAATACCGATGTTCGATATCTTGCCCGCCGAAGGCTTCAAAAGCCGCGATGTATTGAGAAAGTAAACTGAAACCACGGCAATTTAGCGATTTGCAGCTTAGTCCGGGTTTCTGACTACAAAAAGATTTCCTTTCTATATACTGACGACCGTATTTCCAAAATACGGCTGTCAGTATACAGCAAAGTCATTTTGGAGACAGAAACGCTACTTACGGCAAAATAATTAATTTCATAGACGTTGTGACAAAGAAAGATTTGACACTTGGTCATAAGCTGACGGTATGAAAACAAACAAAACTCGGGTTGATTTTTTTAATCTAATAAAAATGGTTAATGAACAACATCTTGGGACTATACGTTTCTACTTTAAGTCGGAAATCTCCATTACCCGTCGACAGCCGGTAAGTTATCGGTCATGTAGGCGCTTGACTAACTGTCAGCTCAGGTGTCGGCAGCTCACTGGGTGGCTAATCACCATGGTCTGTGATCTCCGCCGCCGGTCGGATCGGGCATCGGTCGGATTCGGACGTCATTTACCGTAAGTAATTTATGCTTACACCAAAACCATAGCCTACATGAATTATTACGAAGTTTTCAACTAATATTTCGTAGTTTGTTTTCCATTTTTATGCCTCTCTGAGGCTAATTTACTAAACCTGTTCTTAAGAAGGACGGAATTATCTTTTTTCTCGTTTTAGATCAACCAATGGAGATTATATTTTGGTAGAAGGAAGACATCCCAATGAAAGGAAACATGTACTCTACAGTTGATGGATGGTCAAGTTACATGATGAACGGAAGGCTCTGTTTAGGAAGGATGTACAACAAGGTTACTGAAACAGGCAGGTCGATGGAGGAATGGTTTACCAAATTGATAAGATGATGAGCGACAGGTTCAACGGAAGGATCGCCAGACCAATTGTTTAACAGTGATGCGCTAATGAACCGAAAGAGGCAGTTTAGATGGGATAAGTTACACAACTGACAGATGACAACTCACACAATAGACGAAAAAAAAGAACCAGATGATAGAAGAAAGTATACAGAGCCGACAGTAGAAAGATTACAAGTTCATGGAAGAAATGGCACCTTAAAGGCATATATTTTATTCTGAGGAGAACGTAGACTTTATTCAACTTATAACGTTAGGACGATATTACAAAATTATCTATTAGCATGGATAAAATGTGAGCAATACATATAAAAGTAAAGTTAATGTGACCCATGAATACGTCTAAAACAGAACATGAAAAAACTTGTTAAATTTAAATCATTTTGACATTTTAAATCGAGCTTGATTTCTTAGGCCAAAATTGAACTACTTTATATCGTCTACTAAACCATAGAAGGTAGTTCAGATCAGTAACTAAAGGCCTGACCAACCTTTGGAAACCGATCAAAATTATTTTCTAAAAATTTATTTACTTTTTAATCAAGTGCTTTTCAATCTAACATAGCGTTTTAATTAATCAGTAGTCTACATAAGTAATTTATGCATACACCAAAACCATAGCCTACATGAATTATTATGAAGTTTTCAACGAATATTTCGTTGTTTGTTTTCCATTGTTATGCCTCTCTGAGGCTAATTTACTAAACCTGTTCCTGGGAAGGACAGAATTATGTTTTTTCTCGTTTTAGATCAACCAATGGAGATTATATTTTGGTAGAAGGAAGACATGCCAATGAAAGGAAACATGTAGTTGATGGATGGTCAAGCTACATGATGAACGAAAGGCTCTGTTTAGGAAGGATGTACAACAAGGTTACTGAAACAAGCAGGTCGATGGAGGACACCCGAAACAATCTTATGGAGGAATGGTTTACCAAACTGAAAAGATGATGAGCGACAGGTTCGACGGAAGGATCGCCAGACCAATTGTTTAACAGTGATGTGCTAATGAACCGAAAGAGGCAGTTTAGATGGGATAAGTCACACAACTGACAGATGACAACTCACACAATAGATGGAAAAAAAGAACCAGATGATAGAAGAAAGTATACAGAGCCGACAGTAGAAAGATTACAAGTTCATGGGAGAAATGGCACCTTAAAGGCATATATTTTATTCTGAGGAGAACGTAGACTTCATTCAACTTATAATGTTAGGACGATATTACAAAATTATCTATTTTCATGGATAAAATGTGAGCAATACATATAAAAGTAAAGTTAATGTGACCCATGAATACGCCTAAAACAGAACATAAAAAACTTGTTAAATTTAAATCCTTTTGACATTTAAAATCGAGCTTGATTTCTTAGGCCAAAATTTAACTACTTTCTATTGTCTACTAAACCATAGAAGGTAGTTCAGATCAGTAACTAAAGGCCTGACCAACCTTTGGAAACCGATCAAAATTATTTTCTAAAAATTTATTTACTTTTTAATCAAGTGCTTTTCAATCTAACATAGTGTTTTAATTAATCAGTAGTCTACATAAGTAATTTATGCATACACCAAAACCATAGCCTACATGAATTATTATGAAGTTTTCAACGAATATTTCGTTGTTTGTTTTCCATTGTTATGCCTCTCTGAGGCTAATTTACTAAACCTGTTCCTGGGAAGGACAGAATTATCTTTTTTCTCGTTTTAGATCAACCAATGGAGATTATATTTTGGTAGAAGGAAGACATCCCAATGAAAGGAAACATGTAGTTGATGGATGGTCAAGCTACATGATGAACGAAAGGCTCTGTTTAGAAAGGATGTACAACAAGGTTACTGAAACAAGCAGGTCGATGGAGAATACCGAAAATAAACTGATGGAGGAATGGTTTACCGAATTGATAAGATGATGAGCGACAGTTTTCAACTAATATTTCGTTGTTTGTTTTCCATTGTTATGCCTCTCTGAGGCTAATTTACTAAACCTGTTCCTGGGAAGGACAGAATTATCTTTTTTCTCGTTTTAGATCAACCAATGGAGATTATATTTTGGTAGAAGGAAGACATCCCAATGAAAGAAAACACGTACTCTACAGTTGATGGATGGTCAAGTTACATGATGAACGAAAGGCTCTGTTTAGGAAGGATGTACAAGGTTACTGAAACAAGCAGGTCGATGGAGGACACCCGAAACAATCTTATGGAGGAATGGTTTACCAAACTGAAAAGATGATGAGCCAGACCAATTGTTTAACAGTGATGCGCTAATGAACAGAAAGAGGCAGTTTAGATGGGATAAGTTACACAACTGACAGATGACAACTCACACAATAGACGGAAAAAAAGAACCAGATGATAGAAGAAAGTATACAGAGCCGACAGTAGAAAGATTACAAGTTCATGGAAGAAATGGCACCTTAAAGGCATATATTTTATTCTGAGGAGAACGTAGACTTTATTCAACTTATAATGTTAGGACGATATTACAAAATTATCTATTATCATTGATAAAATGTGAGCAATACATATAAAAGTAAAGTTAATGTGACCCATGAATATGCCTAAAACAGAACATAAAAAAACTTGTTAATTTTAAATCCTTTTGACATTTTAAATCGAGCTTGATTTCTTAGGCCAAAATTGAACTACTTTCTATCGTCTGCTCAACCATAGAAGGTAGTTCAGATCAGTAACTAAAGGCCTGACTAACCTTTGGAAACTGATCAAAATTATTTTCTGAAAATTTATTTACTTTTTAATCAAGTGCTTTCCAATCTAACATAGCGTTTTAATTAATCAGTAGTATACATAAGTAATTTATGCATACACCAAAACCATAGTCTACATGAATTATTATGAAGTTTTTGACTAATATTTCGTGGTTTGTTTTCCATTGTTATGCCTCTCTGAGGCTAATTTACTAAACCTGTTCCTGGGAAGGACAGAATTGTCTTTTTTCTCGTTTTAGATCAACCAATGGAGATTATATTTTGGTAGAAGGAAGACATCCCAATGGAAGGAAACATGTACTCTACAGTTGATGGATGGTCAAGTTACATGATGAACGAAAGGCTCTGTTTAGGAAGGATGTACAACAAGGTTACTGAAACAGGCAGGTCTATGGAGGACACCCGAAACAATCTTATGGACGAATGGTTTACCAAACTGAAAAGATGATGAGCGACAGGTTTGACCGAAGGGTTGCCAGACCAATTGTTTAACAGTGATGCGCTAATGAACCGAAAGAGGCAGTTTAGATGGGATAAGTTACACAACTGACAGATGACAACTCACACAATAGACGAAAAAAAAGAACCAGATGATAGAAGAAAGTATACAGAGCCGACAGTAGAAAGATTACAAGTTCATGGAAGAAATGGCACCTTAAAGGCATATATTTTATTCTGAGGAGAACGTAGACTTTATTCAACTTATAATGTTAGGACGATATTACAAAATTATCTATTAGCATGGATAAAATGTGAGCAATACATATAAAAGTAAAGTTAATGTGACCCATGAATACGTCTAAAACAGAACATGAAAAAACTTGTTAAATTTAAATCATTTTGACATTTTAAATCGAGCTTGATTTCTTAGGCCAAAATTGAACTACTTTATATCGTCTGCTCAACCATAGAAGGTAGTTCAGATCAGTAACTTAAGGCCTGACTAACCTTTGGAAACTGATCAAAATTATTTTCTGAAAATTTATTTACTTTTTAATCAAGTGCTTTCCAATCTAACATAGCGTTTTAATTAATCAGTAGTATACATAAGTAATTTATGCATACACCAAAACCATAGTCTACATGAATTATTATGAAGTTTTCGACTAATATTTCGTTGTTTGTTTTCCATTGTTATGCCTCTCTGAGGCTAATTTACTAAACCTGTTCCTGGGAAGGACAGAATTGTCTTTTTTCTCGTTTTAGATCAACCAATGGAGATTATATTTTGGTAGAAGGAAGACATCCCAATGGAAGGAAACATGTACTCTACAGTTGATGGATGGTCAAGTTACATGATGAACGAAAGGCTCTGTTTAGGAAGGATGTACAACAAGGTTACTGAAACAGGCAGGTCGATGGAGGACACCCGAAACAATCTTATGGAGGAATGGTTTACCAAACTGAAAAGATGATGAGCGACAGGTTTGACCGAAGGGTCGCCAGACCAATTGTTTAACAGTGATGCGCTAATGAACCGAAAGAGGCAGTTTAGATGGGATAAGTTACACAACTGACAGATGACAACTCACACAATAGACGAAAAAAAAGAACCATATGATAGAAGAAAGTATACAGAGCCGACAGTAGAAAGATTACAAGTTCATGGAAGAAATGGCACCTTAAAGGCATATATTTTATTCTGAGGAGAACGTAGACTTTATTTAACTTATAATGTTAGGACGATATTACAAAATTATCTATTAGCATGGATAAAATGTGAGCAATACATATAAAAGTAAAGTTAATGTGACCCATGAATACGTCTAAAACAGAACATGAAAAAACTTGTTAAATTTAAATCATTTTGACAATTTTAATCGAGCTTGATTTCTTAGGCCAAAATTGAACTACTTTCTATCGTCTGCTCAACCATAGAAGGTAGTTCAGATCAGTAACTAAAGGCCTGACTAACCTTTGGAAACTCAACAAAATTATTTTCTGAAAATTTATTTACTTTTTAATCAAGTGCTTTCCAATCTAACATAGCGTTTTAATTAATCAGTAGTATACATAAATAATTTATGCATACACCAAAACCATAGTCTACATGAATTATTATGAAGTTTTCGACTAATATTTCGTTGTTTTTTTTCCATTGTTATGCCTCTCTGAGGCTAATTTACTAAACCTGTTCCTGGGAAGGACAGAATTGTCTTTTTTCTCGTTTTAGATCAACCAATGGAGATTATATTTTGGTAGAAGGAAGACATCCCAATGGAAGGAAACATGTACTCTACAGTTGATGGATGGTCAAGTTACATGATGAACGAAAGGCTCTGTTTAGGAAGGATGTACAACAAGGTTACTGAAACAGGCAGGTCGATGGAGGACACCCGAAACAATCTTATGGAGGAATGGTTTACCAAACTGAAAAGATGATGAGCGACAGGTTCGACCGAAGGATCGCCAGACCAATTGTTTAACAGTGATGCGCTAATGAACCGAAAGAGGCAGTTTAGATGGGATAAGTTACACAACTGACAGATGACAACTCACACAATAGACGGAAAAAAAGAACCAGATGATAGAAGAAAGTATACAGAGCCGACAGTAGAAAGATTACAAGTTCATGGAAGAAATGGCACCTTAAAGGCATATATTTTATTCTGAGGAGAACGTAGACTTTATTTAACTTATAATGTTAGGACGATATTACAAAATTATCTATTATCATGGATAAAATGTGAGCAATACATATAAAAGTAAAGTTAATGTGACCCATGAATACGCCTAAAACAGAACATAAAAAAACTTGTTAAATTTAAATCCTTTTGACATTTTAAATCGAGCTTGATTTCTTAGGCCAAAATTGAACTACTTTCTATTGTCTACTAAACCATAGAAGGTAGTTCAGATCAGTAACTAAAGGCCTGACCAACCTTTGGAAACCGATCAAAATTATTTTCTAAAAATTTATTTACTTTTTAATCAAGTGCTTTTCAATCTAACATAGTGTTTTAATTAATCAGTAGTCTACATAAGTAATTTATGCATACACCAAAACCATAGCCTACATGAATTATTATGAAGTTTTCAACGAATATTTCGTTGTTTGTTTTCCATTGTTATGCCTCTCTGAGGCTAATTTACTAAACCTGTTCCTGGGAAGGACAGAATTATCTTTTTTCTCGTTTTAGATCAACCAATGGAGATTATATTTTGATAGAAGGAAGACATCCCAATGAAAGAAAACATGTACTCTACAGTTGATGGATGGTCAAGTTACATGATGAACGAAAGGCTCTGTTTAGTAAGGATGTACAACAAGGTTACTGAAACAAGCAGGTCGATGGAGGACACCCGAAACAATCTTATGGAGGAATGGTTTACCAAACTGAAAAGATGATGAGCGACAGGTTCGACGGAAGGATCGCCAGACCAATTGTTTAACAGTGATGCGCCAATGAACCGAAAGAGGCAGTTTAGATGGGATAAGTTACACAACTGACAGATGACAACTCACACAATAGACGGAAAAAAAGAACCAGATGATAGAAGAAAGTATACAGAGCCGACAGTAGAAAGATTACAAGTTCATGGGAGAAATGGCACCTTAAAGGCATATATTTTATTCTGAGGAGAACGTAGACTTTATTCAACTTATAATGTTAGGACGATATTACAAAATTATCTATTATCATGGATAAAATGTGAGCAATACATATAAAAGTAAAGTTAATGTGACCCATGAATACGCCTAAAACAGAACATAAAAAACTTGTTAAATTTAAATCCTTTTGACATTTTAAATCGAGCTTGATTTCTTAGGCCAAAATTGAACTACTTTCTATCGTCTACTAAACCATAGAAGGTAGTTCAGATCAGTAACTAAAGGCCTGACCAACCTTTTGAAACCGATCAAAATTATTTTCTAAAAATTTATTTACTTTTGAATCAAGTGCTTTTCAATCTAACATAGCGTTTTAATTAATCAGTAGTCTACATAAGTAATTTATGCATACACCAAAACCATAGCCTACATGAATTATTATGAAGTTTTCAACGAATATTTCGTTGTTTGTTTTCCATTGTTATGCCTCTCTGAGGCTAATTTACTAAACCTGTTCCTGGGAAGGACAGAATTATCTTTTTTCTCGTTTTAGATCAACCAATGGAGATTATATTTTGGTAGAAGGAAGACATGCCAATGAAAGGAAACATGTAGTTGATGGATGGTCAAGCTACATGATGAACGAAAGGCTCTGTTTAGGAAGGATGTACAACAAGGTTACTGAAACAAGCAGGTCGATGGAGAATACCCACAACAAACTGATGGAGGAATGGTTTACCGAATTGATAAGATGATGAGCGACAGTTTTCAACTAATATTTCGTTGTTTTCCATTGTTATGCCTCTCTGAGGCTAATTTACTAAACCTGTTCCTGGGAAGGACAGAATTATCATTTTTCTCGTTTTAGATCAACCAATAGAGATAATATTTTGGTAGAATGAAGACATCCCAATGAAAGGAAACGTGTAGTTGATGGATGGTCAAGTTACATGATGAACGAAAGGCTCTGTTTCGGAAGGATGTACAACAAGGTTACTAAAACAAGCAGGTCGATGGAGGACACCCGAAACAATCTTATGGAGGAATGGTTTACCAAACTGAAAAGATGATGAGCGACAGGTTTGACGGAAGGATCACCAGACCAATTGTTTAACAGTGATGCGCTAATGAACCGAAAGAGGCAGTTTAGATGGGATAAGTTACACAACTGACAGATGACAACTCACACAATAGACGGAAAAAAAGAACCAGATGATAGAAGAAAGTATACAGAGCCGACAGTAGAAAGATTACAAGTTCATGGGAGAAATGGCACCTTAAAGGCATATATTTTATTCTGAGGAGAACGTAGACTTTATTCAACTTATAATGTTAGGACGATATTACAAAATTATCTATTATCATGGATAAAATGTGAGCAATACATATAAAAGTAAAGTTAATGTGACCCATGAATACGCCTAAAACAGAACATAAAAAACTTGTTAAATTTAAATCCTTTTGACATTTTAAATCGAGCTTGATTTCTTAGGCCAAAATTGAACTACTTTCTATCGTCTACTAAACCATAGAAGGTAGTTCAGATCAGTAACTAAAGGCCTGACCAACCTTTGGAAACCGATCAAAATTATTTTCTAAAAATTTATTTACTTTTTAATCAAGTGCTTTTCAATCTAACATAGCGTTTTAATTAATCAGTAGTCTACATAAGTAATTTATGCATACACCAAAACCATAGCCTACATGAATTATTATGAAGTTTTCAACAAATATTTCGTTGTTTGTTTTCCATTGTTATGCCTCTCTGAGGCTAATTTACTAAACCTGTTCCTGGGAAGGACAGAATTATCTTTTTTCTCGTTTTAGATCAACCAATGGAGATTATATTTTGGTAGAAGGAAGACATCCCAATGAAAGAAAACATGTACTCTACAGTTGATGGATGGTCAAGTTACATGATGAACGAAAGGCTCTGTTTAGTAAGGATGTACAACAAGGTTACTGAAACAAGCAGGTCGATGGAGGACACCCGAAACAATCTTATGGAGGAATGGTTTACCAAACTGAAAAGATGATGAGCGACAGGTTCGACGGAAGGATCGCCAGACCAATTGTTTAACAGTGATGCGCTAATGAACCGAAAGAGGCAGTTTAGATGGGATAAGTTACACAACTGACAGATGACAACTCACACAATAGACGGAAAAAAAGAACCAGATGATAGAAGAAAGTATACAGAGCCGACAGTAGAAAGACTACAAGTTCATGGAAGAAATGGCACCTTAAAGGCATATATTTTATTCTGAGGAGAACGTAGACTTTATTCAACTTATAATGTTAGGATGATATTACAAAATTATCTATTAGCATGGATAAAATGTGAGCAATACATATAAAAGTAAAGTTAATGTGACCCATGTATACGCCTAAAACAGAACATAAAAAACTTGTTAAATTTAAATCCATTTGACATTTTAAATCGAGCTTGATTTCTTAGGCCAAAATTGAACTACTTTCTATCGTCTGCTAAACCATAGAAGGTAGTTCAGATCAGTAACTAAAGGCCTACCCTTTGGAAACTGATCAAAATTATTTTCTAAAAATTTATTTACTTTTTAATCAAGTGCTTTTCAATCTAACATAGCGTTTTAATTAATCAGTAGTCTACAAAAGTAATTTATGCATACATCAAAACCATAGCCTACATGAATTATTATGAAGTTTTCAACGAATATTTCGTTGTTTGTTTTCCATTGTTATGCCTCTCTGAGGCTAATTTACTAAACCTGTTCCTGGGAAGGACAGAATTATGTTTTTTCTCGTTTTAGATCAACAAATGGAGATTATATTTTGGTAGAAGGAAGACATCCCAATGAAAGGAAACGTGTAGTTGATGGATGGTCAAGTTACATGATGAACGAAAGGCTCTGTTTAGGAAGGATGTACAACAAGGTTACTGAAACAAGCAGGTCGATGGAGAATACCCGAAACAAGCTGATGGAGGAATGGTTTACCGAATTGATAAGATGATGAGCGACAGTTTTCAACTAATATTTCGTTGTTTGTTTTCCATTGTTATGCCTCTCTGAGTATAATTTACTAAACCTGTTCCTGGGAAGGACAGAATTATGTTTTTTCTCGTTTTAGATCAACCAATTGAGATTATATTTTGGTAGAAGACATCCCAATGAAAGAAAACATGTACTCTACAGTTGATGGATGATCAAGTTACATGATGAACGAAAGGCTCTGTTTAGGAAGGATGTACAACAAGGTTACTGAAACAAGCAGGTCGATGGAGGACACCCGAAACAATCTTATGGAGGAATGGTTTACCAAACTGAAAAGATGATGAGCGACAGGTTCGACGGAAGGATCGCCAGACCAATTGTTTAACAGTGATGCGCTAATGAACCGAAAGAGGCAGTTTAGATGGGATAAGTTACACAACTGACAGATGACAACTCACACAATAGACGGAAAAAAAGAACCAGATGATAGAAGAAAGTATACAGAGCCGACAGTAGAAAGATTACAAGTTCATGGGAGAAATGGCACCTTAAAGGCATATATTTTATTCTGAGGAGAACGTAGACTTTATTCAACTTATAATGTTAGGACGATATTACAAAATTATCTATTATCATGGATAAAATGTGAGCAATACATATAAAAGTAAAGTTAATGTGACCCATGAATACGCCTAAAACAGAACATAAAAAACTTGTTAAATTTAAATCCTTTTGACATTTTAAATCGAGCTTGATTTCTTAGGCCAAAATTGAACTACTTTCTATCGTCTGCTAAACCATAGAAGGTAGTTCAGATCAGTAACTAAAGGCCTGACCAACCTTTGGAAACCGATCAAAATTATTTTCTAAAAATTTATCTACTTTTTAATCAAGTGCTTTTCAATCTAACATAGCGTTTTAATTAATCAGTAGTCTACAAAAGTAATTTATGCATACATCAAAACCATAACCTACATGAATTATTATGAAGTTTTCAACTAATATTTCGTTGTTTGTTTTCCATTTTTATGCCTCTCTGAGGCTAGTTTAATAAACCTGTTCCTGGGATGGGCAGAATTATGTTTTTTCTCGTTTTAGATCAACCAATGGAGATTATATTTTGGTAGAAGGAAGACATCCCAATGAAAGGAAACGTGTAGTTGATGGATGGTCAAGTTACATGATGAACGAAAGGCTCTGTTTAGGAAGGATGTACAACAAGGTTACTGAAACAAGCAGGTCGATGGAGAATACCCGAAACAAGCTGATGGAGGAATGGTTTAGCGAATTGATAAGATGATGAGCGACAGTTTTCAACTAATATTTCGTTGTTTGTTTTCCATTGTTATGCCTCTCTGAGTATAATTTACTAAACCTGTTCCTGGGAAGGACAGAATTATGTTTTTTCTCGTTTTAGATCAACCAATTGAGATTATATTTTGGTAGAAGACATCCCAATGAAAGAAAACATGTACTCTACAGTTGATGGATGGTCAAGTTACATGATGAACGAAAGGCTCTGTTTAGGAAGGATGTACAACAAGGTTACTGAAACAAGCAGGTCGATGGAGGACACCCGAAACAATCTTATGGAGGAATGGTTTACCAAACTGAAAAGATGATGAGCGACAGGTTCGACGGAAGGATCGCCAGACCAATTGTTTAACAGTGATGCGCTAATGAACCGAAAGAGGCAGTTTAGATGGGATAAGTTACACAACTGACAGATGACAACTCACACAATAGACGGAAAAAAAGAACCAGATGATAGAAGAAAGTATACAGAGCCGACAGTAGAAAGATTACAAGTTCATGGAAGAAATGGCACCTTAAAGGCATATATTTTATTCTGAGGAGAACGTAGACTTTATTCAACTTATAATGTTAGGACGATATTACAAAAAGTATACAGAGCCGACAGTAGAAAGATTACAAGTTCATGGGAGAAATGGCACCTTAAAGGCATATATTTTATTCTGAGGAGAACGTAGACTTTATTCAACTTATAATGTTAGGACGATATTACAAAATTATCTATTATCATGGATAAAATGTGAGCAATACATATAAAAGTAAAGTTAATGTGACCCATGAATACGCCTAAAACAGAACATAAAAAACTTGTTAAATTTAAATCCTTTTGACATTTTAAATCGAGCTTGATTTCTTAGGCCAAAATTGAACTACTTTCTATCGTCTACTAAACCATAGAAGGTAGTTCAGATCAGTAACTAAAGGCCTGACCAACCTTTTGAAACCGATCAAAATTATTTTCTAAAAATTTATTTACTTTTGAATCAAGTGCTTTTCAATCTAACATAGCGTTTTAATTAATCAGTAGTCTACATAAGTAATTTATGCATACACCAAAACCATAGCCTACATGAATTATTATGAAGTTTTCAACGAATATTTCGTTGTTTGTTTTCCATTGTTATGCCTCTCTGAGGCTAATTTACTAAACCTGTTCCTGGGAAGGACAGAATTATCTTTTTTCTCGTTTTAGATCAACCAATGGAGATTATATTTTGGTAGAAGGAAGACATGCCAATGAAAGGAAACATGTAGTTGATGGATGGTCAAGCTACACGATGAACGAAAGGCTCTGTTTAAGAAGGATGTACAACAAGGTTACTGAAACAAGCAGGTCGATGGAGAATACCCGAAACAAACTGATGGAGGAATGGTTTACCGAATTGATAAGATGATGAGCGACAGTTTTCAACGAATATTTCGTTGTTTGTTTTCCATTGCTATGCCTCTCTGAGGCTAATTTACTAAACCTGTTCCTGGGAAGGACAGAATTATCTTTTTTCTCGTTTTAGATCAACCAATGGAGATTATATTTTGGTAGAAGGAAGACATCCCAATGAAAGGAAACATGTACTCTACAGTTGATGGATGGTCAAGTTACATGATGAACGAAAGGCTCTGTTTAGGAAGGATGTACAACAAGGTTACTGAAACAAGCAGGTCGATGGAGAATACCCGAAACAAACTGATGGAGGAATGGTTTACCGAATTGATAAGATGATGAGTGACTGGTTCGACGGAAGGATCGCCAGACCAATTGTTTAACAGTGATGCGCTAATGAACCCAAAGAGGCAGTTAAGATGGGATAAGAGATGATAGAATCATGATTATCTCAACAATTTATCAATGTTTCAACGCAATGTTTTATCTGTTCATTATTAAACTGTTCTTGTTATTTTTTAATATTTTTGCTTCTAATCACCATAATCTTTGTCCTTCCATTTTATGGGAGGACTTCTTTCTATCTTGCTGTTTTAGATTTACAAGATTCAGAGAATTTAGGTGTTTATGTCACGGATTTATCTCTCTTGGCTGTTGAGAACACTTTGTCTACAATCGAATTCATTTGAGTTTTACCCATTGTGTGCGATTTCATGTTAAAATCCAGGTCTGGAGTCGAAGCTATAACCTTTGTGTGTTGAGGGCAAAGTCTATATAGCTTCCGGGTGACTCTAGACTCTAGAGCGGGCATATTCCCACATTTTTACCTCTTTTTGGCCCTGGGTGCTAAAGCAGTTTTTTTCGCTCTAAAATCCTTTTCTGTCTCAAAGTAAACATTTTCCAGTTGAACTTATTTGCTTCTTTTATGTCTCAATTTTAATGAGCTTCGTTTCATGGACTAGTCACCCATGAAAAGATGTTCATATAAGCGACCAGTGGTCTGAGCAGCCACAGGAAGCTGGTTCTAAATTGGTTTAAATTTTTTTAATTGAATTTATCCAGTCACATTAATGTTCCTGGGATGGGCAGAATTATGTTTTTTGTCGTTTTAGATCAACCAATGGAGATTATATTTTGGTAGAAGGAAGACATCCCATTGAAAGGAAACATGTACTCTACAGTTGATGGATGGTCAAGTTACATGATGAACGAAAGGCTCTGTTTAGGAAGGATGTACAACAAGGTTACTGAAACAAGCAGGTCGATGGAGGACACCCGAAACAATCTTATGGAGGAATGGTTTACCAAACTGAAAAGATGATGAGCGACAGGTTCGACGGAAGGATCGCCAGACCAATTGTTTAACAGTGATGCGCTAATGAACCGAAAGAGGCAGTTTAGATGGGATAAGTTACACAACTGACAGATGACAACTCACACAATAGACGGAAAAAAAGAACCAGATGATAGAAGAAAGTATACAGAGCCGACAGTAGAAAGATTACAAGTTCATGGAAGAAATGGCACCTTAAAGGCATATATTTTATTCTGAGGAGAACGTAGACTTTATTCAACTTATAATGTTAGGACGATATTACAAAAAGTATACAGAGCCGACAGTAGAAAGATTACAAGTTCATGGGAGAAATGGCACCTTAAAGGCATATATTTTATTCTGAGGAGAACGTAGACTTTATTCAACTTATAATGTTAGGACGATATTACAAAATTATCTATTATCATGGATAAAATGTGAGCAATACATATAAAAGTAAAGTTAATGTGACCCATGAATACGCCTAAAACAGAACATAAAAAACTTGTTAAATTTAAATCCTTTTGACATTTTAAATCGAGCTTGATTTCTTAGGCCAAAATTGAACTACTTTCTATCGTCTACTAAACCATAGAAGGTAGTTCAGATCAGTAACTAAAGGCCTGACCAACCTTTTGAAACCGATCAAAATTATTTTCTAAAAATTTATTTACTTTTGAATCAAGTGCTTTTCAATCTAACATAGCGTTTTAATTAATCAGTAGTCTACATAAGTAATTTATGCATACACCAAAACCATAGCCTACATGAATTATTATGAAGTTTTCAACGAATATTTCGTTGTTTGTTTTCCATTGTTATGCCTCTCTGAGGCTAATTTACTAAACCTGTTCCTGGGAAGGACAGAATTATCTTTTTTCTCGTTTTAGATCAACCAATGGAGATTATATTTTGGTAGAAGGAAGACATGCCAATGAAAGGAAACATGTAGTTGATGGATGGTCAAGCTACACGATGAACGAAAGGCTCTGTTTAAGAAGGATGTACAACAAGGTTACTGAAACAAGCAGGTCGATGGAGAATACCCGAAACAAACTGATGGAGGAATGGTTTACCGAATTGATAAGATGATGAGCGACAGTTTTCAACGAATATTTCGTTGTTTGTTTTCCATTGCTATGCCTCTCTGAGGCTAATTTACTAAACCTGTTCCTGGGAAGGACAGAATTATCTTTTTTCTCGTTTTAGATCAACCAATGGAGATTATATTTTGGTAGAAGGAAGACATCCCAATGAAAGGAAACATGTACTCTACAGTTGATGGATGGTCAAGTTACATGATGAACGAAAGGCTCTGTTTAGGAAGGATGTACAACAAGGTTACTGAAACAAGCAGGTCGATGGAGAATACCCGAAACAAACTGATGGAGGAATGGTTTACCGAATTGATAAGATGATGAGTGACTGGTTCGACGGAAGGATCGCCAGACCAATTGTTTAACAGTGATGCGCTAATGAACCCAAAGAGGCAGTTAAGATGGGATAAGAGATGATAGAATCATGATTATCTCAACAATTTATCAATGTTTCAACGCAATGTTTTATCTGTTCATTATTAAACTGTTCTTGTTATTTTTTAATATTTTTGCTTCTAATCACCATAATCTTTGTCCTTCCATTTTATGGGAGGACTTCTTTCTATCTTGCTGTTTTAGATTTACAAGATTCAGAGAATTTAGGTGTTTATGTCACGGATTTATCTCTCTTGGCTGTTGAGAACACTTTGTCTACAATCGAATTCATTTGAGTTTTACCCATTGTGTGCGATTTCATGTTAAAATCCAGGTCTGGAGTCGAAGCTATAACCTTTGTGTGTTGAGGGCAAAGTCTATATAGCTTCCGGGTGACTCTAGACTCTAGAGCGGGCATATTCCCACATTTTTACCTCTTTTTGGCCCTGGGTGCTAAAGCAGTTTTTTTCGCTCTAAAATCCTTTTCTGTCTCAAAGTAAACATTTTCCAGTTGAACTTATTTGCTTCTTTTATGTCTCAATTTTAATGAGCTTCGTTTCATGGACTAGTCACCCATGAAAAGATGTTCATATAAGCGACCAGTGGTCTGAGCAGCCACAGGAAGCTGGTTCTAAATTGGTTTAAATTTTTTTAATTGAATTTATCCAGTCACATTAATCTTCCTGGGATGGGCAGAATTATGTTTTTTGTCGTTTTAGATCAACCAATGGAGATTATATTTTGGTAGAAGGAAGACATCCCATTGAAAGGAAACATGTACTCTACAGTTGATGGATGGTCAAGTTACATGATGAACGAAAGGCTCTGTTTAGGAAGGATGTACAACAAGGTTACTGAAACAAGCAGGTCGATGGAGGACACCCGAAACAATCTTATGGAGGAATGGTTTACCAAACTGAAAAGATGATGAGCAACAGGTTCGACGGAAGGATCGCCAGACCAATTGTTTAACAGTGATGCGCTAATGAACCGAAAGAGGCAGTTTAGATGGGATAAGTTACACAACTGACAGATGACAACTCACACAATAGACGGAAAAAAAGAACCAGATGATAGAAGAAAGTATACAGAGCCGACAGTAGAAAGATTACAAGTTCATGGAAGAAATGGCACCTTAAAGGCATATATTTTATTCTGAGGAGAACGTAGACTTTATTAGGGATCCCCAACTTGGTGGGGATACCTATTGAAATCGTTCTGCTTTTTCCGTATTATTATTATTATTATTCTTATTTGTTTTCCACGGTTTTTGTAGGTGATATAACTCAAACAGTTTTCTAGACACGACTCTCATCTTTCACATACATATTCTTAAACAAATTATCTAGGTCCGTTTTTTCTGAATTGTCGCTACGCTACGCCGTTTGTCCGCCATTTTGAAAAAGGCGTATTTGCCTAAAATGTTTCTTCTCTGAAACCGTTCATCCGATTTAGCTCAAATTTCACATACACTTAGTAGAAGTCGGGGGACTAATAAGTTGTCCAAATCAAGAATCTCCGCGAAAATTCATAGCAGACTTTTATTCGTCAAAGTTTTGATCTTTTTAACTTTTCAAAAAAATGCAATATCTACAAAACCATTTATTGGAACTTATCGAAAATTCTTATGCTTCTAGACCTATTATAGATCTATGAAATTCCAAAGTTTTATGAACTTGCAACAAATCACGTGACCAGGACGCCATTTTGAATTTTTGAAAACTTTAATGAGTCATATCTCAGATAATTTTTCAAATAAAGCAATCGGCTTTTTAAATTTAGATAGACAACATCTTTCTTCATCTTTGAACCGCTTGGTAATTTTTGATTGGATCAACGGTTTTGTCGCCATATTGAATTTTATTTAAAAATTAAAAACTTAAGTTTTTCAAAATTTCTTCAAGGTATCCACTTTAAATTCAACATACTAATAGTGTTGATCAAGGTCTATGTCTTGTGTGAAAATCAACCAGTTTCAATTAAAACTTAATAAAATATGACTGTTTAAAAATATGATGTTAATAAAACTATGTTCAAATATTTATAAGAAAAATTTTCGACCACACAGACACAAACCCGAAAGGACAACAACCTAGGATATTAAGGAAAGATGTGCAATTTATTGATAGAATCTTGGTAAGTGACATGATAGACAGATATTTTCACCATCGAGGATACAAATACGCCCAGTATATTAGGAAAAGAAATAGCACGCAGGGTCTCAATCAATGGCCCATTAGTTTAAAACCATACTAGAACTTTTGCGCAATTATTCACGTATAGAGATTAAATGTTCCAGTAAGCCACAACTGGCTTGATGACAAATTTCAATGTCATTTGGCGTTCGCAAGCAAACTTACAGTAGACTGTAAGTTGTTGTAGCGACTTCACACTGTGAGCAACATTGATTAAGTGACCAGCGCAATAACTGCTATGTTCAAGAAGACAGACCTAATCTGGTACAATTTGATGTGACATTATATAAATAATACATAGTATGTTACGAAACTGAAAATACCAGAGACAGTGCTAAACATGTTTAAGGCAAATTATGATTGAAAAATAAAACCAAATAGATATTTAATTTAGGTTTTATTTCAGAGATTTCTGTCTCAATGTGGCGAATAATTACGATATAACGAAAAACCAACTGATAAAAACCTAACAGGGGATCCCGGACCTTGAAGTTGCCCCGCTGCAACTTCATCAGCCTCTAGTTAGATTCAAAGTGTTAACTTTGAATCTATTGTTTTCGTAGTGTTTATTCTTCTGTATTCTTTTTTTCCTTCTTGCGTCGATGTTGTGAGCCTATTTCTCGGAAACTAAGAATCTCAGCATTATCAAACTTCAGATTTGTCGACAGAATCTCAATCAATTATGCACCAGGGTATTTTCGACTTTGTTCTTGCGCCACTTTGGCGGCCATCTTAGAACCTTGCTAAACCTTCAAAGGTCTTCTTCTCAAAAACTACTTGATGGAATTACTACAAATTTAGTACATAGGTAGGACTTACTTCAGCGCACCTGCTGTGCAAATTTGAAGTACGTTTGTTTAAAACTCTATAAGCTCGCTATTGGTCGAAATTTTGACGTCATTCAAATTTTAAAAAGCCAATAACTCAAAAACTGTTCAATTTAAAGTGACAAAACTTCATATTCATATAGTTTCTATCAATGTCATTCATGTGTAAACATTTTGAAAGTTTGGTCAAAGTCACGTGACCTTGACGTCATTTCAAAATTTTAATTATTCAAAATTTTATTTTTGTTATTATTTTAGATAGAACAAAACGGATTTCACATTTGGATAGACAAGCAAATTTCAAAATGTAATAAATCAGTCAATTTCCGATTGGACGCATGGTTTTGACGCAATATTGGGTCAGACGCAAAACACCTAAAAAACTTCTTATCCTATACAGATAAAGTATATGCCCTGTTACTTTTTATTTAAACAAGCTAACACAATATCTACAATGCTTGTTCTTTTAAGCAGTATTAGTCAAAGATTTTTGAAGATATATGCTATTTAAAAAATTATGACGTCATCAATAATTTGTAAATATTTTAGAAATTAAATTATCAACATCAAATTTATATTTTCTGAAAGCCCTTAAGAAGAGGAGAAGAAATATATCAACATATTTTTTCTATCATTTCAATAAGTACTTCAAATATTTAACTCATTCGGTACCACAGCTCATTCCTAGGCTCTGCCTCACACATCGTTCTCGGCTTCAGCCCCACAGCCGTAGCAGCCCTGCCCTGCCAAATCTACAGTCGCTTATATTACGTAAATTGCTATGTTATTTTTGTCGGATATCAGTTGTAAATGACACTAAAATAAAGTCTGATTTCTGGGCAAGATAGTCGTGTTTTTAGAAATACGGTACGCCAACCACCGAAAAATATAATGCGATTTCAATTTTGATTTTCACAAAAATAAACAAATATAAAAATTCAAAGACTAGAAATCTACATCACCTAACAAAAGTTGGAAATAACAGGGGGAAATTTTGCATTTGACAAACGAAAATAATTAAAGATGCTAAATCATAGTTGATATTTAATACTCTTGACTTGGCAGAACGAAATTCAGAGGAAATAAGCTAGTAAAATTTATACTAGAGTAGCGGTCCTACCGTTTGTTTTTTTCATAACTGTCATCTGAATATTTCATCACGTACACAAATAACTCCACTTTCAGTGAAATTTTACATACAGGAACTCGGAAACGAAGTTTACAATTGGATGAAACTATTGTCTTTAGTCATCGATGATTCTTTTGGATTGTAATAATTTGCAATTGAGAGCGAAATAACGAAGTACAAGCGGTTTATAAAATAGTCAGCGGTTCACGAACCGGACAATTTGCCGCCATTACCAGAGTTCAACTACGGGCCGCTGTATATGGATAAAGTAGGTCACTCTCTGTGCAGCTTGTCACACACAGCATTCATATAGCTGACTCTGTAATATGCTCGTTAAGGGGCGCGCTGTCACCTCGAAATCGAGCTTGTGAAAAGCTAGCAAGAGATCGACGAAACACCAGTTAGAAAATATATCCGATATATTGTTTTTGGTACAGCCAGACGATAAAAACTCAAGAAAAGTGTACGTCACATTCATAAGTATTTATCCAGTTTAAATTTGGGCAATGTCGGTATTTGCAAATGTCGATAAATCCTCTTTAAACACGACCGTTTTATCATGCAACTTCAGTCATGTCGGCAGTAAAAAAAATTACAACTCTTAAGTTTTGCATGATTTTTAATCCTTTTTACGGGCGAAACTTTTATATTTAAAAGAAATAAAATATTCCCAACATATAAAAAATACACATCAGTAAATATTTATTAGGTTTATTAACGGGTAAATATGAAACATTGCGAACTAAAAGAGTCAACTAAAGTCTGTCGCCAAATGGCGTCAGTGGGGAACAGGCATGTTGTACAGTGTCGCCATTTGGCGTCTACGGTCCTGAGGCAGGCTTTCGTGGCGACGCCATATGGCGTCAGTGGTACCGAATGGGTTAATCAAACGTTTCAATTTTTGGACTTAGTCGTTTTAGGCAACATTTCTGGTAAATAACATAAAATCCGTTCTACTTGACCGATTCTTTAAACAAAAAGATGTTTTCAGACTGAAATAGTGCTTCCAAATTGATTGAAAATGGTTTGGAATGCCTTAGTGACGTTATAAGGAAAATAAAAAACACATTTAAAGAAATCCGGTCTTATCTATTTACTAAGAGATAAGGCTAGGAGACCAGATGGGCTAATGTAAACACAGTGAGGGAGGCTTGCTTTGATAGTGGTGACCTGTATTTACACCAGGGCAAGGCAAAACCCTGCATGGTCTAACAGGAATTACTCATAAATAGAGGAAGCCATCCAAGCAGCTTCATTTAAAATAGGTGCATATGAAATCTCTCAGTAATTAAACAACTCTGGCTATATCCAGTAAAATATTGAACAAATCCATGTATCTTAACTGTAGTATTAAGAGTAATTAGAAGCTAAATAGTGTACACAAATCTGTCTCTAATTTGCGTTGATGGGCCTTAGTGGTTCAGTCGGTAGAGTGATAATCTCCCACTCCCACACAGGCCTTCCATTGATGAAGCTCGGGTTTGAATCTCAGTAGATGTAAAGAAAATGTGATTGTTTTCAATAATTTCTAAATGTTTTAGAAATTAGTTTATCAGCATTAAATTTATAATTTCTGAAAGCCCTTGAGAAGGGGAGAAAAAATATATCAACATATTTCTTCTACCATTTCTAGAAGTATTTGAAATATTTTGTCACAAGTTTCAATTTTTGGACTTATTCATTTTTAGGTATATTTTTGGTAAATGACATGAAATCGGTTTCACTTGTCTGATTCTTTTTAAAAAAAGATGTTTTCAAACCGCAATAGTGCTTCAAAATTAATTAGAACTGGTTTGGAATGCCTAAATGACGTTATAACTAAAGTAAAAAACACATTTAAAGAAATCCAGTCAACTATTTACAATGAGATAAGGACCAGATGATTTATTTATACAGACGGAGATCAGTTTACATAGCCAGTGACTTGCATTCACTGCATCGAAAGGCAGAGCCCTGGTCTAACTTCTCCTACATAAAGTAAGCCATCCACGCAGCTAATATAATTTACATGCATATATCTCCCAGAAATCAAAATACTTGGATAATATTCGGCAAAAAATATTGAAGAAATTCATGAATATTAATTATGGTATGAAGGCTAATAAAAGGTAGGTAGCGGACAAATATATTTAGGTGTCTCTCAGTCTAACACAGGCCTTCCACCGATGAAGCACGGGTTCGAATCTCATTGAATCTAATCTTTCTTTTTATCGTCCCGATGTCGTGAGCCTGTTTCTCGGACACTAAGAATTTCGTCAGTTTGACACTTCAGATTCCTTGACAGATTTTCAATCAATTAGACGTCTGGGTATTTTTTACTTTTCTAGCGCCACTTTAGCCCCAGCTAAACATTCCATGACCTTTCTTTTCAGAACAACTTAATGGATTCGGGTCGAATCTTGCCTACATAAGTCACTAAAGTGCATCATCAGACCAGATTTGGGCATCATAGCATCAAAATCAATAAGGATTTCCATTGGTCCAAAGATTGAAGTTACACATTATTTTCCAATGCCTTGCACAATGTATATATCATGCTTGTTGATTTAGGCAGTATCATTTAACAAGTTTTAAAGATATACATGTATACTGTTTAAAAAACTATGATGCCGCCTCTTATTTCTGAATGTTTCAAAAATTAACTTATCAACTTTAAATTTATTTCACATGAAAGCCCTGATTAGAGGGCAGATAATATATAAGCATAATTTATCTACCATTTCCATTATTTTTTTATATAACTGTTCAAAAGTTTGAATTTTCAAGCATATTTCAGATAAATACCTGTAATGTAAAATAGGTTCTAATTGACCAATTCCTTTAAAAAAGATTTTTTGAAACTGCAATATTGTTTGTCAATCGTTTAAAGCAAGTCTGGAATCATAACATGCCGACGTAACCGAATTAAATACATAAGTCCAGTCTTATGTACTCACAAGATGGTAAGACCAGCTGCTATCAGCTGGCCTCTCTCATTTTTCTGGCTTTTGCTAACATATTCTGCCACTTCTCTTTATCTAGGGATAAACATAGCCTATGAATGGATATCACTCTGAATCTCTTATTAGTAAGCATTCTACGAAAAGGGCTTAGTGGAATACAAGTTACAATGTTTTCCATATCAGAGACAATTTTCCCCTTAACCAAACATGATATTTGAAACCATGTATATTCTGTTTGGAAAACCTTTGCTGATTAGCTTCAATTTCAACTACAGGTACAAATAAACTCCCCGTGAAAACAAAATACTTTGTTTCTATCAGGTTAGAACATATGAAGGAATTCGTGAGTCTAAACTTTTAACTTCAAGATTAATTAGTTGGAAGATCCCTGACAAACATCTGTCTGTTAATTAAACGAATTTAGCTTGAAGTGATGGGCTCTCAGTCCGACGCAAACCTTCCGTCAATTAGACAATTTTCCAGATAAAGAGTCCGTTTTTCGCCCCGTTAACATAGTAACGCAGCACATACGTGAAATAATCTAAATTTAAGATAGAATACCTAAAACTGTATTCGTAAAATATTGTTTTCTGTTATTAAGTAAATGGATGCTAATCAAATCGCAAGTTTTTATTTCAGTGAAACAGTGTAGGCAGTAAAACTACATTTATACAACACAGGAACACATCACTTTCATTTCGATTGCCTCTCGAGAAAAAATACCGGGCCACATAAGTGAAATAATTTTGAGTTTGGCAGAAACCATTAATAAACAATCTAAATTGAAGTGTCAATACCCAAATATCTATAGTATAAGCTCGGAAACTAAGAAATTCAATAATTTGAAACTTAAGATTCCTCGACAGAATTTCAATCAATTAAGCATCCGTGTATTTTCGAATTTTGTCTTGCGCCACTTCGGCGACCATCTTGCTTCCTTGCTAAACCTTCAATGGCCTCTCTCTTCAGAACTTCTTGAATGATCCGTATCAAATTTTGCATACATAACCAAGTCTTTCTAGCAAATAATCAGGCTAGATTTGAGCAATATCTAACTAAAACTTCTAAGGATTTCCATTGGTCAAAATTATGGAGTAACAAGTTACAATTTATTTTTCAAATGCTTATGATACAAGAAATAATTAGTCAAATATCGCGAAACTTCACATTTATGTGGTTTTTAGCAATCCAAAACTAAATCTTCTTTTGTATTTGTGTGTATGGAATCCAGCGCCCTTAAGGCCATATTGAAATTTTGAAATTTTTTTCAAAAAACAGTTTTAGCTAATATTACAGATAGGACAAAACCGAGTTCAGCCGTCATATCGGACGCGGTTCCAAACATTTGAAAAAATGTCCTCTAACGGAAATAACGCATATGCTTTGTCCTTTCGGATTTAAATAAACTTACACATGCTTGTATAGATTTGAAATTTTTGGGCAACATGGTCAAAACTTTTTGAAGATAAATACTGTTTAAAAAATCATGACGTTATCTATAATTACTAAATGTTTTAAAAATTATTTTATCAACATTAAATCAATACCTTCTGAAAGCCCTTGATAAGAAGAGAAGAACAATATCAACATCTTGTTTTCTACCATATAAACTATTTAAAAAAAATTAATCAAGCATTTCACTTATTTCAGATTTATTATAGGGCTTTTTCCTATATGCCGAGGAAAATTGACATTATATAGGCAAACTGATGTATTTCAGTGCAAACACATAATACACATAAATAAACAGGGTTAGAATTTCGACGCGAATCCGGGAATCCATTCGCGTAGGGACTCGCGCAAATGCAAGTCTGCGAGAATCCAAGTGGATTCGCGCAAACCTAGAAGTTAAAAAAAAAATTGGTAATAAAATGCCATTTTTAATAGGGTGTAAGCTGGTTGTAGAATAACTGGCATGGTTTGTTTGAAGAATTACCATGCATGCCATTCAGAGCAGACTGCATGGAGTCTCAACGGCTAAACCCCGCCTGGAGTGAGTGTTGTTCAGCGGACATAGTGCATTAGTGGAACTGAAAGTGAAACCACTCACTTAAGATTCGGCAAAATCTATTGATTTCCCTTCAAAATTCTGCTCAAGAGCTACTTAAAAACTTTATGAGTGGTTTCATTTCAACAGAGTTTAGTTAAAAAAGAAAACTTTTAAAAGTAACCAGCGATCTTAAAATGTAACAGACACGATGTTGCAACAACAACACGGACATCAAAGCCATATTTGTCATCATTAAACTTAAAGATAAATTAAAAGGAGAAAACGCCATACACTATACATAATTCAAAAACTTAGAAATAGTTAACACAAACATGTGAAATTAGCATCAAAGTAAAACTTATATTAATCCAGTTACTCGATTTTTTTTAATCACTTAGGCCATTCATAAAAGTAATTTCGTTTCATGTAACTGTAACTAGCCTAACAAAGTGTTTGTTGGGACCAGAAGAAGGAATTTATTTTCGTGTAGCTCATTTAGGTGTTGTTCTTCATTCATCAGGTTGAGGAAGGTTGCTTGGATTTTTTTGTATTTGTTTTTTTAATGACTTTATAGAGTGTTATAGGCCTATTGTATAGGTCTATTTTTTATGTAATACGCCCTAGCTTTTTTGAAAAAACAAAAAAACACTTAGCCTGCTGAGTAATAAAATTTTATGTCTAATTCACAAAATGATTAATAAACACATTTTTTAATTTTTTTATTTTAGATATAATTTGGTAAAATTGAAGTTTTTGCTTGAGGTTTGTTATAAAGTGAAAACATAAGCAGAATGCAACACAGGGGTTGTGTCTTCATGCTAAACAGACACCTTTATATGTTTGGATACTTTGGATTCTCGCAAGCTCTGACAAGGGGAATCCACTTGGATTCTCGCAAATTTTTTCGAAATTCTAACCCTGATAAAACTAGTTTCAAGGATCAACAAATTGAAAACACTGGTTCTATAAGCAATAAACTAACATTTGCATTTACGATGTCACACATTTTGAAAAGCCTTTTAACTTAAAAACTGTTTAGCTGAATGAATCAGGAAAGATGTATTAGATGCAAATTTTTCAGTCAACGTCTTCCGTAAGTTAAATCTATAAACAAATTTAAAGAATGTTTTCTTTTACGTCCACGCTTTTTACTTTGGGGATTATAGAAAATCCTGTATTCAGAACGCAATAACTTAAAGTGGCATGAGCTGCCAAAATGTTGATATTTTGACGTTAAAACAGAATGTTGAAATTATTGGCTATTTTTCTCAAGACGTATAATTCAGAATCTTTTTATATAGTGCTTCTAGTCTCGATGCTGTACGATAAAGTATTGTTTAGAACTAACTTTGGCTTGGAATGAATGGTCGTACCGGTTATTTAAATGTTGTTTACTTTTCAAACACATTTTTGGTTCGTGCAGGCCACATACTGTATGGATTTTCCTCATTCCAACTCCAATCATTTAGTTTTTCGATAGCCTTCTAAGCCTCTTAATGTCGTGACGATCAGCAAATATGAATTTTGGCAGCTCGTGCCACTTTAAAAACTGTTTAGCTGAATAAATCAAAATTTCACAGCAAAGATGTACTAGGTAGAGTTTATCAGTTAACGTCTTCCGTATATTAAATCATTTAAACCCCAAAATGTTTTCTTTCACCTCCTCGTTCATGTACTTTACGGAAAATTGTCAATGTGTTTAAGAAATGGTGATCCGCGCTTTTTCTTTAGGTGATTAAAGGCAAACATTTTCTTCAAAACGTAATAACTTAAAAACTACTCTGCAGAATGAAACTAAACTATACAGATAAGAAGTACTTGTTACAGTGTATAAGTCAACCTCTTCCGAAAACTTAATCTTAAAAAAAAAATGTTTTCTTTCATTTCCGCATTTCTTCCTTAAGGCCTTTATATTAAAACATGTACTGTTTTTGTCTTTTAAATTACTTCAAGATGTTTAAGAAATCGTGATCTATTTGACTTCACACTTTGAATCGCAATTGCTTTAGCAATTTCTAGTTATTATTCTTATTTGTTTTCCACGGTTTTTGTAGGTGATATAACTCAAACAGTTTTCTAGTCATGACTCTCATCTTTCACATACATATTCTTAAACAAATTATCTAGGTCCATTTTTTCTGAATTGTTGCTACGCTACGCCGTTTGTCCGCCATTTTGAAAAAGGCGTATTTGCCCAAATTGTTTCTTCTCTGAAACCGTTCATCCGATTTAGCTCAAATTTCACATACACTTAGTAGAAGTCGGGGGACTACTAAGTTGTCCAAATCAAGAATCTCCTCGAAAATTCATAGCAGAGTTTTATTCGTCAAAGTTATGATGTTTTTAACTTTTAACAAAAAATGCAATATCTAGAAAACCATTTATTGGAACTTATCGATAATTATCATGCTTGTAGACCTATTATAGATCTATAAAATTCCAAAGTTTTATGAACGTGCAGCAAGTCACGTGACCAGGACGCCATTTTGATTTTTTGAAAACTTTAATGAGTCATATCTCAGATAATTTTTCTAATAAAGCAATCGGCTTTTTAAATTTAGATAGACAATATTTTTCTTCATCTTTGAACCGCCAGGTAATTTTTGATTGGATCAACGGTTTCGCCGCCATATTGAATTTTAATTAAAAATTAAAAACTTGAGTTTTTCCAAATTGCTTTAAGATATCAACTTTAAATTCAACATACAAATAGTGTTGATCAAGGTCTATGCCTTGTGTGAAAATCAACCCGTTTCAATAAAAACTCAATAAATTATGACTGTTTAAAAATATGATGTTAATAAAACTATGTTCAAATATTTATAAGAAAGATCTTCGGCCACACAGACATAAACCCATATCAAGTTAAGGACAAAAACCTAGGATGTTAATGAAAGATGTGCATTTTATTGATAGAATCTTGGTAAGTAACATGATAAATGGATATTTTCACCATCGAGGATACAAATACGCCCAATATTTTAGGAAAAGAAATAGCACGCAAGGTCTCAACCAATCGCTCATTAGTTTAAGACCATAATAGAACTTTTGCGCAATTATTTTCGTATAGATATTAAATGTTCCAGAAAACCACAACTGGCTTAATGACAAATTTCAATGTCATGTGGCGCTCGCAAGCAAACTTTTAGCAAACTTTTTTTTTTTTTTTTTTTTTTTTTTTTTTTGACTAAATGGTTTATTCGCCGTATATAGACATATGTATATAACAAACAGTAGCTGAGGGGCTTTTTAAAATTACTACATCACATAAGTGCCTTCAGCGTTAAAGATGAAAACAGAATTTCACTTAAGAAATTATTAATCATTGAATCGGACAAGAAATAATATCAGAAAAATAGTAGGCATAATATGTGCATAATAATTATAATTAAACACTAAATTACCCCAATTTTTATTTTGACCCCTGCAACCGTTTACCCCACTAATTATTTACCCAAATATATACAAATGTATATTCCTAACTAACCTTAACTAACTTAACTATTAACTTTATCTAATAACTATAACTACTTTAACCAGCTTACTAAACTTAACTATCTTAACTAACCTAACTAACAATCCTAACTATCTTAACTATTATAACTGCCTAAATTTTCTTAACTATTATAACTAACTTGACTATTACCTTTATTTAATAACTATAACTACTTTAACCAGCTTACTAAACTGAACTATATTAACTAACTTAACTATCTTAACTATTACAACTAACTTAACTAATGTAATTAAATATGTACTGTCATTGTGTTTTCCAAATAATGGAACAGGATGATATATGGAGTAAATAATTTTAATTATACTGTTAGAAATAAAAATCAACCTCCTCACAGAGCATAAACGTAAATCACATGACCACATATCAGAAAAAAGGTTTAATGGTAAGCGATGAAAATCAACTCTAATACGTGAACGAACAGAAGATTCAAATAAAGAGATAATTCGTGGGCGTGTGAAAGTCCGTTTGTGATATTTAACCTCATTCCGACACTTCCACACTACCCACTTTAACTGAGAGATAAGATAGAGAACAAAATCATCATAGAACCTGTTTCCACTCGAGGTGAAAACAGAGAAAATAACATTCATAAAAGTAAATCTGAAGGAAAGCAAGGTAAACTGTTCAATAAAATTGGAGAGGTAGTCCCAAAGGGGTCTAACAAAAGGACAACTGAAGAAAAGATGCTCTATGGTTTCACACTGAGCACGACAAAATAAACAAAGATAATACCTAGAAATTCTACAAATCTTAAGGAAACCACCGGTGTACAATATGTGGTTTGTAAGTTTAAAGAGAAAATTTTTTACAGAAGATTCTAAATGACTGGAATTTATTGCCTTATAAACGAATTTAAAATTAACTTGAGGATATACCTTAAGAATAGGAGGAGGCACAGAAACAGAATTGGCAAAAATAACATAGACTTGCTTGGTGGTAAGAGACAATATATCTATATTGGGTGATAACTTTAACAATTCTCTGTAGGCAGATAAAACATTTGAATAGAAATATGTGTTAACAGAAGAATGAGGAATCAAATTACTGGCAAACTCAGGACATAAAGTTTTTAACTGAAAACCTATCCAATAAATTGCAAAGTAACCCCAAGAAGGAAAATCATCAGAATGAAATAATTGAACTAAACGTTTAATATGCATAATATAAAAAGCTTTCAACTTAGAAGGAATGTGGACCAAATTGAATCCACCCAACTGAACAGAATTAATCAAAACTTCCCTTTTAAGACATTCATGAGACCCACCCCAAAAGAATTGGTAAACTGAATGATTAATGACTTGAAGTAAATCAGGAGGTAAAGGAAAGACAGTCCCAACATACCATAACTTAGACAAAGCTAAAACAGTGATCAAAAGAGAGCGACCTTTAAAAGATAGGTGCCTGTTACGCCACAGATTAAGAAAGTAAACAATTTTATTCGCGATTGGTTTATAATTATAAGTAGAAATGTCAAGTGGTGTTGTAGAACATAAATGTAATCCAATAATCTTTCTGAATGAGGTAAACATAGAAATTGAATATAAAGTGGACTCTTCGGAGCGGGCCCAGCGGCCCAACCATAAACCATACGTTTTAATCAAATTGATCTTGGAACCGGAGCCCGTCCCGAACAGCTCACACAAATTAATAATATGAATAACAGAAAGCCTTGATGTAAGGGTGCAGGTAATATCATCTGCATATGCTGAGGTTTTGATTTCACGTTTAGAGCCGGGGGCCTTAACCCCCTGAATTCCTGGTTTTGTACGGATCTTATTAAGAAGGGGTTCCAAGGAGAGGATGTAGAGCAGAGGGGAGAGGGCACAGCCCTGATGGACGCCCCTCCTCAGATCAAACTCCTCCGAAATAAAACCATTGACTAAAACCGATGCTTTTGACTCTGAATATAAGAGTTTTATCCAATTCCGAAAAGTGGGACCGAAATTATAAATTTCTAATAGCCGAAATAGATATTCATGAGATACGCGACCAAAGGCTTTCTCGTTGTCGATACACAAAAATAAAGCCGGCATATTTTTTAACCCGACATAATCTATAATATTGCGAAGGAGATGGGCATTGTCTACAATACGTCTTCCTGGAACAGCACAAGTCTGGTCAGGGTGAATTAAGAGGCTAATAACAGAGTTAAATCGATTGCATAAAATTTTTGAAATAATTTTGTAATCTAAGTTAAGTAAGGAAATGGGACGCCAAAACTTAAGGTTATCTGATTTAGTAGCGTCCTTACAAATAAGGGTGATATAACATAATTTTTGAGATTGAGACAAAGTATTTAAAGAAAAGCATTTATTAAGGTAAGCAACAAAATCAGGGCCAATTGAATCAATAAATTTTAAATAAAACTCCATAGGGAGTTCATCTGACCCTGGAGAGGAGTATTTCTCCATCCCCTTTAATGCCTCTGTAACCTCATTAAGTGTAATAGGCCCTTCTAATTGATTGGAATCTTCAGATGAAAGAGAAGGTAAATCAGAGAAAAAATAATCTAGATAAGTGTCACTTACGGGCTCAGCCGAAAATAAAGACTTATAAAAACTCCTAACTGAAGATAATAAATCATAAGAATCCGAAATGACTGTACCCTCTACAGTCAAAAAATCAATGGTTTTACGCTGAGCACGTGACTTCTCCTTTTGGAAAAAGAAGCGTGAGGGTTTTTCATCAAAATTAAAACTAGCTGCTTTTGCACGAATTTTTACACCGAAATTAAAAGAAGAAAGTAAATCATTTAATTCATTTTTTAGATCCGAAAGTTCGGGGGAGCTAGGGGACACGATCGAAAGTTCCGAAATTTGTTTACGGAGAAGTCGGACACTTGAATTTCGATGTTTAGACAGTCTCTTACTATGGGAAATAATAAGCAACTTAACTTCATATTTGAATTCCTCCCACCAGGAACAGGAGTGATCTGCAGTAGCCGAAAAAACAGACCAAAGATCTAGAAAATCAGAAAGAAAATCAGGGTCGCCCAAGGTACTAACATTACAATGCCAGTACCCCGGTCCGACCCTGGTCAAATTAGACATGGAAACAAGGTAAGAATTTACAAATAAATGATCAGAAAAAGGACACAATGTTATATCTGATTGATTTAAATACTTAAGTAAGGAAGAGCTGATGAAGATTCTATCTAATAAGCATTTATTATTATTCCTTGACCATGAAAAAGAAAATTCTCGGGGATGTAAATAACGAAAGGAATCAACCAAAGAAAAATCCTGACATATTGACCTCAGGACCTCCGACCCTACCGTACCTCTGGTAGGGTCGCCACCAGCTTTATCGAGGTCCGGGTCAAAAATGCAGTTAAAGTCACCGGCCATAACGATTGGCCGGCTACAAACTAAATGTGGAAACAAAGAACGAAAGAATTCACGTCTGCTGTACTCTGAACAAGGAGCATAAACAGACAGTAAACGTAAAGGAAAATTGTTCACCGAACAATCGACAAAAAGTAAACGACCGTCAAAGTCCCTATGGACTTTCTCAAACTCAACAGATAAACGGGGGTGGAATAAAATGCCCACCCCACACGAAAGAGGAGAACCAAAAGAAAACAAACATTTACCTCCCCAGGAAGACTCCCAGGATTTTTGTATTTTATATGAATAAAGGTGAGTTTCCTGGAGAAAAATAATGTCAAAATTTAACGATCTACACATAGTAGATAAATTAGGAAACTTAGGAGAAAAAACTAAACCATTACAATTAATTGAATGAAAAGAAATGTCTTGCATGTCAATTTATTGTTTAAATACTTAAAGAACTGTTTACCAGAAGAGCTATTTCTTCCTAAGAGGAGATCCCCCGGGCGAGGCGCGTCGTCGCTCACGATGCCGATCACGGCGACGCTGCCTCACCAGGGTAAACCCCTCCAAGTCGGAACAGGCTTCCTGGTCAGAAAGGAAAGACATTAGTGTGGGGTGATCCCCAGGTGGAGAGTCCAAATTTGATGGTGAAACTGGTTGTGGTAGGGCACGATTACCTTCAATAAGGTCTCTATACGTTGGTGATAGAGTTTGTTCAGGTGAAAGGGATCGTGAACGCTTTTCCCTTACAGAGTTAGGTGCACTGGGCGAAATGACTGTGGCCATATCCTCGTCCCCTAGAGTAGGTTCTTTGGGGAGTTGGCTTAATGTAGGTTGATCGACGGGGGTCTTCTGATCGCAGGCTGAAGGAATAGACTTACTCTGTCGGTCTGGAATTGCTGGTTGAGGCCGTGGAATGACCGGCTTTGGCTACATATCGACCGGTTTATGTACAACATCCTCGTTATCAGAGGCGACACTACATACTTCCTCCTCATCGTAGGATTCTTCCATAGGGGTTTCCGGCTCATTCACTGCCGGAGTTGTACCTCTGACTCGATCGGCGAATGAGAGGTTTCTAGGGGGATGGAGGTCTGTAGGATGACTGAAGGAACGACACACTTGACAACATACCTCAGAACATTCCCTCCTTACATGACCCACTTTCCCACAACGGAGACATTTAGGCTCACGTCCTTCGACCATGACAAGAGAAGGGTACTTGTTACCAATCGTACAGTTATAAGGGATCTTATTGCGATTTTCCTCACTACATTCCAATGTGACTTCACGAACCGTGTTACTGAAAGGTTGACCCCGTTGAACAGAGGTATCAATTTTTAGAACTTTGCCAAAAGAAGCACAATAAGATCCAATAAAAGAGTCACGAACGTAAAAAGGGATCCAAAAGAACTTAACTTTAAAAGTGTACTTACTGAAAGAACTCACGGAACAAACACAATCTCTTTTTCCAATACGAAAATCGGGTGATCGCAACACTGTGTCTGTATCATCTATTGTTCCCATACAAACGTGCCACTGTCGACTGCCTTTCAGTTGTCCGAGTGCCTCTATCCGGTCTGGTCCCAGTCCGAGGGTCTTGAAGTGGTCAACAACTGCATCGATGAATTCTGACGCTGGTGGAGGTGATCCGGTCATCTGCAAGCGCACACATCTCCGTAGTCGGGAAGGGTCAATCATTGACGACATCTTCTTCTTCGCCGCTGACTTTAAATTGCCGAACCCCGACAATGGGTCTACCGTGTAAGTAATTTATACACGTGAATGAAGTTCACCAGCAAACTGTAAGTTATTTTAGCGACTAACACCAATTCTGGTTTTCACACCCAGGGCGACATTGATTTAGTGACAAGGGCCGTAACTGCTATGTTGAAGAAGACATACCTAATCTTGTACAATTTGATGTGACATTATATAAATAATATATAGTACGTTACCAAACTGAAAATATCAGAGACAGTGCTAAACATGTTTAGGGCAAATTATGATTGAAAAATATAACCAAATAGATATTCAATTTCCCGGTTTTAGGTTTTATTTCAGAGATTTCTGTCTCGATGTGGCGAATAATTACGATATAACGAAAAACAAACTGATAAAAACTTAACAGGGGATCCCGGACCTTGAAGTTGCCCCGCTGCAACTTCATCAGCCTCTAGTTCAACTTATAATGTTAGGATGATATTACAAAATTATCTATTAGCATGGATAAAATGTGAGCAATACATATAAAAGTAAAGTTAATGTGACCCATGTATACGCCTAAAACAGAACATTAAAAAACTTGTTAAATTTAAATCCATTTGACATTTTAAATCGAGCTTGATTTCTTAGGCCAAAATTGAACTACTTTCTATCGTCTGCTAAACCATAGAAGGTAGTTCAGATCAGTAACTAAAGGCCTACCCTTTGGAAACTGATCAAAATTATTTTCTAAAAATTTATTTACTTTTTAATCAAGTGCTTTTCAATCTAACATAGCGTTTTAATTAATCAGTAGTCTACAAAAGTAATTTATGCATACATCAAAACCATAGCCTACATGAATTATTATGAAGTTTTCAACGAATATTTCGTTGTTTGTTTTCCATTGTTATGCCTCTCTGAGGCTAATTTACTAAACCTGTTCCTGGGAAGGACAGAATTATGTTTTTTCTCGTTTTAGATCAACAAATGGAGATTATATTTTGGTAGAAGGAAGACATCCCAATGAAAGGAAACGTGTAGTTGATGGATGGTCAAGTTACATGATGAACGAAAGGCTCTGTTTAGGAAGGATGTACAACAAGGTTACTGAAACAAGCAGGTCGATGGAGAATACCCGAAACAAGCTGATGGAGGAATGGTTTACCGAATTGATAAGATGATGAGCGACAGTTTTCAACTAATATTTCGTTGTTTGTTTTCCATTGTTATGCCTCTCTGAGTATAATTTACTAAACCTGTTCCTGGGAAGGACAGAATTATGTTTTTTCTCGTTTTAGATCAACCAATTGAGATTATATTTTGGTAGAAGACATCCCAATGAAAGAAAACATGTACTCTACAGTTGATGGATGGTCAAGTTACATGATGAACGAAAGGCTCTGTTTAGGAAGGATGTACAACAAGGTTACTGAAACAAGCAGGTCGATGGAGGACACCCGAAACAATCTTATGGAGGAATGGTTTACCAAACTGAAAAGATGATGAGCGACAGGTTCGACGGAAGGATCGCCAGACCAATTGTTTAACAGTGATGCGCTAATGAACCGAAAGAGGCAGTTTAGATGGGATAAGTTACACAACTGACAGATGACAACTCACACAATAGACGGAAAAAAAGAACCAGATGATAGAAGAAAGTATACAGAGCCGACAGTAGAAAGATTACAAGTTCATGGGAGAAATGGCACCTTAAAGGCATATATTTTATTCTGAGGAGAACGTAGACTTTATTCAACTTATAATGTTAGGACGATATTACAAAATTATCTATTATCATGGATAAAATGTGAGCAATACATATAAAAGTAAAGTTAATGTGACCCATGAATACGCCTAAAACAGAACATAAAAAACTTGTTAAATTTAAATCCTTTTGACATTTTAAATCGAGCTTGATTTCTTAGGCCAAAATTGAACTACTTTCTATCGTCTGCTAAACCATAGAAGGTAGTTCAGATCAGTAACTAAAGGCCTGACCAACCTTTGGAAACCGATCAAAATTATTTTCTAAAAATTTATCTACTTTTTAATCAAGTGCTTTTCAATCTAACATAGCGTTTTAATTAATCAGTAGTCTACAAAAGTAATTTATGCATACATCAAAACCATAACCTACATGAATTATTATGAAGTTTTCAACTAATATTTCGTTGTTTGTTTTCCATTTTTATGCCTCTCTGAGGCTAGTTTAATAAACCTGTTCCTGGGATGGGCAGAATTATGTTTTTTCTCGTTTTAGATCAACCAATGGAGATTATATTTTGGTAGAAGGAAGACATCCCAATGAAAGGAAACGTGTAGTTGATGGATGGTCAAGTTACATGATGAACGAAAGGCTCTGTTTAGGAAGGATGTACAACAAGGTTACTGAAACAAGCAGGTCGATGGAGAATACCCGAAACAAGCTGATGGAGGAATGGTTTAGCGAATTGATAAGATGATGAGCGACAGTTTTCAACTAATATTTCGTTGTTTGTTTTCCATTTTTATGCCTCTCTGAGGCTAATTTACTAAACCTGTTCCTGGGAAGGACAGAATTATGTTTTTTCTCGTTTTAGATCAACCAATGGAGATTATATTTTGGTAGAAGGAAGACATCCCAATGAAAGAAAACATGTACTCTACAGTTGATGGATGGTCAAGTTACATGATGAACGAAAGGCTATGTTTAGGAAGGATGTACAACAAGGTTACTATAACAAGCAGGTCGATGGAGGACACCCGAAACAATCTTATGGAGGAATGGTTTACCAAACTGAAAAGATGATGAGCGACAGGTTCGACGGAAGGATCGCCAGACCAATTGTTTAATAGTGATGCGCTAATGAACCAAAAGAGGCAGTTTAGATGGGATAAGTTACACAACTGACAGATGACAACTCACACAATAGACGGAAAAAAAGAACCAGATGATAGAAGAAAGTATACAGAGCCGACAGTAGAAAGATTACAAGTTCATGGGAGAAATGGCACCTTAAAGGCATATATTTTATTCTGAGGAGAACGTAGACTTTATTCAACTTATAATGTTAGGACGATATTACAAAATTATCTATTATCATGGATAAAATGTGAGCAATACATATAAAAGTAAAGTTATTGTTACCTATGAATACGCCTAAAACAGAACATAAAAAACTTGTTAAATTTAAATCCTTTTGACATTTTAAATCGAGCTTGATTTCTTAGGCCAAAATTGAACTACTTTCTATCGTCTGCTAAACCATAGAAGGTAGTTCAGATCAGTAACTAAAGGCCTACCCTTTGAAAACTGATCAAAATTATTTTATTAAAATTTATCTACTTTTTAATCAAGTGCTTTTCAATCTAACATAGCGTTTTAATTAATCAGTAGTCTACAAAAGTAATTTATGCATACATCAAAACCATAGCCTACATGAATTATTATGAAGTTTTCAACTAATATTTCGTTGTTTGTTTTCCATTTTTATGCCTCTCTGAGGCTAGTTTAATAAACCTGTTCCTGGGATGGGCAGAATTATGTTTTTTCTCGTTTTAGATCAACCAATGGAGATTATATTTTGGTAGAAGGAAGACATCCCAATGAAAGGAAACGTGTAGTTGATGGATGGTCAAGTTACATGATGAACGAAAGGCTCTGTTTAGGAAGGATGTACAACAAGGTTACTGAAACAACCAGGTCGATGGAGAATACCCGAAACAAGCTGATGGAGGAATGGTTTAGCGAATTGATAAGATGATGAGCGACAGTTTTCAACTAATATTTCGTTGTTTGTTTTCCATTTTTATGCCTCTCTGAGGCTAATTTACTAAACCTGTTCCTGGGAAGGACAGAATTATCTTTTTTCTCGTTTTAGATCAACCAATGGAGATTATATTTTGGTAGAAGGAAGACATCCCAATGAAAGAAAACATGTACTCTACAGTTGATGGATGGTCAAGTTACATGATGAACGAAAGGCTATGTTTAGGAAGGATGTACAACAAGGTTACTATAACAAGCAGGTCGATGGAGGACACCCGAAACAATCTTATGGAGGAATGGTTTACCAAACTGAAAAGATGATGAGCTACAGGTTCGACGGAAGGATCGCCAGACCAATTGTTTAACAGTGATGCGCTAATGAACCGAAAGAGGCAGTTTAGATGGGATAAGTTACACAACTGACAGATGACAACTCACACAATAGACGGAAAAAAAGAACCAGATGATAGAAGAAAGTATACAGAGCCGACAGTAGAAAGATTACAAGTTCATGGAAGAAATGGCACCTTAAAGGCATATATTTTATTCTGAGGAGAACGTAGACTTTATTCAACTTATAATGTTAGGACGATATTACAAAATTATCTATTATCATGGATAAAATGTGAGCAATACATATAAAAGTAAAGTTAATGTGACCCATGAATACGCCTAAAACAGAACATAAAAAACTTGTTAAATTTAAATCCTTTTGACATTTTAAATCGAGCTTGATTTCTTAGGCCAAAATTGAACTACTTTCTATCGTCTACTAAACCATAGAAGGTAGTTCAGATCAGTAACTAAAGGCCTGACCAACCTTTGGAAACCGATCAAAATTATTTTCTAAAAATTTATTTACTTTTTAATCAAGTGCTTTTCAATCTAACATAGCGTTTTAATTAATCAGTAGTCTACATAAGTAATTTATGCATACACCAAAACCATAGCCTACATGAATTATTATGAAGTTTTCAACGAATATTTCGTTGTTTGTTTTCCATTGTTATGCCTCTCTGAGGCTAATTTACTAAACCTGTTCCTGGGAAGGACAGAATTATGTTTTTTCTCGTTTTAGATCAACCAATGGAGATTATATTTTGGTAGAAGGAAGACATGCCAATGAAAGGAAACATGTAGTTGATGGATGGTCAAGCTACATGATGAACGAAAGGCTCTGTTTAGGAAGGATGTACAACAAGGTTACTGAAACAAGCAGGTCGATGGAGAATACCCACAACAAACTGATGGAGGAATGGTTTACCGAATTGATAAGATGATGAGCGACAGTTTTCAACTAATATTTCGTTGTTTGTTTTCCATTGTTATGCCTCTCTGAGGCTAATTTACTAAACCTGTTCCTGGGAAGGACAGAATTATCTTTTTTCTCGTTTTAGATCAACCAATGGAGATTATATTTTGGTAGAAGGAAGACATCCCAATGAAAGGAAACATGTAGTCTACAGTTGATGGATGGTCAAGTTACATGATGAACGAAAGGCTCTATTTAGGAAGGATGTACAACAAGGTTACTGAAACAAGCAGGTCGATGGCGAATATCCAAAACAAACTGATGGAGGAATGGTTTACCAAATTGATAAGATGATGAGCGACAGGTTCGACGGAAGGATCGCCAGACCAATTGTTTAACAGTGATGCGCTAATGAACCGAAAGAGGCAGTTTAGATGGGATAAGTTACACAACTGACAGATGACAACTCACACAATAGACGGAAAAAAAGAACCAGATGATAGAAGAAAGTATACAGAGCCGACAGTAGAAAGATTACAAGTTCATGGGAGAAATGGCACCTTAAAGGCATATATTTTATTCTGAGGAGAACGTAGACTTTATTCAACTTATAATGTTAGGACGATATTACAAAATTATCTATTATCATGGATAAAATGTGAGCAATACATATAAAAGTAAAGTTAATGTGACCTATGAATACGCCTAAAACAGAACATAAAAAACTTGTTAAATTTAAATCCTTTTGACATTTTAAATCGAGCTTGATTTCTTAGGCCAAAATTGAACTACTTTCTATTATCTACTAAACCATAGAAGGTAGTTCAGATCAGTAACTAAAGGCCTGACCAACCTTTGGAAACCGATCAAAATTATTTTCTAAAAATTTATTTACTTTTTAATCAAGTGCTTTTCAATCTAACATAGCGTTTTAATTAATCAGTAGTCTACATAAGTAATTTATGCAAACACCAAAACCATAGCCTACATGAATTATTATGAAGTTTTCAACGAATATTTCGTTGTTTGTTTTCCATTGTTATGCCTCTCTGAGGCTAATTTACTAAACCTGTTCCTGGGAAGGACAGAATTAAGTTTTTTCTCGTTTTAGATCAACAAATGGAGATTATATTTTGGTAGAAGGAAGACATCCCAATGAAAGGAAACGTGTAGTTGATGGATAGTCAAGTTACATGATGAACGAAAGGCTCTGTTTAGGAAGGATGTACAACAAGGTTACTGAAACAAGCAGGTCGATGGAGAATACCCGAAACAAGCTGATGGATGAATGGTTTACCGAATTGATAAGATGATGAGCGACAGTTTTCAACTAATATTTCGTGGTTTGTTTTCCATTGTTATGCCTCTCTGAGTATAATTTACTAAACCTGTTCCTGGGAAGGACAGAATTATGTTTTTTCTCGTTTTAGATCAACCAATGAAGATTATATTTTGGTAGAAGGAAGACATCCCAATGAAAGAAAACATGTACTCTACAGTTGATGGATGGTCAAGTTACATGATGAACGAAAGGCTCTGTTTAGGAAGGATGTACAACAAGGTTACTGAAACAAGCAGGTCGATGGAGGACACCCGAAACAATCTTATGGAGGAATGGTTTACCAAACTGAAAAGATGATGAGCGACAGGTTTGACGGAAGGATCGCCAGACCAATTGTTTAACAGTGATGCGCTAATGAACCGAAAGAGGCAGTTTAGATGGGATAAGTTACACAACTGACAGATGACAACTCACACAATAGACGGAAAAAAAGAACCAGATGATAGAAGAAAGTATACAGAGCCGACAGTAGAAAGATTACAAGTTCATGGGAGAAATGGCACCTTAAAGGCATATATTTTATTCTGAGGAGAACGTAGACTTTATTCAACTTATAATGTTAGGACGATATTACAAAATTATCTATTATCATGGATAAAATGTGAGCAATACATATAAAAGTAAAGTTAATGTGACCCATGAATACGCCTAAAACAGAACATAAAAAACTTGTTAAATTTAAATCCTTTTGACATTTTAAATCGAGCTTGATTTCTTAGGCCAAAATTGAACTACTTTCTATCGTCTACTAAACCATAGAAGGTAGTTCAGATCAGTAACTAAAGGCCTGACCAACCTTTGGAAACCGATCAAAATTATTTTCTAAAAATTTATTTACTTTTTAATCAAGTGCTTTTCAATCTAACATAGCGTTTTAATTAATCAGTAGTCTACATAAGTAATTTATGCATACACCAAAACCATAGCCTACATGAATTATTATGAAGTTTTCAACGAATATTTCGTTGTTTGTTTTCCATTGTTATGCCTCTCTGAGGCTAATTTACTAAACCTGTTCCTGGGAAGGACAGAATTATGTTTTTTCTCGTTTTAGATCAACCAATGGAGATTATATTTTGGTAGAAGGAAGACATGCCAATGAAAGGAAACATGTAGTTGATGGATGGTCAAGCTACATGATGAACGAAAGGCTCTGTTTAGGAAGGATGTACAACAAGGTTACTGAAACAAGCAGGTCGATGGAGAATACCCACAACAAACTGATGGAGGAATGGTTTACCGAATTGATAAGATGATGAGCGACAGTTTTCAACTAATATTTCGTTGTTTGTTTTCCATTGTTATGCCTCTCTGAGGCTAATTTACTAAACCTGTTCCTGGGAAGGACAGAATTATCTTTTTTCTCGTTTTAGATCAACCAATGGAGATTATATTTTGGTAGAAGGAAGACATCCCAATGAAAGGAAACATGTAGTCTACAGTTGATGGATGGTCAAGTTACATGATGAACGAAAGGCTCTATTTAGGAAGGATGTACAACAAGGTTACTGAAACAAGCAGGTCGATGGCGAATATCCAAAACAAACTGATGGAGGAATGGTTTACCAAATTGATAAGATGATGAGCGACAGGTTCGACGGAAGGATCGCCAGACCAATTGTTTAACAGTGATGCGCTAATGAACCGAAAGAGGCAGTTTAGATGGGATAAGTTACACAACTGACAGATGACAACTCACACAATAGACGGAAAAAAAGAACCAGATGATAGAAGAAAGTATACAGAGCCGACAGTAGAAAGATTACAAGTTCATGGGAGAAATGGCACCTTAAAGGCATATATTTTATTCTGAGGAGAACGTAGACTTTATTCAACTTATAATGTTAGGACGATATTACAAAATTATCTATTATCATGGATAAAATGTGAGCAATACATATAAAAGTAAAGTTAATGTGACCTATGAATACGCCTAAAACAGAACATAAAAAACTTGTTAAATTTAAATCCTTTTGACATTTTAAATCGAGCTTGATTTCTTAGGCCAAAATTGAACTACTTTCTATTATCTACTAAACCATAGAAGCAGGTAGTTCAGATCAGTAACTAAAGGCCTGACCAACCTTTGGAAACCGATCAAAATTATTTTCTAAAAATTTATTTACTTTTTAATCAAGTGCTTTTCAATCTAACATAGCGTTTTAATTAATCAGTAGTCTACATAAGTAATTTATGCAAACACCAAAACCATAGCCTACATGAATTATTATGAAGTTTTCAACGAATATTTCGTTGTTTGTTTTCCATTGTTATGCCTCTCTGAGGCTAATTTACTAAACCTGTTCCTGGGAAGGACAGAATTAAGTTTTTTCTCGTTTTAGATCAACAAATGGAGATTATATTTTGGTAGAAGGAAGACATCCCAATGAAAGGAAACGTGTAGTTGATGGATAGTCAAGTTACATGATGAACGAAAGGCTCTGTTTAGGAAGGATGTACAACAAGGTTACTGAAACAAGCAGGTCGATGGAGAATACCCGAAACAAGCTGATGGATGAATGGTTTACCGAATTGATAAGATGATGAGCGACAGTTTTCAACTAATATTTCGTGGTTTGTTTTCCATTGTTATGCCTCTCTGAGTATAATTTACTAAACCTGTTCCTGGGAAGGACAGAATTATGTTTTTTCTCGTTTTAGATCAACCAATGAAGATTATATTTTGGTAGAAGGAAGACATCCCAATGAAAGAAAACATGTACTCTACAGTTGATGGATGGTCAAGTTACATGATGAACGAAAGGCTCTGTTTAGGAAGGATGTACAACAAGGTTACTGAAACAAGCAGGTCGATGGAGGACACCCGAAACAATCTTATGGAGGAATGGTTTACCAAACTGAAAAGATGATGAGCGACAGGTTTGACGGAAGGATCGCCAGACCAATTGTTTAACAGTGATGCGCTAATGAACCGAAAGAGGCAGTTTAGATGGGATAAGTTACACAACTGACAGATGACAACTCACACAATAGACGGAAAAAAAGAACCAGATGATAGAAGAAAGTATACAGAGCCGACAGTAGAAAGATTACAAGTTCATGGGAGAAATGGCACCTTAAAGGCATATATTTTATTCTGAGGAGAACGTAGACTTTATTCAACTTATAATGTTAGGACGATATTACAAAATTATCTATTATCATGGATAAAATGTGAGCAATACATATAAAAGTAAAGTTAATGTGACCCATGAATACGCCTAAAACAGAACATAAAAAACTTGTTAAATTTAAATCCTTTTGACATTTTAAATCGAGCTTGATTTCTTAGGCCAAAATTGAACTACTTTCTATCGTCTACTAAACCATAGAAGGTAGTTCAGATCAGTAACTAAAGGCCTGACCAACCTTTGGAAACCGATCAAAATTATTTTCTAAAAATTTATTTACTTTTTAATCAAGTGCTTTTCAATCTAACATAGCGTTTTAATTAATCAGTAGTCTACATAAGTAATTTATGCATACACCAAAACCATAGCCTACATGAATTATTATGAAGTTTTCAACGAATATTTCGTTGTTTGTTTTCCATTGTTATGCCTCTCTGAGGCTAATTTACTAAACCTGTTCCTGGGAAGGACAGAATTATGTTTTTTCTCGTTTTAGATCAACCAATGGAGATTATATTTTGGTAGAAGGAAGACATGCCAATGAAAGGAAACATGTAGTTGATGGATGGTCAAGCTACATGATGAACGAAAGGCTCTGTTTAGGAAGGATGTACAACAAGGTTACTGAAACAAGCAGGTCGATGGAGAATACCCACAACAAACTGATGGAGGAATGGTTTACCGAATTGATAAGATGATGAGCGACAGTTTTCAACTAATATTTCGTTGTTTGTTTTCCATTGTTATGCCTCTCTGAGGCTAATTTACTAAACCTGTTCCTGGGAAGGACAGAATTATGTTTTTTCTCGTTTTAGATCAACCAATGGAGATTATATTTTGGTAGAAGGAAGACATCCCAATGAAAGGAAACATGTAGTCTACAGTTGATGGATGGTCAAGTTACATGATGAACGAAAGGCTCTATTTAGGAAGGATGTACAACAAGGTTACTGAAACAAGCAGGTCGATGGCGAATATCCAAAACAAACTGATGGAGGAATGGTTTACCAAATTGATAAGATGATGAGCGACAGGTTCGACGAAAGATCGCCAACCAGACCAATTGTTTAAGAGTGATGGGCTGATAAAAGAAAGAGGCAGTTTAGCTGAGAGACGATAACTCACACAATAGCCGAAAAAAAGACTTACTTGTTGGAAGAAGGGTTACAGAGCCGACAGTAGAAAGGTTACAAGTTCATGGAAGATCCAAATGGGATCCAATTTCATAAGATTAGTGGTTTACTTTATGGTAGAAATGCAACCCAGTTGATTATAAGCTATGTATATTAATGTTTTTGTCCTTTTAGATCAGCCGATTGAGATTATATTTTGGTGGATGGAAGGTAGACGAAAGCTGCACAGTTGATGGACGAAAAGCTGCAAAGTTGATGGACGGAAAAGCTACTCAGTTGATGGACAAAAACTGCACGGTTGGTAGAAGAATAGTTACACAGTTGATGGACGAAAAGCTGCATGGTTGGTAGAAGAATAGTTACACAGTTGATGGAAGAATTGCTGCACAGTTGATCAACGAAAACCTACACAGTTGACGGACGAAAACCTACACAGTTGACGGACGAAAAGCTACACTGTTGACGGACGAAAAGCTACACAGTTGATGGAAGAATGGCTACACAGCTGATGGAAGATCGCTACACAGTTGACGTAAGACAGATGACCAAGGCAATGCAAACAACTAGGATCAGTTGATTGGTAGGTTAAGTTTATTTATATTCAATCTTGTTTAACAGATCTTTTTATAAAGATTTCCAAAGGCATATACCAAATTCTTTTCTTAGGACAACATCAGAAATGCATGTATGATATATGGATATGGACGTATTCTGTATATTTCACATAATTTAAACAAATAAATGAGATGCAATGATCAAGACATTAAATGTGCTGAAAATTATTATACAAATTTCTCGGAATCTGTGAACTACGTTCTGCGGACTTTGTCACCCATAGAAAGCTGTTCACATCCAATACCAAAATGACAGTATGTTCTCTCATAACAATGTGTCGATTAATTCAGTCAAGTGTAAGATTGTTGCCAAGCTCCAACTGAAATTTGCAATGTCTTCCAGGTGTAGAGCCAGTAGCTTTTACCATGGCAGTAACATCACAACCACATAAATAAAACTATCTTAACTGCAAGGTACAACACAAGCAATTATTGAATTAATGAGAAAAAATCACCACAAAATTAGTTAGTTTGTGAACAATACGAGATTTCGACAACTATACCAGTGTCTTCGTCAAGTGTAACACGTAAGTTAGGTGTGGAAAGCTTGTGTTGTTCACAAACAACTACGTGGTGATGCCTTAATTTTTTTTCATTTGTATGGAACCCACGTTTAAAGAGAGTTTCAAACATTTCGTACAATTATTGAATTATCTCTATCTTAAACCAAATTTTAGATTGATCACTTGGAATTCTTCCCAAATGCCATCACCATGTATGCCTTTTTAACATCACGGAGTCCTTTAGGAAGCAAATGTTTAAAGCACATTTTACATACACTTTTATGTGTATATACTTGGAACAGTTATTTTTTTCCACATCTACGTTAAGCTAATATAAATTTTCCTCATTTTAGGAAGGGTATAATTTTATTATTGTCGTTTTAGGTAAACAGAAACGAGTTGGTACTATTTGGTGTGGAAGAAATGAAGTCCAAGCTATCAGAAGGATAGAAATCGATTTCGGTATATCCTGGATAAAGATATGGTCTATATTTTTGAAATTATATAATATTTTGTTTATTATGAATTATTGGGCCTACTTGCCCTCCAAAAGATATGCTAAAACACAATATCGCTATAAGAGATGATAGAATCATGATTATCTGAACAATTTATCAATGTTTCAATGCGATGTTACATCTGTTCATTCTTGAACTGTTCTTATTCTGTTCTGTTATTTTTTTATATTTTTTCTTCTAATCACCATAATCTGTCCTTCCATTTTATGGGAGGACTTCTTTCTATCTTGCTGTTTTAGATTTACAAGATTCAGAGAATTTAGATGTTTATGTCAAGTTGGATCTATCTCTCTTGGCTGTTGAGAACACTTTGTCTATGATTGAATTCATTTGAGTTTTACCTGTTCTTTGCGATTTTATGTTAAAATCCAGGTCTGGAGTCGAAGCTATGACCTTTGTGTGTTGAGGTCCAAGTCTATATAGCTTCCGGTTGACTCTTGACTCTGAATCTCTATGAAAATTACCAGATACCAAAACTTTTGAGCGGGCATATTCCCTCATTTTTACCTCTTTTTGGCTCTGGGTGCTAAAGCATGTCATACTTCAATATATTAGAATGGGTAGTTTCAATTGTAAACAAAATACACAATTAGCAAAAAGTTATGTAACTTTAAAGTTAATGAGAATAAATCTTAACGCATAATATATTAATAATAAACTTAGGTTAACGCAAACTAACATAAGTATAAATTGTGAGTTTTTTTTATCTCTCTTAAATCCTTTTGTCTCAAAGTAAACATTTTCCAGTTGAACTAATTTGCTTCGTTTATTTCTCAATATTTATGGGCTTCTTTTCGTGGACTAGTCACCCATGAAAGGTTGTTCATATCAGCGACCAGTGGTCTGAGCAGCCACAGTGAGCTGATTCTAAATTGACTTTGATAACGATGTAAGAACTACATCGAAACGTTGTCACCCAATAAATTAAGAAGTTGTTTATCCATAAGTAATCCTCGTCTTGATTCAATTTAAATTCAATTTAAAAAATTTAAACCAATTTAGGTTTAAATTTTTTAAATTTAATTTATCTAGTCCCATGGCCTATACAACATTGACCTTATTTACACATTTATTCTTTGATATTACTGTTAAAATCTATCAAAACTGCATTGAGAATCTTTAAATTTCAGAAGATTTACACTTCAATTTCTACAAAATATAGATAAAATATTGTTCACATCTTCTCGCAGAGTATGACATGCTTTAACTCCTGAGCCAAAGTGTAATTGGTAATCTTCAGAATTCCCTTTTTTGGAAGACACACACAATTTTTAATGCTGCCTTACAACAATGTAAGAAGGTCCCAAGCCCTTGTCAAAAGCAGAGGGGAAAACTGTGTTTTATAAGGAAAGAAAATGAAGCTAGATCCTAGATTAGAGTTGAATAAATTCTGCAAATCAAGGATATATTCATAATATTTTTTCTCATCCTATTTTCATAGCCTCTAAAAGTTAATAGTTCACTTTGGATACTATCATAATCAACAAACACAATATTACCTATGTTTAACCACTACCTTCATCTTGTTGTTTTATACGTAAGGATTTGATCATTTGTCAGAGATTATTAAAAGACAATGAATGAGGCAGATAGGATACATTTTGCTGGAGACTGCTTTTCCCACCAAACTTTTCAGGGTTTAAGTCACTGGGTGAGAAAATTTTACATCTTGTTTTAGAATCGATCACTTGTAAGTGAAGGAGACCGAGGGATGTCATTTGAAAGTAGAGGAGACAGATAGGAGTCATTTGGCAGTGAAGGAGACAGATAGGAGTCATTTGTTGATGAAGGAGACAGATAGGAGTCATTTGGTGATGACGGAGACAGATAGGAGTCATTTGTTGATGAAGGAGACAGATAGGAGTCATTTGGTGATGATGGAGACGGATAGGAGTCATTTGTTGATGAAGGAGACTGATATGAGTCATTTGTTGATGAAGGGGACAGATAGGAGTCATTTGTCGATGAAGGAGACAGATAGGAGTCATTTGTTGATGGAGACAGACAGAGGTCATTTGTTGATGAAGGAGATGGATAGGAGTCATTTGTTGATGAAGGAGATGGATTGGAGTCATTTGGCGATGAAGGAGACAGATAGGAGTCATTTGTTGATGAAGAAGACAGATATGAGTCGTTTGTTTGTTTGTTTGTTTATTTATTCACCATATATATAATATACAACATATTTAGCACAAATTGAAAATACAAAATAATAATAAAGTCTAAAAGACTTGATCTATCCCATCAATTATTAAAATATCAAGATTTCTTGATGGCGGCATATTTACAGGTAGGTTGCATGGATTTATATAAATTTACGGAAGTTATATTTATGTCTCATACGGATCTATTATATCAGTTAGTTATTGTTTAAGGAGGTTGAGTTTTAACTTTGATTTGAACAAAGATTGTGATCGAGTAGATTTTAGTGTAGTTGACAGACTGTTCCATTCACGTGGGCCTGAGAAACGAAGAGAATGAGAAGCAAGTACAGATGAGTTGAAGGGTCTATGAAGATTTAAAGAGAGTGATCTTGTAGAGTAATGGTGGCCATCGGAGAGTTTTTTAAATAGATGATGAAGAGGAGCTGGTAGTTGATCAGGATAGTGAATATATTTGTGACAGATCGTAAGATTTGAAAACTGGCTGATAGAGTGTAGTGGTAGAATTTTCAGGGATGAAAATAATTGAGAGGAATTAGAAAGGCGATCTGCTGAAGTTATTATCCTCAAGGCTCTTTTTTGAAGAATAAACGGTTGATTAAGATGACTTATGTACGTATTTGCCCACAACTCAGAAGCATAAGAAAGATAAGTATGAATTAATGAGTAGTAAAGAATTAGAAGAGTATGTTTATTGACTGATGATTTTATATGTTTGATGAGTCCTATGTTGCGAGAGATTTTTTTACAAGTGTGATTTATATCAGAGTTCCAAGAGAGACGATCTGAAAGGATGATGCCAAGAAAGTTATGATCATGAACAGATGATAGCTCAGTAGTATGAAAGTAGACTTTAGAAGAGAAATCCCTAGATTTTTTGGGTTTTATATACATGCATTTAGTTTTGTTTAAATTTAAGAATAATCGATTTGCCGATAGCCATGTAGACACATTAATAAGTTCGTCCGTCATGACTCTTACAGCATCTTTGACGTTTGGTGAGGAAAAAGAAAGGCTTGTGTCGTCTGCAAACAAAATGAAATTAAGTAGGTTAGATGAAGCTATGATGTCATTTATGAACAGAAGAAAAAGAATCGGTCCCAAAATAGAGCCTTGAGGAACTCCGTGAGTCACAGCGTTTACATCGGATCCCACGCCATTATAATAAACAAACTGAGTTCTAGAGGATAGATAATTTTTCAGCCATTCATTGGATTTTCCTCGAAAACCATAATAAATTAATTTGTGTAATAAAATTGAATGATTCACAGTGTCAAACGCTTTAGACAGATCAATAAAAGTTAAAACAGTAAAATTATTTTTTTCTTTGTTGGATATAAGCTGATCATAGAGTGATTGTGCAGCAAGTTCAGTTGAATGTCCGGACCTAAAACCATATTGACTAGGAGATAATATTTTATTAGATTCTAAGAATGCATTAATTTGATTGGCAGCTATTTTTTCTAATATTTTACTTGTACTATTTAAAACAGAGATTGGGCGGTAATTTTCAATGAGCTGAGAGTTTCCACTTTTAAATATTGGCGTTACTTTAGCAATTTTTAACGAGGATGGCACAACCCCTGAAGTAAAGGAAAGATTTATGATATGGGACAGAGGGATTGAAATTAAGTGAGAGATGATCTTGAAGTCAGCCATACACAATCCATCCATGCCTAGAGTCTGAATGGTCTCCTTAACATCATCTGCACTGACAGTGGAAAATGAAAAATTATTGGTTATTGGAGTGTTGAGATAGTCAAATGGAGATTTTGTTTCAGAGGGAGTTGGGCTTCAAGATTAGATGCAACAGAAGAAAAGTAAGAATTAAAAGCGTTCGAAATAGTTTTGTAGTCCGTAACATCCTGATTGTTAATTTGAAAAGATTTGTTTTTGGTGGTTGTTTTGTCATTTCTGCCTAAGAGTTGATCCAAGATTTTCCAGGTTCCCCTTATATTATTATTTTGGTCATTGAATTTTTTTTCAAAGTATAACTTGCGTGACTGTCGAATGAGGTTGTTTAGTTTATTTCGAAAGGTTCTATATTTGATACGATTATGGTTCGATTTTTTTCATAGACGGATTCTAATAACCCACGGGTGATCCATGGCTTACGAATGTATTTAACAGGTTTGTTGTCGGTTATTAATGGGAAGATGGTATCATAGGTATTTTGGAGTTTAGCACCAAAATAATTCAATGAATCTTCCACATTATTAGATTCTAATGTTTCAGACCAGTCAAGGTGTTTTACAGCTTCAATAAACTCCTCTTTTAACTCTTTAGTTTTCCTTCTGTATGAAATAGTATGGACAGGTTTGGTGTAATAATCAGTGCCAAAAATATTGAAAATAGGGAAATGGTCTGAAATATCTGTAACTAAAATTCCAGATAATAATGAAGTGTTATGAATGTTGGTGAAAATATTATCTATAAGGGTAGCAGAATTAAGAGTTACACGAGTTGGCTTTGTTATTTCCGGATATAAGTAATTAGAGTTAATAAGGTTTATAAAGTCTTTGGTCGGTTGGTGTGAAGGAGACAGATAGGAGTCATTTGTTGATGGAGACAGACAGAGGTCATTTGTTGATGGAGACAGATAGGAGTCATTTGTTGATGAAGGAGACGGATAGGAGTCCTTTGTTGATGGAGACAGACAGAGGTCATTTGTTGATGGAGACAGATAGGAGTCATTTGTTGATGAAGGAGACAGATAGGAGTCATTTGTTGATGAAGGAGACGGATAGGAGTCATTTGTTGATGGAGACAGATAGGAGTCATTTGTTGATGAAGGAGACAGATAGGAGTCATTTGTTGATGGAGACAGACAGAGGTCATTTGTTGATGGAGACAGATAGGAGTCATTTGTTGATGAAGGAGACAGATAAAAGTCATTTGTTGATGGAGACAGACAGAGGTCATTTGTTGATGGAGACAGATAGGAGTCATTTGTTGATGAAGGAGATGGATAGGAGTCATTTGTTGATGAAGGAGACGGATAGGAGTCATTTGTTGATGAAGGAGACGGATAGGAGTCATTTGTTGATGAAGGAGACAGATAGGAGTCATTTGTTGATGGAGACAGACAGAGGTCATTTGTTGATGAAGGAGACAGATAGGAGTCATTTGTTGATAAAGGAGACAGATAGGAGTCATTTGTTGATGAAGGAGACAGATAGGAGTCATTTGGTGATGAAGGAGATGGATAGGAGTCATTTGTTGATGAAAGAGACAGATAGGAGTCATTTGTTGATGAAGGAGACAGATAGGAGTCATTTGTCAGATTTATGATTGAGGTCCGGCGACTCGTAATCGAAATCTCTTAAAAAATTCTACAAGATGGAATTATCTTTTTTTCTATTATATCCTAATATCCCATTGAGACTTGTTATTTGATCATATACACTGTACGGTAACTCCCTACATCAGCCCTCGACATAAGCGGCGATCGAACCGGTCGATCGTCTGTCGATCACCTGAAAAAATATTCGGGGGATCAAAATGTCGGTCACCATAACAGCGGTTGGAGATCGATTTCGTTTGGAAACAGTTACAGTGCCGATAGAGAATCCCCCCGTGGCAGTTAAATGCGCCGTCCGCGTGCAGGTTCAGTTTAAGCTTTTATAGCTGAGCGCGTGCTTAGTAGTTCCATGTATATGTCCGATAGCAAGAGAAATCACAATATGTAGCCTACAGGGGATTACGTGATCACTTTGACCCTCCGGTGACGTGACCTTGTTTTGGGCTCGGGAAAGAAATTATTGCAACAGAGCGGACAAGATGACATGTTTTCTTCCTCTTATACCAGGAGACAAGCTAAGTACAGCCCTTGCAATTAGCCTTGGTAAAATTGGGTAGGCTTTAATAAAGGTACTATGGGAGTCCAAACGCTATGCCAATGTTTATTGTCTTATTAGCATTCAACTGTCAACACGTGGGCAGACTTAAAGCTGGGTGACACCGAGTGTTTTATAACTAACAATTTAAGAGAATATACATTTCTTATCAGCGAATAGGATGTTTTACACATGTATTTTGATATGGAGGATTGTGTGGACGTACTGCTTTTTCTACCTTATGGAGATATACGATCAGAGTAAGCGTCTGAAGTGGAGGGGTAAATCAGTTGAATGGATTCTACTGACTGCTGGCTGATATACGTCACAGATGACGAAGTTCATACGGGTCATTTGTACGAAAGCATTGCAAATCGAGACAATTATCGCCGAAAAGATTTCTGGGAAGTCAGTCGCGCGAACCTAAACAAAAGCATTTTAACTTGACATGGACATAGAATGATTTTTACAAAATCAGCCGATCTTTCATCAGATTATAGTCGTGGATGATTCATTTTTTTTGCTTGTAGGCCTATAAAGCCTTGACGCGTAATTTCTGTTTTCGGCGATGTTAGAAAACGTACAGTAGGCCTACTGTTTGATTACAAATGTTAGTTGATTTCTCAAAAGTGACATACGATCGCCTCCTGATGTTGAGGTAATGAATCAGTGATTACCGCGGTTTTATTTTTAGGATATCGGGACTGGTGGATCCTAGAATTTACAGTATAGTAGACTGATAGTATACAGCCATTGTAGGCTTTGGACAAATTTTAAGACTGCCAAATGAGGCTATCGATATGGGCGATCGAACGGTTATCTGACAGCTTTGAGGAGAACGAATTTCCGATCACCAAAGTCCAAAATCGGGAGAACGATTTTCCGATCACCATATTTTACCTTATTTCGAGGGCTGCTACATCACAATGGTAATATGGACAGTGATTTTCCAAATCCATATCACCACACTAGCATAGGACACTATAACATTAGCCGGAACTACTTTTTCTGTTCTATAATGACGTCAATGTCAACACCAAGGAGGTACAATCGTATTCTTGCGAGATCCCCTTTAGAGTAGACTTGGCTAAGATAGACCTTGTACGCCTTTACCGGACATAGCGCAGGGATTTTCGCGTGCCATCTAGGGTAAATTTTTAAAGCTATATAAAAATATAACAACCCTTACATCAGACATCATGAGAACATATACTATGAATTTAAGAAAACATTATACTAGAGTCAATTTCTCAAAATAGTCCCATTTTGACGAAAACAGGCAAAATGAGCTGGCCGCTGGGACGTTCCTAATATTTTCTAGTGTTTGAAATGTTTGATGTACCTTACGATATCTTTAGCTGAGTGTAAAACAGCAATAGAAAAGCGGGTATATAATGTAAGCAAACGCCATGTAGAATTCCACGATGTTGTTGTTTTGTCGCATGTTTAAAAGTCACATGATCAGTTGACCTCCTAGGTGAACTCTCCAACCCAATTACCGCCGAGCCTGATGACGTCACAAAGCTTTCTGGGTAAAATGTACCTCAGTTCGCCATTTTGTTTATTGGTACTTAACATGTCAATCTTATGGGAAAACATTGATGACATAACCTGTTTTTATCCACATTTTTTAACGTTACGCCTTTTACGTCTTTTGTAAGATACAGTATTATTTCTTCCGCCATATTTTAAAATTATTTTAACATCCCTCAATCCCCCGAAATTCTTTGCCCGTGATTTCCAAGTGACCTCATCAAGCAATCGGTCAATTCCAATGGATTATTCCGATAAAAATGACAACTAAGAGCCTTGGAGGTTAAATCGGCACTTTAGGGCAAGTTCTAATTTTAGATTGCAAGGAGGTATATACCTACTTGGTCAACACACTATCTTGGATACAAACTGCTGTCAAATCTATTTATAGAAAAGCTAACGATCTCTCCCAATATTAAATAAATTATGTAATCTGAAGACTTTTAATGCGCCAGATAAATTTTAACAAGAGTCATCAAAGGATGACGTATCCTCCGGCCCCACATAAGATTGTGGAAGTGGAAACATACTAAGAACAGACAAAAGTTCCTTTCCATACAGGATATCCACATCCTCACTTGATAACAAGCATCCTCACCAAGTTTCAACAATATTCAATGCAATATGTAGTAGGAAACGCATTTAGAAACCCATATCAGGTGGAATCAAGAAAAAACAACAGGCACAGCATTCAGGGGGCTGCTTTACAAAGCTGGCGTAACTTTACGTCAACCGTAACGACCATAACAACGTATCTCTTAAGTATTGTGACGCCATGGTAATTAGGTCGAACGTAAAACTGACCCCTGGAAGGTAACAATTTAGCAGGGCTATGATTAGGTCCATGCAGAGCCCTGAAACACTGTATGTCATCAGAAACAAGCACCTATTGTTTATGTCTACCTGTACAGTCAGAAAAGGGCAGTAACTCTGAAAATAGCAAAACCAGCACAACCAGCGTAAATCGCATGATAAACCAAAATCAAAAAATTTGATACAAAACGTGGGGGGAGATGTGATGACAAGCACTATTTGTCTATGTCTTCGTATACTGTGTGAAAAGGGCAGTAACTAAAAATAATGAAACCAGAATAGGAGGTGCACATCCTCGCATGATATTCAATAAATCCACCAAGTTTCGAAAAAATTTGATGAAAACCGTGGGAGGAGATGTGATGACTAGTACTAATGCCTATGTCTTCATATAATGCCTATGTCTTCATATACTGTCGGAAAAGGGCAATAACTCTGAAAATAATAAAACCAGCGTAACCGGAATAGGAGGTCAATTCCAACACATCCAACAAGTTTTAAAAAAAATGGATGAAAACCCTGGAAGATGACAAGAAATAATTACGGACAGTCAAGCTGATCCCATATCCCCCCCCCCCCCCCCCCCCCCCCACAGAACATAACAATTGGACAAGGGATAAAAACAACATCAAAATAAAACAACGTAGGCCTAAATATTTTTCAACTCACGTGCTTGCTTCTGTCATCTACTTCATCCAATTTTCGAGTACCACTCTCAGAATTATTCTTTGATGCTCATCCTGGTTTATTCACTAGTCATTTCAAATTGTCAGCTTTCATGAGAAACTTGTGCATATATTTCAGGAAGTTATTAATTGTTCCTGTTCCGTTTATACTTGTTCCTGTTTGTAAATTTGTTATCTTATTGACTGTTAAAATGTTCCATAACCAGGTACCTGGCTCAGTCTCTGAGGATTTCCAAGCAAACTTTGATCTCCGTTTTCTGGCGATGGTGAAATTTTAGTTGCTGCTTTGGATGAAGTCACTGTTGATAGTATTTCTTCTGCTTGTGTTGACAATGGTTATACTTATAGCGGTAAGGAAATCATTCAGCCAAACATTGCCATGGGAAGGAATATTGCTAGTGTCCGTGAAAGTGTTGTTACCGCTAATCCAGGGGAATCAAAACAACCAACTTTCATCAATGTGGATATCCAACATCAACAGGATTTTGATACTAAAATGAAAAACAAAAACACTGTTAAAAGACACTATGAAATCCCTCCCAATGATTTTGAACAATTGACCTTACGCGACGCTCCGCCTACTTATGCTAATGAGGTCACCTCGGACAAACATTGAGAGAAACATGGCCGCTAGTGTGGTTGTTGGTTGAACTGTGCACGGTTCTTACCGATAACTTTCTGTCTGCAGTTCTCCAGAAGCGCACGACTGTATTATAGTATAAAAAACTGTCTGGGGAATATATATGCACGATGTACTGGTGAAAATATCGTTCACAGCGAGTAAAATCCATGTGCCTTCGAGTATTTCGGCAAAGTGAAGACTGAAGGTGTTTTGGATGATTACTCCGTCGTACGAAAAAGTGAATCATGAGATTTCAACCACCGATATACATCTGACAGTGGCGCTATGTAGATGTGCGATTGGGTAAGTAGATTACAAGAAAGATAATTAATGTATTCTAAGTTATTGAATAAATACTTAAGCTTAATGCTGTTCGCTTACGGCTTAGTGACGAAGCGCCAAATGGTTGATACCGATACAACAACAACTGTCAATGTATTGTATTTGTAATCCTGCGAAGATATGCCTCGTAGACCTGCTGTCATCAGTTTTTCCTCTTACTAATCAAGTGTTTTGTAAGTCATTTGGTCTGCATAGTAAATAGATCATTTTCGTATTATGAGAACTAAGTCGTTCAGCTGTTAGTGTTGATGTATAAAACTTATAATTGAATGAATACTCTCAACACAACATTTGTTAATGTCAGTCATAATTTAAAAATTAATACTCCAAAATGATATATAATGGTCGATATGTGATATTACAGAATAATAACTCCAAAGGATTAAACTCACAACGTTGCTGAGCCCAACTTAGAGAAAAAAATTACATGTCAGAGCACACTTGTAATTTGCTTATTTTGCTTTTTGTTTCCTATAGGCCCCCTTGGTATTGCCAAAAGGCGACGTTTCCTTTAAACAAGAGGTGCCTCGGCCCAAAGTAAACGGAGACTGGCAGGAAAGTGGAGGAAAATACAACTTACCAGTGTTCTTTGATACCAAAAGAGGTTGGAGACTTTGACGGTCTCGAGTTTTCCAAAATTTAAAACCCCAAAGCTAATAGGGATTGAGTATCAACATAAACTCCCTTTTGATGACTAGTTTATGGAACGCTTACAGATAGAATCACCGGCAAGGTGTTCTTCTAGGAGACTCAGACTAGGCATCATATTCATGACTGGCCTCAAAATATAACCTGACTTTTAATTTCTATGAACGTTTTTTGATGCAAAAGCCATAATTGTGAAAACCAGATTCTGCACATTTTGCCAACAGAATAAATAAGGTGTAGAGCTGATTCAACATCCTGAACATTTCACATAAATACTCGTCAACTTGTACTTACTGTTCTCCATTCTGTGATTGAATTGTTTACCAGTATTGAAAAATGCTTAAGGAAGTATGTCTTTATATATGTACCATGGCGTGGAGGTAAATAATTAAATTTAATATGTGTGATATGTTTTTCTTTTAATAAATTTGTTGGTCACCAGTTTGAAAACTTGTGCTTACAGCATTGTATCCAGAGTGTAGATTCCATAGATGAAATCTAACTGAAAAGCTGCTTGACTTCCTGAAGTTCCTGGTATATTTTAGTTGGCCGCCATCCTGTCAAGCTTTAGATTGATGTACAGATTTATTGATAAATGTTTTATTTTCGGCATGCTGAAGATTATTTCCCTCTAGATAGTGTTTGCCAAGTTTAATTTAAATTGGCATGAGCTACCAAAATGTTGATATTTTGATGTTAAAACAAAATGTTGAAATTATTGGCTATTTTTCTCAAGACGTATAATTCAGAAGCTTTTTAGTACTTCTAGTCTCGAGAATGTAAGACAAAGTATTGATTTGAACTAACTTTGGCTTAGAATGAATGAATGGTCGTCCCGGTTATTTAAATTTTGTTTACTTTTCGAACACTATTCCAGTTTGTATAGGTCACATACTGTACGGAATTTCCTCATTCCAACGCCAATCATTTAGTTTTTGGATGCCCTTCAAAGCCTCTTTCTGTGGTGAAGATCAGTAATTATGAAAAAAGTGTGAATTTTGGCAGCTCATGCCACTTTAATTTAGGTCACTAAGTAATACTAGTACCTTCTCGGCATGCCCAACAACAAAACAAAATATTGAAAAACCTCACAATCTGAATCAGTGAATGTTCGTATAAACGTCTTCGCATTTTGGGGTATTCTAAAACTTAGTAAAACTAAAAGTTTTTATCCACTTTCGACAGCGAAAAATAGGCAATATAAAATGTGGCTTTAGCTACCGTACCCTAAGTATAATTACTAAAATAGACTATCTACATGTATATGTAGTTAGTCCTAGGTCACGGTGTTGTTCCAGAAGCCGTTGACCAGGACAGCTGTGGTTTCCTTAAAGGTCAAATGAAAATGTTTCATTGAAATCTGGAATGAATTGCTCCTAAATTACCTTTATGCACGTGGCTGTTAGCCAGGCACAAGCTTGTATCTCGTATTAAGCCATTTATGTATTTTTTTAATTAAAGGCACACTTACCGCGAAAATCAGCAATATTGTTTACATTAAAAAAGAAAGACCGTTTTCTGTATTTTTCCTAGACAATATAAGTTAGGAACTTTCTATTTTTACCAAAATTTAAAAGTTTGGACGTCACTTTGTATTTTTAATTTTAATTTGAAAATTTGAATTGTTAGGTGCCCGGAACGTAAACAAACCAAACTGCTCACAGGGGCGATTTTATGTTTCAGTCGAGAGAGTGAACTAACGGCACGGTGTAATTTTACGAAGCCTATTTATCTGAGAAATACAGACTGACGATCGGTTAACAGCGACTGGAAAAGCCTGCTGATAATTGTTTGAGTGTAAACCACAGAGGCCTGAAATGAGGGTAATCCAACACGAAAGTTGGCCGACACTGATCGTTCGATTCTTCGTTTGTTTATCACCCCATTTCTACATTCTAAAGCTAAATAGACATGTTTTATGTGTCTTATGTTTAAGTTTAGTGGTATTAGTCGTAGTAAGCTCATGTGAATTGGGTTTCTTAGCAAATTTAAACAGGCTACGGCGGCAAGTGGGCCTTTAGATAAATCAAGCCTGTAAATTCTTGAAATCCGAGAATCAAAATGAATACATGAGTTATTTTTTTTGATCTTTGACGTCACTAAAGATTTTTTTCCGGCGCGCTTCCACTTTGTAACGTATGACTAGGAGTACTAGCGAGTTTTAAAAGCAACGACTCTTTACACTTTCGTTTGGAGATGCTCTTCTGCACTGCCCTAAACAAACTGCAGGAATACTTACCGAGTCATACTCAGCTTCCCTCTTTTTCCGAAAGATCAGCCATCGTCAAGACAACAGTCATCTAGATTATCAGCCATCATCAAGACAACAGTCATCTAGATCATCAGTCATTGTCAAGACAACAGTCATCGTCATGACAACAGTCATTGTCATGACAACAGTCATTGTGAAGACAACAGTCATCGTCACGACAACAGTCATCTAGATCATCAGTCATTACCAAGACAACAGTCATCTAGATCATCAGCCATCGTCAAGACAACAGTCATCTAGATCATCAGTCATCGTCAAAACAACAGTCATCTAGATCATCAGCCATTGTCAAGACAACAGTCATCTAGATCATCAGCCATCGTCAAGACAACAGTCATCTAGATCATCAGTCATCGTCAAGACAACAGTCATCTAGATCATCAGCCATCGTCAAGACAACAGTCATCTAGATCATCAGCCTTCTAGATCATCAGCCCTCTAGATCATCAGCCTTCTAGATCATCAGCCGTCTAGATCATCAGCCTTCTAGATCACCAGCCTTCTAGATTATCAGCCTTTTAGATCATTAGCCTACTAGATCATCAGCCTACTAGATCATCAGCCTACTAGATCATCAGCCGTCTAGATCATCAGTGTTCTATATCATTAGCCTTCTAGGTCATCAGCCTTCTAGGTCATCAGCCTTCTAGATCATTCGCCTACTAGATCATCAGCCTACTAGATCATCAGCCTTCCAGATCATTAGCCTTCTAGGTCATCAGTCGTCTAGATTATCAGCCTTCTAGATGATCAGCCTTATAGGCCATCAGCCTACTAGATCATCAGCCTTCTAGGTCATCAGTCATCTAGATAATCAGCCTTCTAGATCATTAGCCGTCTAGATCAAACAGACCATTTCGATCGCCATCACAAATTACCCTAAGGTCACAACTTTTAAGATTCTGGAAATTGTTCGGGAAACGAAAAGCAGTCACAGCAGAGGGACCAGCAGTGACTGAGGTTAAAGCGTCCCAATCCCATTCGATAAAGAGCAAGAGTTCCAATGATATGAACAAGTGCCTGAGTCGACCCGTAGTCTCTACTCAAGATAAAAGAATAACCAAGATAGTGGGAGAGAAGTGTATGATTTCTTGCAAGTTGGATAATATAGACACTACAGCCTTATGGGATACCGGTTCACAAGTGTGTTTAATCAACAGCTCCTGGGTTAGGCCAATATCTGAACTCTTGAGCGAAGCACTGGTGTTGCAAGCAGCAAATGGAACTGACATTCCTTTTGAAGGCTGGTTAGATTTAGGTTTAAAGAAAGTTTCCAAGCATATAATGGTTCAAGTTTCAAATACCACCCAACGCAATGTAAAGTTGCCTGGAAGAATGCATCAGTGAGCTTGTTCGATTACAACCAAGAGAAACAACTGAAGCAACTGTTTCAACGGTCAAGACACACACCCCTGAAAAAGCAAAGGTCAATGTTGATTTGGCTGCGACTTCACTAAAAAATCCCAAAAGCTAAAAGTACAGAAGATCCCAGAAGAGGAATCAGATGCCTTGGCAAAGGACGAAAGTGATGCTAGATGTGAACCACAACTTACCATGGATATTCAACTAACTGACAGTGACCCAGTCCAGAAAAGTTACATGTCCATACCTCACCCATTTTACATTGAAGTGAAGAATTATTTGGCAGATCTTCTCCAGAAAGGCTGGGTCATCAAGTCCAAGTCAAACTATTCATCACAAATAGTATGTGTCCGCAAGAAAGATGGCACTTTAAGACTTTGTGTGGACTATCGTCTGCTTAACCAGAAGTCAATTCATAACAGGCAACCAATTCCCAAAGTACAGGACATCTTAGACAGTCTGAAAGGCAACAAATGGTTCAACCTAGGCTGTTAGCCAGAGACTCGTCTTCTCGTCATTTTGACGGGTAATTTTGGATCAAGACGGTAAAAAGTAGATAAGGCAGGCTTGAAGACGGGTACAAATTTCCCAACGTCAAAAAAAAATTATGTGGTATATATTTGCAAATTAACTTTACATCAACGGACTCAGAAATGAGTGGACAAATATCCTTGCGAGCGAACACATCACAGCGTTACAGTTTGTAAAGGTACCAGTCAACTCGTACTTCAGTCTTGTTCGCTGATCAGTGACAGTTCAACTTTTCGTAGGAATATAAGAAGCATCCATGCCAAAGATAACAGATTTTTTTTGGCATACTCGAGATCCGTCCGATGACGCTATTGAAGAAGATTCGGGCGGTGATGAGCCGCAAACAATTCAAGATAGAGGGTTGTCAACAACAGCAAGTTCTGTCGCTAGTACGGTCCCTACTGCCGGTACGTCAAGTGAACCTGAGTCGGCCTCCGACTGCCTCGTGCCCTTCCGAGAAGACCCCTGCAAAACCAACTACCGCTACAACTTCAAGGAAATTTCCTCAGCAATAGCTGGACGAATTTAAGTGGCTGAGATATTGTGAAGAAGAAAATTTCATGTATTGCAGTCTATGTAAAGACAACAAGCAGTTAGGTGTTTGGTCGACTGGGACTCGCAATTTCAGGTATGGTAATTTCTTTACTTTCGTTTTTGTCATAAATTTCGTGTTTGATTCTGCATGGCTTGTTTATCTTTTGTGCCTTTTCATCAGATTCGAAATTATCTTATTGAAATTTTCAGAAAGTTTACTTACATTTTGCTACTAATGTATGTACTGCTAATAAAATATTACAGGCATATTCTTTGAAGTATCTCCGAAGATTTTCCCTGTTACTTTTTCTGTTTTTAAAATATATAATCACAAATTATTGTATATACAATAATACAAATAGGACTCATTCTCAGGGAATAAAATTCTAACTGATTTAAATAAAATTAGTCAAAAGTACATGTACACAATTTATTTTACTCTCTCATACTTTTTCTGTTCATGTTTGTTTTACCTTGATTTTTGTTTTGTTTTAGTGTGTTTATTAGCTACTAGCCAACTAACAATCCATAGCTGTTTACTTCTGAGAATTAAAACAGATGTTGTTTTTTTGGAATTTGACAAAGGTATGTTTCATGTTTCTTTTTTATTAATACTTTTAATTCAACTTGACTCAAGCCATTTTAATACTTAATTTAGCAGTTCTTTAAGCAGTCTCAATTTCCCAAATGAAATGAATTGATAAATTTATTTTCTGTTTACAGAATTAAGACTATTAGACAGCACTTGAGCTCTTCTGTACATCGTTCCTCATTGGCCGAATCGGATCCTCGACGAAAAATCTAAAGTTGCAGCAGTTACTGTGGCATTAAAGGCTGTATTTTGGATTGCAAAAGAAGAAGCTGCTAATCGGAAATATAAGTCTCTGATCAAACTGTTTCAAAACATAAATGTGCAAGAAGCAGTATATCTTAACCATGGGCAAAATGCCAGCTATACTAGTCCAGATATTCTTAACCAATTTCGTACATCTATTAACTCAGTCCTCGAGACAAAACTAAAGCGAGATCTTAACAAATCATGTTATGTTGCCATTGCCCAAGAACAACATGTTGCAATTGTAGTAAGATATTTGAGTGATAATGCACAAGTTAACACTACTTTCTTATGTTGCAAGGCTTTGAAAGATGGGACAGCAGCCAGTATTTTCAAGTCGTTATCTGATGCTCTCACTTTCAAATACCTTTCACAAAGGTCATTGGGCTTGGTACAGATGGAGCAGCAACCATGTCCAGTCCAATAAATGGCATCAACGGTCTTGTTCATGAGGAAAATCATTTTTGTTTGTAGGTACATTGTGTTTGCCATAGACTTCATCTGGCAGCAAGTCAAGCATGTGCCCATATCCCTGCTATGCAGACACTGATGAAGATTGTTTCCCCTGTTTATAATTATATTCTTATATATCTCTCAAAAAACTTGACACTGACAAAGTCAAAATAAAAAGACAGTACGAAATTAGATGGCTGAGCCTGGGAGAAGCCCCTGTGGCTATTATTCCCAACTACGAACCTCTCATGGTTTTATTGTCTAACGATGCAACACAAGGGGACCCAACAGCTATTGGATTGCAACAGCAGTTGACTTCTTTTAGGTATGTGTCACTGCTGAACCCATCTTCTCTAGCCAAGATAAAATCTGCATGTCCCCATTCTGTGTTTTACCTTGGCGGATTACTCCACTCCAACCCGTAAATCGAACAGCGCCCACTGGTGAGAATGTAAGAGTTGTCTTTCCTAGACTTGCAGGGTCTTGGCCAATCAGCACTCGTTAAACAAAAGTTCAAGGTATATACAGCCGCCATTATGTTATTTTCAGTGTAAGCGCCCGAGGATTTGATTAGCTACGAGAAGTTTTACTCGCATCCAATCAAAACGAGCTGTTCGATTTACGGGTTCAAGTGGAGTAGTCCGCCAAGGTAAAACACGGAATGAGGACATGAAGATTTTAACTTGGCTTGCGAAGATGTGCTGAACCTGGCTGTTGATGTTCTGGCTGTTGTAAACCATTTAAGCAAGATCTTCCAGTCCAATGACGTCTGTTTCTCAATGTTATGTACACAGGTAAGATTCCCCCCTCCCAATACTCAAACAACATCTATACAAGTTTACTCTATTAAAACAAATTGATAAGTCTATAACTATAAAATCTGACTAAATTTCATTTTTAGAATAATTTTCCTTTTCCTTAATAAAAGCCAGACTAGAGGGGGTTAGTTTTTTGTGTTTGGATCAACAATCATTAGCCCCAGTACAGTATTTGAATTTTATCTTTCAGTTGAAAAATTGTTTGATATCTCTGGAACAGGTGAAAACCCAGCCTGGACCCTACCTTTCCCAGATGGAAGCTTACATAACAGAGCATGAGGATAGCAAGTCCTTTTATTTTGGAAAGGAGATCTCCATGAAAGGTGACATTCTCTATTGTCAGAGATTAGTTCGTAACTAAATTGCTAAATAACCTTGTTCAGCGTTTCCCAAAAGTGGATATTCTTCAGGCTATGCAGGTAGGCTTTCTTGGGACATTCAAATCAATCTCCTTTTTAACAATGTCTGAGAAAATCTATTCTGTATCTATTTTCAAAAGGGCTGCGTAATTTGAATTTCATCTTGTAGATTAAAATAAATGATTTCAAATATGCTATTCCACACCAACCAACATCAATATCAAAGTCTCGAGCCCTTGGAGATCCTCATTCAAACTTACGGAAATCAAAATACCAACAAACAAGGACAGCTTTTCAACAGACTTGTTGATCCAGATGTTTGTAGAGGAGAGTTTTTACCATTCAAGAGGTTGGTCTTCCAGTCTGGAGGAGAAGAAAGAGGGGAAGGTTTCCACATCTTCAGCCCTCCTAAACTATTTCAGAAGTTATTTGGAAATGCCAATAGTGGAAACAAATCAATATTTCCAGGTAATCCAAGTCTTTCATCTTGGCTGTCCTAATTTCTCTCAAACTGAAAAGTATTTTTTTATAGTACATGTTAGCCCGGATTATCGGTCTTAAGGCGACTGGTATTATATGACTGCTAATGTGTCTTGTAGCCTTAGCCCGAATCACTAGGGTAAAATAATATCGATATAACTGTGGAGAAATATAGGTCTATACATCTAGTATTTAATAATCCACGAATATTTCATATTCGGCCTAGTTCATTGGTCATGACAAAAGATTTCCGAAGATTACGAGTTACGTATTTCTAAGATGCCCCGCCAAGTTTTAGGTCGGTTAATGTTTTACTATGGCGGTTACGTCAGGTTGAAAGTCAGTGGACTTGGAAGCAAATATTGACTGCATAAAGGAAAGCTTACCCCATTACAGCCGCGTAAAGTTGACAAACTCCTTCTTCTAGGTCTATGCTGCTATCGGAATGTAGAGGTAAAAACTTTATTCTTTGCTTATTTGTTGTGAAATTTGCGCCGCCAATTTTTTCGGCGGGTCTCGATCATTGACACCAGCCGAGAAACAATATCATTTGCATTCAGGGAAGCTTGAATTCCTCTCGTTGAAGTGGGCTATTTGAGAACGTTTCTGAGACTATTTGTTCTATGCTCCATTGTTTACACGGATAACAACCCCCTCACCTATGTTCTTACAACAGCAAGATCAGATGCAGCCAGGCACCGTTGGGTAGCAGAGCTGTCTGATTACAACTTCACTATCAAGTACAGACCAGGGAGGACTAATGGGGATGCAGATGCCCTCTCCAGAATGCCATTAAAGATGGATACCTCCATGGATCAGTGCACAGAGGAAGCGTCCCCATATATCATGAGAGTATCATCCAAGGTGTGTCTGTTCAACACAAAGGCATTCTGCCTCTGTTTAAAAATCACGAAACAATGCCTGTAATTACAAATCAAGTTTCTACTGCTAAGAAGATCCCTCCAACACAACTCAGAGAATCTCAAAAACAAGATGCAGATATTGGCCAAGTGATGCAAGGCAAGACAGATCAGAAACAACCTAATGTAAAAGACCTCGAAGGACTTGCAAGACTTGTTAACAATGAGTGGCCAAAGTTGTGTTTGAATACAAATGAAGTCCTTTGTCGAAAAATATTATTTGCTGGAGAAGAAAGACTTCAAGTTGTACTGCCAAGAATATTCCATGATAGAGTTATAAGAGAGCTTCATGATGACATGGGCCACCTTAGAGTAGACAGAGTAGATCAGCTTGTGAGAGAGAGATATTTTACTGGCCAAAGATAAAGCATGACATCCACCATTATATCTCAAGGTAGCTGTATTAAGAGTGAAAGACCCAACATTACAAAGAGAGCCCCCATGAAAAGCATCCAAACAACAAGCCCTTTTGAACCTATTTCCGTCGATATTCTCTACCTAGAATGATGCTCCAGTGGTTTTGAATACATCTTAGTGATAGTGGACCACTTCACCAGGTTTGCACAAGCTTACGCCACTACCAATAAGACAGCCAGAACTGCTGCGGAGAAGATTTATGACTTCATCCTGAGGTACGGAATTCCATCGAGAAAACAACATGACCAAGGCGGTGAATTTGAGAACCAACTCTTCAAGAAACTTGAGTAAAAAGGCGTGAAATAAGGGTATTTTAACCACTAAGTTTACTGACACTGATCATTGTTGTTGTAGTTAGGCTTTGAATCTCCGTTTGTTTTTCACCCCCATTTCTACATTCTAAACCTAACTGGACATGTTTTATATGTCCCATGTTTAATTTTAGTGGTTTTAGTCATAGTAAAAATTCAGCAATATCATCCATTCTCGAACGACCCCATACCATCCTGAGGGCAATGGCCAAACAATCAAACTCTTCTGGGAATGTTGAAGACATTGAGACATAAAGAGAAAGCTGATTGAAAGAAACACTTGAACAAGGTCATTCATGCGTACAATTGTACCAGACACGACGTGACCGGCTTTTCCCCTTTCATGCTGATGTATGGTCGAGCACCCAGGTTGCCAATTGATTTGGCGTTTGGACTAAAAGAAACTGAAGATAATGTCAGCCATTCACCGTACTCTAAAGATTGGCGTAAACAAATGGAACAAGCTTATGAACTGCTCAGACAACGCTGTAACAAAGCCACTACAAAGTCCAAAGATCGATATGACAAGAAACCCGGGTCATCTGTACTCTTCTACGGTGACAGAGTTTTGGTCAGAAATTTGAGTCAGCGTGGAGGTCCAGGAAAATTAAGAAATCATTAGGAAGATGAAATTGATATTGTCTTGAAGCAATGTAATCCAGAAAGTCCAGTGTATCAATTGAAACCTGAAACGAGCACCGGACGTATACCGACACTTCAACAAAATCTACTTCTTCCTTGTTACTACCTAGAGACAGACGAGCTACAGCCAGTCACCAAGGTTCCAGCCAGAACAAGAAAACACACTGCACCGCGATATGACCAACATAGAGCACCATATTGTCGCCAATCAGATGAAGATACAGAGGATGAGTGGTATTTAAAACCCCCACAAGCCTTGAGACCCGAAGCAGCTAGACGTATTCGTTCCGAGACTAACCTTTGAAGACCAACCGTTGCCTACCAATCCAGAACCATTGTCGACAGAGACGAATTTCCATTCGGGGGAACCATCTTCAGGAGACACAGATAACCCAGGAAGAGTAGAGAATGACAATAGTGTGTTAGCCCCTCGATTCCTTGAATCCGTAAACCACCTGCGTGGTTTACATACGACTAGTCCGGGAATGTCACAACATATGCCAGACTGTGAAGGGTTCTGCAGTGGAACTTTTCCTGGGATGTCCAGATCAACGACATTTACCCCTGTATCACTATGTGAGTACTTTGTGTAGATGCTTTTTTTCGACATTCATTTTTGTCCGGGAGTGTGATACAGGTGCCCTAAACGAAAGTGACTTATTTCAAAGAAAGTAACAAAGACATTGTTTTGTTTTATCATAGCTTTTAAGGGGGTAACTTTTGAAAAAATACTTTCATGTATTATCTCCCTTACACCTTCCTCACTGAAATCGAGGAAGTTTTATCAGGTTTTACTTATTGTTTCATACAATTTGGAGTGATGTTAAGCAAAAGTTTTGGGACACTGAATAGCAGAAATCTATGTCACCTATTAAGCTGACGATATAATCCTGTCGTCTGCTAGTCGGTAGTAACATCGTCCGCCTGTTTTCTGTAGCACTTAGCATTGTTTGCTCAAATTATTAATGTACGAATGATCGTAGGGACCATCTTTGTGTACAACTGTTTAAACTCAACTCAGTTTTCCTGAAGATGTTTAAATTGTATTAGACACTAACTTTCTGTATAAGTTTTTGTATTAGTTTCAAGCGTAGTTATGTTTCTATCAATGTATGGAAGCCCTTAGAGAGCATATTTACATTTTATGGACAAAACCTACCCCACATTAAATAGTATTTAAATTATTGCTTATGGCAATAATTAAGTGGTGAAAATGACCACTTTTGGTCGGATGTGCGGATAATATCCAGGGGAATTATTCCCTCTTCTGCTTATCCTAGGAGAACATCATGCAGTGAAGTATTAGAAAGAGTGATTTTTTAATTAATTATTCGTTGAGCTATGAGTTAATATTAAGTAACATTATGTTACAGCTTATAAATATGCATAAACAATTTTTTTCGACAACTCTATGGAAGGTCAAACAGACCATTTCGATCGCCATCACAAATAACCGTAAGGTCAAAACTGGAAATTGTTTAAGTAAGCGCATGGAGTCAGATTAAGTTCAGTTATCCAGAATGTACCGTACCATATGTAGTTAGTCCTGGGTCACGGCTTTGTTCCAGAAGCCGTATACCAGGACAGCTGTGGTTTCCTTAACTTCCGAATAAATCTATCTTAATCTGTTATTTCAGATACATGGTTGAGTTAATTTATATTAAACGTTAACATGCTCCTAGCTACCCTAGTGAGGGTAACACATGTCATCAGAAACAAGTACCTATTGTTTATGTCTTCCTGTACAGTCGGAAAAGGCAGGGCTCGAAATACGTATAGCACAGGCGCACCAGTGCACGTAAACGTTGTTGTTGTGCATCCAACTTTCGTCAAACAAGTGCATGATGTGCACCTAACTTTTAGACAAACAAATCTTTATTTCTGCTAAACATACAGCTGAAATTGTCATCCTTACTTACGGTAGGCTGTTTAAAAATGTCAGAGATTCACTTCACGTAACCATTTCAAGTCTACTATATTAAATTTTATCCTAGGAATCTTTTGCAGCGTATACGACTTTAGCCGATTTAGTCCTAGGTACAAATTTTTGTAGTCCCATAGTTACCGCTAGCAACAAGTTTGACTGGGTTTCAGCCGTCGTGTTGAGATTCTTTTCTGTTTGTTTCAACAACATGAAACGTCAAAACCCCTCAATACATTAGTGGAAGCTTCTGAAATTTGACGGACAATCCAGCAGAGTCGGATGATGCATTGCCGGGTACCAGTAACTCTGATATGGAGCAACAACAACAACGTCAAAAGTCTCCGTCAACTCTATGAAAATAAGTATAAAGCCGACGGAAGCTAATCTGAATTTTAAACAAAGGAAGGAATATAAATTCCAAGATTTATGGGAAAAGGATAGGCCATGGCTTATGTTTAATAAAGAAAAAAAAACATGTACTGTAAAATTTGTGTGGATTTTGATACATCTGGCAAAACAAACACTTTCCGAAATGGAAATAGCAATTTCAGGAAAAAAATAGTCACTGATCATAAAAAGTCATGAAAAGGGTTATAAATGATTGGAGGGCCTCTCTCTCTCCCCCCTAACTCTTAGCTGGTTGATGTTTGTCAACATGAACACCCATTTTAATGTCACAGACTTCAATCCAGAAAGGGCAATTACATGTACAACTATGGTGGACTGGTGGTAAGCAAAGGCGAAGACCAAGAACACTGCCATATGGTTCCCGGAGTACATTAGCAATTAGAGAACATGTCCTTTCTGACACAGACAGTAATGAATCATTAGACAGTGATACATCGTGATACTGATTAAGGTCATAAATACATTTTATGACGGTTATAATAATATTACCTACCTGTTCCAGGGATTCATAGAAGTCCAAAATTTACGAACCGAAATAGAAAAATTCAGTTTTTTAGAAGGTGAAATTCAGTTTTTTTTAAATTTACCGACCATTTTAGGGTTAAAATTGAGGAAAAATCTATGTTACAAACCAGTTCCAATTTAATATTTCTTTTTTCATGAAAGTATGAATTCCAAGAAAAAAAACAGGTTTGACAAAAAACTAATGATAATAATATATATGTAATGTCAAACCTAGATCAAAGTTATCCCTTCATGTGTAACAATAAGAAAATACACAATGATTTACTTGATAAATGAATGGAACTATTTGAGAACTATGGTTCAGGGGAGGTAACTAACATATTTCATGTTGTAAGACATTAAAAATAAAAAAAAAATAAAAAAATAAAAAAAAAGTTTTCTCCCCTTTTATTTTCTATACGGCCAAAAACAGCTGAATAAATATAACAAGTCGCGAATTCTTCTGATTATTGTGGGTAATACTCCCCAAAATTTCTCAGTTCATCAAAATAAGCTTAGTTTAGAAATGTTTAGGTAATTAAAAAGACTTTCAAAGTGCACAATAAGCCATGTTGTGGAGACACTGATTTCTCAGTATTTAAACAACAACAACAAGAGAATGACGGCCATGGTCGTTTGACGGCGGTTTCTAAATAAACTTTTCCCTTGAACTTGGATTTTTTCATCATAAACAGTGGATATCAATCAAGCAATATTCAGTTTTTCACGCCCAACTTGAGTTTGGAAATTTTAGTTTTCAAAAGGAAATTTTAAACTGAAAATATTGAGTTTTTCAACACCAAATTCAGTTTTAAACTCAATTTTACGAACAGAATATCGGTAAGTAAATTGGACGTGTATGAATCCCTGTGTTCGTGTTGCAGCAATTGGTAAAAGAGTATCAAACTGCATAGAGTGGTAACTTACCTTTGACCTGTCGGTCCTGTTACCATTATAATGTTTAATACTTGTGTTTGCGTTATTTTAAACCTGTGCAGTTTGTGCATTATCCAGGTATTGTAACTTTCACCCTGTGCACCTGTTTTCTCCTAGAAGGGTGCACAGTGTGAAACTTACAATACCTGTGCACCTAATTTTTAAAAAGTATTTCTAGCCCTGAAAGGGCAGTAACTCTGAAAATAGCAAAACCAGCGTAACCCAGGGTAAATTGCATAAGATTAAAAAATTCAATAAAAAACGTGGGAGAAGATGCAATGATAGGCACCCATTGTCTATGTCTTCGTATACAGTCGGAAAAGGGCAGTAACTCTAACAAGAGATCCCTTAAAGGGATCTTAACGCCCGCGTTCATCTATTCATATTCATAAAGATTGTTAATAACTGGATATAGGAATTGGGGCCTACATAAAAAATCTTATTCCAGGGAGATAACTATTGTTGAGGAAAATTAAATTGTGAATTACAAAGTAAGCTCCCCTTGAAACTTTGGTTGAAAACAACATTGCCACCTGGTAGCCATCTTCAATATGATAATGAAATGATAATGTACGGTGCACAGATAGAACTTAGAGGGATGATGTGTGTCATGTTTGGTTAAGATCAGGTCAGTAGTTTTAAAATAATGATAATAAGTTTCATTTTCAAATTGGGTTAAAAAACAACATTGCTTCCTGGCGGCCATATTTAATAAGCAAATGAGATGAAAATGTAGGGTGCACAACTAGATCATAGGGAGATAATGTGGGCCAAGTTTGGTCAAAATCAGACCAGTAGTTTTCTTGGAATAAAAATAACAAAAAAACAATATCGTCCTCCTGCAGCCATATTGAATATGCAAATGAGATGAAAATGAACAGTGCATAACTAATCCATAGGGTGATAATGTATGTTGAGTTTGATTAATGTCAGGTAATTTTCTTGGAATAAAGATAAAGAAAAACAACATCGCCCCCTGGCGGCCATATTGAATATGCAAATGAGATGAAAATGTACAGTACACAACAGGGCTATAGGGAATTAATGTGAGCCAAGTTTGGTGAAAATTAGACTGGTAGTTTTCTTGGAAAAAAGTAACAAAAAAATTATATCGCCCCCTGGCAGCCATATTGAATATGCAAATGAGATGAAAATGTACGGTGCACAACTAGACCATAGGGTGATGATGTATCTTGAGTGTGATTAAGGTTGGACTGATAGTTTTCTTGCAATAAGCGTAACAAAGAAAAACAACATTGCCCCCTGGCTGCCATATTGAATATGCAAATGAGATGAAAATGTACGGTGCACAACTAGACCATCGGGTGAGATGATGTATGCTAAGTTTGATTAAGATTGGACAGGTAGGTTCTTGGAATAAAGGTAACAAAGAAAAACAACATCGCCCCCTGGCGGCCATTTTGAATATGCAAATGAGATGAAAATGTACGATGCACAACTAGACTATATGGATATAATGTGAGCCAAGTTTGGTGAAAATCGGACTGGTAGTTTTCTTGGAATAAAGGTAAAAAAAAAAAAAAATATCGCCCCCTGGTGGCCATATTAAATATGCAAATGAGATGAAAATGTGCAGTGCGCAACTAGACCATAGGGTGATGATGTATGTTAAGTTTGATTAAGATTGGACTGGTAGTTTTCTTGAAATAAAGGTAACAAAGAAAAACAACATCGCCCCCTGGTGGCCATATTGAATATGCAAATGAGATGAAAATGTATGATGCACAACTAGACTATATGGAGATAATGTGAGCCAAGTTTGGTGAAAATCAGACAAGTAGTTTCCTTGGAATAAAGGTAACAAAAAAAACAATATCGCCCCCTGGTGGCCATATTGAATATGCAAATGAGATGAAAATGTATGGTGCATAACTAGACCGTAGGGTGATGATGTATGTTGAGTTTGAATAAGATTGGACTGATAGTCTGCTTGGAATAAAGGTAACAGCGAAAGTTTTCTTGCAATTAACGTAACAAAGAAAAACAACATCGCCCCCTGGCGGCCATATTTTATATGCAAATGAGATGAAAATGTACGGTGTACAACTAAACCATAGGGTGATGATGTACATGTGTATGTTAAGTTTAATTAAGATTGGACGGGTAGTTTTCTTGGAATAAAGGTAACAAAGAAAAACAACATCGCCCCCTGGTGGCCATATTGAATATGCAAATGAGATGAAAATGTATGATGCACAACTAGACTATATGGAGATAATGTGAGCCAAGTTTGGTGAAAATCGGACAAGTAGTTTCTTTGGAATAAAGGTAACAAAAAAAAAACAATATCGCCCCCTGGTGGCCATTTTGAATATGCAAATGAGATGAAAATGTACAGTGCACAACTAGACCGTAGGGTGATGATGTATGTTGAGTTTGAATAAGATTGGACTGATAGTCTGCTTGGAATAAAGGTAACAGCGAAAGTTTTCTTGCAATTAACGTAACAAAGAAAAACTACATCTCCCCCTGGCGGCCATATTGATTATGCAAATGAGATGAAAATGTACGGTGCACAACTAGACCATGGGGTGATGATGTATGTTAAGTTTGTTTAAGATTGGACAGGTAGACAGTTTTCTTGGAATAAAGGTAACAAAGAAAAACAACATCGCCCCCTGGCTGCCATATTGAATATGCAAATGAGATGAAAATGTACGATGCACAACTAGACTATATGGAGATAATGTAAGCCAAGTTTGGTGGAAATTGGACTAGTAGTTTTCTTGGAATAAAGGTAACAAAAAAAAACAATATCGCCCCCTGGTGGCCACATTGAATATGCAAATGAAATGAAAACGTACGGTGCACAACTAGACCATAGGGTGATGATCTATGTCAAGTTTGATTGGACTGGTAGTTTTCTTGGAATAAAGGTAACAAGCCAAAAGTTAACGGACGGACGACTAACGACTGACGACGGACCACGGACCACGGAAAAGCGATTTGAATAGCCCTCCATCAGAATGATGGCGGGCTAAAAATAATGAAACCAGCATAACCAGAATAGGAGGTGCACATCCTCGCATGATATTCAACATGTCCACTACGTTTCGGAAAAAAATTATGAAAACCGGCACAACTAGAATAGGAGGGGCACATCCTCACATTTTATCCAACATGTCCACCAAGTTTCGAAAAAAATTGATGAAAACTGTGGGAGGAGAAGAGATGACAAGCACTAATTGTCTATGTCTTCGTATACCGTCGTAAAAGGGCAGTAACTCTAATAATGATGAAACCAGCGTAACTAGAATAGGAGGTGCACATCTTCGCATGATATCCAGCATGTCCACCAGGTTTTGAAAAAAATTGATGAAAACCGTGGGAAGAGATGCGATGACAAGCGCTAATTGTCTATGTCTTCATATACTGTCGGAAAAGGGCAGTAACTCTAAAAATAATGAAACCAGCGTAACCAGAATACGAGGTACACATCCTCGCATTATATCCAACATGTCCACCAAGTTTCAAAAAAAATTTATGAAAACCGTGGGAGGAGATGCGATGACAGCACTTATTGTCTATGTCTTCGTATACCGTCGTAAAAAGGCAGTTACTCTAATAACGATGAAACCAGCGTAACTAGAATAGGAGGTGCACATCCTCGCATGATATTCAGCATGTTCACCAGGTTTTGAAAAAAATTGATGAAAACCGTGGGAAGAGATCCACCAGGTTTCGAAAAAATTAATGAAAACCGTGGGAAGAGATGCGATGACAAGCGCTAATTGTCTATGTCTTCATATACTGTCGGGAAAGGGCAGTAACTCTAAAATAATGAAACCAGCGTAACCAGAATAGGAGGTGCACATTCCTCACATTATATCAAATTTTGGGAGGAAATGAGACGACAAGAAATGATTACAGACAGGCTGACAAGCAGACAAGCTGATCGCTATAGCCCCCTGCATTATATGCTGGGGGTATAAAAAATGGAAAGGCAGCAAGCAGCAAGCAAGCAACACCTTTGGTGGAGTCTGAAGATTTAATGTTAAGGGAAAAGGGTCTATTATGATCCGAAAGCCCTAAAAGACTCTAGAACCAGATATGGTTAAATAACACTATGCAGTATGCACTTTGGATTTTGCGGAAGTGAAGAAAACAAAGTTGAAATGTGGGGGGGGTGGGGGGTGGGGGGACATACATTTCATACAGATGATAATGAGCCGGGATCCAAATACTTGCAATTTAAAGAAAGGGACTTTTAAAACGCGAACAGGTGAAAAAACAGTCCGCCATGAACGACCTTTCATACCAAAACAATTTGAGTTAAGGGACAAATCGGATGACTGTCCAATGGAATTATATACATAACAAGAGTTTTAGCAAGCTCAACATATAGCCTCCGCTATGACTTATTACTCTACATTTTAGAACATATTTGTTTAAATTTCAGCAATTGAAATCCTATGTTCATGTGAAAGATTTTCATTTCTCTATTCCATGGACATACCTGTATAGGCCCTATGGATGCTGTATTACGTAGCCAGGGATATCCTAAATTGTCCCCGACAAACCATTTACCCCTTATATATATACTCTAAAATTGTCAGGATCAGGTAAAAACTAAAGAAGATATGGACTAAAAGAGAATATTATATAATCTAATAATGCCATATTAAGTAACTGGATTTCATAAATGGCCGACAGCACACCGTCTACACAAATATAGTATATGCTGTGAAAGAATTGTAAAGATTAGATCGAAACTCTTCAAGATATGGAACAGTAGTGAACGAAGATATAGACTAAAGAGATATTACATAATCCAATATAGATGCCATATTATGCAACCAAAATGCATAAATGATTCATGACACAACAGCTATCCAAAGTGTATGTTGTGAAAGAATTGTAAAGATTGGATCAAGACTATGGTTATGGAGTGGAAGGGAATGAAGATAAAAAGAGATATTACATAATCCAATATAGATGCCATACCATGAAACCGAGGATGTTAAACAGTTATAAATGGTTCATGACACACCATGATCTCCCCATAAAGTATATGGTGTGAAAGAATAGTGAAGATCAGATCAAAACTCTTTAATTTATGGAGAGGAAAGGAATCTGGGACAGACGGCGCTGGTTATACCATAATACCAGCCACTTTGTTTAAGTCGGGTGTATAAAAAGTACAGGTCTCATAGACCATCTGATATGTGTGCCATTGGCAGTCCTTTTTATTTGTCTATAAATCATAGTGGAAAATCCCGAAAATGGCACAAAACTAAAGCCAAGCCATGGCGGGAACAAGCCAAGTAGCTAGCAGGTCCCCCGCCATTAATGCTGTTTGAAAACTAATAGCTCCGGCATGTAGCGTTAACGTGAGGTCCGAAGGGCCGACGATACGGAGGGTAGCCATGTTTCAAAAAGGAAAGGAAAGACACAGTGATCTCCCCTATATCCCTCTATCTAATACATATAATATATATTAAGGGGAGAGCACTCTGTGTGCCTGTGGTTGAAAATACAAAACATGACTGCTTGGACAGAGGAGATATGCGTGCAAACATGGCGGAGTGAGTTTTTGGCTTTTTCTTAGCCATGGGATTTATGATCTTCTTATGAAGTGATTTTTTCAGCCTCATCTTCCAATGTAGTCTACAAGATGTATTAAGTAAGTGCAAAAAACTTTTCATCCAAAACTCTGTAAACGGCAATTTCCTCTGGACTTAATCTAACTTCTAAGTTTCTATCCCGCCATCTTTCAACCATGCCATCAGGCAAAAAGAGCCAGCCCACCCCAACCATGTCAGATGAACAATTTAAGTCACACGTTCTTTCAAGTCTGTCAATAATCATTGACTTTCAGTCAAAAACAGAGAACCGATTAAGAGTTTTGGAGGATTTTAAAGAAAATTCTGAAAATAAATTTGATGGTTTTCATGAAGGCCTATGCGGGCAGCAGGAGGAAATCAGGGAACTTCGGCAAGCCAACGTCGAAATCAACCGACGAATAAAGGAGCTATCCGATCAAATTGGACAATTGACGGTTGAAAACAAAACCCTAGCAGATAATTCCAACAAATTAGAGCGCTTCAGTAGACGAAATAATTTGAGATTTTATGGGTGCCAATAAAACAAAGGTGAAAGTTCGTTAGATGTTCTGAGGGAAATGGGCGCATTCTTGTCTAAAAAGTCAACTTTTAATTTAGACAGTACTAACTGTATCCAGAGGGCCCATCGTGTTGGTAAGTCTGTCCCTAACTCCAACTATGACAGACCCATCATTGTAAAATTTACCAACTGGCAGGACAAAATGCACGTGCTAACATCGTGGCGTAGGGTATTGAACAGCAAAGGGAATGATTTTTATATTCAGTTTCAAGGCTACTTGTTAATGATTTTGACTGTCAAAATCTATTTTAAGGCTAAAAAGACAAAAAAAATTTATCCAAAAACCCATCAGTTTATTCAGTCATGATACATGATCTTCTAGACAAATTTAATTGACATTTGGAGACAACTAAATCCACATAAGCAGGCTTTATCTTGGAGGAAGAATAATGATGTTCAATCCCTGACACCACATTATAAGGTTTTAGTCAACTCTGCTACTATTCATCCTAGTATTAAGTCAGATCATAAAATTGTTTCTATTGTTATTGACTTCAGTGAAAGAATAATGAAACCAAATTTCTGGAAGTTTAACAACCAAATTTTAAAAGATACAGAATATTGTTCATTGATAAAATCACTTCTAGCAGAATTGAGCGAATGGAATCCAAGTAAGTTATGGGAGTGGGTAAAATTTAAAATTATGAATGTCTCTATAGATTTCTCGAAACGCAAAATAAAAGAGAGAGTTGCAGCTGAAAAACATTTGGTAAAATCTTTGTCGATTTTAGATCAGCAATTAATAGATTCCCCAAATTCCTTTGAGCTAGTAACTAAGTTTGATGAGACTGAAGTCCAGTTAGACAAAATGTATGAAGTCAAAGCCACAGGGGCATGTGTAAGATCTAATATAAAGTAGATTGAACAGGGAGAAAAAAGCACTAAATACTTCTTCAATTTAGAAAAGAGAAGGGCATCAAAAAAAAATATAGAAAAACTTCTAGATCCATCAGGAAAGGAGATATCCTCCCAAGATGAAATAATGGAGTACATGCATGATTTCTTTTCTAAACTCTACTCCTCCAAAATTCTGGATAACTTAAACACTCAAGGTGAATTTGAGCGCTTGTTTACTGATGTAGAAATTGGGAGGTTAGATGATGAGGAAAGCAATTTTCTTAACCGCCCAATCACAGAGAAAGAAATCCAGTATACTAAATCAAAATTAAAACAAAACAAATCACCGGGTTGCAACGGACTGAGCAACGAATTTTATCAAAAATTCTGGCCTGATCTGAAAATCTTGTTAATGAATGCATATGATGATTCTGTAAAAAATGGCGGGCTATGTCAGTCTCAACGTAGGGGTATTATCTCTTTAATAGACAAGCCTGATCGAGATTTACTACATATTCAAAACTGGAGACCTACAGCATTGTTAAACACAGACTATAAAATATTAGCTAAAACCCTTGCCATTCGAATTAAGTCTGTCCTTAATCAGTTAATACATGAATCACAAACAGGATTTGTACCTGGCAGATATATAGGGGAAAATGTTAGATTTATTATGGACTTAATTAGAAAGTTATGAGGAGGAGGGAAATCTTCTTTTTCTAGACTTTGAAAAGGCATTTGATTCTGTAGAATACCCATTTGTTTTTAAAGCATTAAAACATTTTAATATCGGAGATAGCTTATTACAATGGATTAAAGTTTTGTACACTAACACTTATAGTTGCGTGATAAACAAAGGGAAATCTTGTAACTGGTTCTTGAACCAAAGAGGTGTTCGTCAAGGTTGTCCGCTATCTCCTTATATATTTATTCTTTGTAACAAATTTAGTAACAATCCACTCAGAAATAAATTTGGACTTCTCACTAAAAATGATGGTATAAAATACCTCGGCATCGTTTTAAATAAAACGTACAATCGCTTAGAGAAAGAAAATATTGACCCAAACATAATTAAACTTAAAAGTCACTTTAACATCTGGTCAGGAAGGGGACTTACTGTGGTGGGGAAGACTTTACTTTCTAAATCTGAAGGACTGTCCCGCTTAGTATATCAAGCAAGTGTTTTACCATTCTCTAACCATGCCATTAAATCAGTAAAGAAATATTCCGTTTTATCTGGGGCCACGGTAGGGAAAAAGTAAAACGTAAAATTATGATGAACACCATAGAATGTGGAGGTCTGAATGTACCAGACTTTGATTTAATAAACAAGGGACTTAAATTAGCATGGTTGAAACGATTTTTCTCTCATGTAGTTCATTTTGGAAACTCATCCCCATGATTATTTTTCGGGAATTAGGGGGTCTCAGTTTTTTACTCAACTGTAACTATACTCCATCAAAGCTTTCCGTAAAACTACCTTCGTTCTACGAACATATCCTTATATTTTGGAGGGATATTGATAAAGAAATATTCCATGTCCCTATTAGCGATCAAATAATTTGGAACAACAGAAATATTTTAAATAAAGGGAGGTCTATTTATTTCAAAGAATGGCATGACGCTGGCCTACTAAATGTACACAAAAATGGCAACCTGTTAGATTTAAGATCCCTATGCACAAAATTAGATCTTCCCCTTAACTACGATTCTTATAAATTATGGAATGTTTTGAGTAAGTCATGCTCCAAAGCTTTAAATGGAAACCATGTTGTTAAAAGTAACGTCATGCCGAGAAGGTTTCCTGCGTCCCTGTTTATAGGGACCATTAATATTTGTGACCCAAGGGTTAGTTGTAAGTTATTCTATAAAATGTTGGTGAATTCTGAATCTATAATCAAGAACATAGATAATTTAGTGTTAGTCGAGTCGAAGTCAATTTGGTCCCTTTCCCATGTTTATTATATCGAGAATAAGGTTAAAATTATGCAATTTAAAATCCTCCATTCTATATACCCCTGTAACTTGTTTTTACACAGTCTTAAAGTAATAACTTCTCCCTATTGTTCCACATGTGGCCATCTTGACACTATTGTTCATAACATAGCAACATGCTGGAGAAAAAGAAAACTCTGGTCAATGGTCAATGGCTTTCTAGTGTTCTTGATGACCGAGTCAATCTTACTGTTAATGGCATTATTTTTGGCTATTTTGGAAGCTTATCCAAAATCCACAAATCTCTGATTAATTTCTGTATTTTAAGTATTATATCTATAGTTGTCACATCAACAAATCGCCTGTCTTCTTCATCAACTTTAGATCGTTTCTTCAATCTGCTGTCTTTATCCTAAATCGCTCCAAATATAATGTTAATTTTCTTGTCTTGCTCAACTGAGATTGTGAAGAATAAAAGTCGAACTCCCTCAATTGTATTATTATCTTTTTTTTGTGTCTCAAGCTTTTCTAAGTTTGGTAGGCCTATATTGTCTTCTGTATATTCTATCCTAAAATTCGCTTACATGCATGCATATGTGTTGAAGAATTCTTTATTATTTGTTTGTAACATTGTTTCCGATTTACTCCCTGTGCCCCTGCAACATTTTAAAGAAATATCATGTGTGCCGTGTGCATCCTGGTCACGTGGGAAGCCCATTGCGGTAATTTGTAAAGCCGTGGCAATTCAACAATAAACGCCTATGCATCTGTATAGGCTTAAACTTAAAAAAAAAAAAAAAAAAAACATGACCGCTGCAAGCGGTCTTGTTTTGTATTTTTTTGGTATTAAAATGGATATTTTAAAAATGACCCTTGCCTGCCTAAAGTGGATGTTAAACTGTTTAACTTCTGTTTGCTGTATGCTAAATATTTCATTCACAGCTGCCGTATGAGCAAGACACCATTATTTTCTAATAACTATAGGCCATTTCTTCAAAACAAGGCAACTATATAGTGAGGAAATGTTCTGGAAAGAAATTTGATGACTCCTTTCTGACAAAACTCGATTGACGATTTAACAAATTGAGCTCTGAATTAATACAGGATTTCATTGGCTGTAAAGCTTTGATTAAATGTTTCGATTTAAGAGCCAAATCCCACCCCTAAGTATTTCACAATTATGATTAACCCTTATACAATGATTAATATAGTTAGCCGTGCAATCCCTGGTCACGTGGTGAGTGTATCTACGGTTAAGTTTGTAAAATCGTGGCATTTATTAAATAAACCCTTGTGCACTTGTACAGGCTTAACTGAAAAAAAAAACATGACGGCTTTGTTCGCGGAAAAGTGTTCGAACCAGCTCTAGATATGGATGTAATGCAATGGTGCGAATATAGAATAGGTCCGTCACCTGGAACTTACAGTAAAACACCTAGTTTCCTTTCAAACATTCTGTATAAATTACCCTAGGTAACTTCATAATCGGAAAATCAGTCTTTACTTGCACAAAAATCACTCACATTTACTAAAATCACCGATTTCACTCTACACACAAGCAATTTCAAACATTCGCCTTGTCATCTTTGCTTCCTTTAATGCACGAGACAGGACAATGTACGAGCTTGTCTAAATACAAGTCTCTCCGTCAGTGTTCAACCTGGGATATTCATCCCAGGTTCAACTTAAACATACAGCCGATACGGCGATACTCCTTGGGCTCTACACCTTTTTTTTACTGTGACTTCAGTCTTCAGGGTTATTTCTAAATACAAGTCTCTCCGTCAGTGTTCAACTTCAACATACAGCCGATACGGCAATAGTGCTCAATATACCTTTTTTTACTGTGACTTCAGGGTTATTTCTTTTTTAATTTATGTTCGTTATTAAAAATTCATTAAAAAAAAGAAAACTTGGGGGGTTATAGGGGGGCCCCCCTGACGATTATAACATATTTACAGTGACCGACCATTTCTCGCCAGTAGGCCTACAGTACATGTATTTCCTTTTTCATTTCTTCTTTATCAAAAAATCATAAAAAAAGGAAAAAGAAATCGGGGGGGGGGGGGGGGTCTAAGGGGGCTTGCCCCCCCCCCCCCCCCCCCCCCCCCGCCCCCCCTGACAATCATAAAATATTTACGATGACTGATCATTTTTTATTTTCAAAGTGACGGACCTATTCTATATCCTGTCCAATGCAATAACTCTGGCCTATAGTTTGACAAAAGGGAAATGGATATCAAGACAGAAAAGGTTGGTCATTCATTTTAAGACATTTATTGCATCGGTGAAAGATTTTTTCGAAAGAAAAAGGGGTCAGTAAACAGTTGAATCGTAAAGTAGAAAGGTAGAAAATGGCGTCCATTCTACAATCCTGAGCTCCAGCTCAGAGGATTGTTTTTCTACAATTAGAAAACTAGTTGCTCATTATCAATTGGATATACATTGTATAAATCACAATATATATAAATGTTAAATGATTGATTGATTGTTTGGTGTTTTACGCCGCGCTCAAGATTATTTCACTTATATGGCGGTGTTGCCAGTTTTATTGTGGGAGGAAACCGAGCTCTATGCCCGGAGGAAACCCACGACCTTCCGTTGGTAACTGGCAACCATCCCACATAGGTCGTTCGTATAATGTTAAATGATTAGTGGGAGTGTGGTCTTATTTATGAGAAAGAAGTTGTCCACAGAAAAAAGGGGATAGATAAAATTTTGAAAAAAAAGGAAGGATCTTATGGAAGCCGAATACGGACATTTGAGTTCGCGTGCTTGGCGACCCCGCCAGGCTCGCCAAAGCAAATGATTCGCGACTTTCTCTACCCCGCCAAATCACCAAACACGCTAATCAACTTTATAAAAAAAATAGTATTTTTTTAAAACATTTCATTCGCGCCCTTCGCTACCTTTGCGAGGCTGGCGGGGGCGAGAAGGTCGCGATTCTATATCATTCGCGGCTTTCTCGACCTTGGCGGGGTCGCGAAACACGCCAAGGTCGCGAAACACGCTAAAAAAAAGATAGTATTTTTTTGCAATCCGGAATCGCGACCTTCTCGACCTTTGCGTGCTTGGCGGGATCGCGAAAGGCGCGAGGGTCGCCAACCACGCGAAGGTCGCTAACCACGCGAAGGTCGCCAAACATGCGAAGGTCGCCAACCACGCGAAGGTCGCCAACTAGTGAATTGTTGAGTGGACTTGATGTACAGCTTAGCTGAGGCGTGATTGGCGACCCTCGCGACCCCGCCAAGCACGCAAAGGTCGAGAAGGTCGCGATTCCGGATTGCAAAAAAATACTATCTTTTTTTTAGCGTGTTTCGCGACCTTGGCGTGTTTGGTGACCCCGCCAAGGTCGAGAAAGTCGGGAATGATATAGAATCGCGACCTTCTCGCCCCCGCCAGCCTCGCCAAGGTAGCAAATACGCAAATGAAATGTTAAAAAAAAATACTATTTTTTTATTAAGTTGATTAGCGTGGTTGGTGAGTTTGGCGGGGTAGAGAAAGTCGCAAATCAATTGCTTTGGCGAGTCTGGCGGGGTCGCAAAGCTCGAGAATAAAATGTCCGTATTCGGCTTCCATAGGATCTGAGGGTGACAGTTCTTAAAATATCGTGTTCCCAAGCAAATTCCCGACTTTTACCTCAATGACCTATATGTGACCTAAAAATATAGGTCGACATCCCAGAAAATCGAACTTGACCGTGGTCTCTCTAATGTGTCTCCATATACCATAAATGAAGGACCTTAGTGTAACAGTTCCTAAAATATCACGTTCACAGGCAAACTCTAGAATTTGACCTAAATGACCTCTGTGACCTACAAATATAGGTTGACATCCCCGAAAATCGAACTTGACCAAGGTCTCTCTGATGTGTAGCCTACCTGTATACTAGAAATGAAACATCTGCATCTAGCGGTTCTTAAGCTATCATGTTCACAAGAAAATTCCAGGCTTTGATATCAATAGCCTCTAGCTGTGACCTACAAATATAGGTAGACATCCTCGAAAATCGATCTTGACCAAGGTCTCTTTAATGTGTCTCTATATACCAAAAATGAAAGATCTGCATCTAGCGGTTCTTAAACTATCGTATTCACAAGGAAATTCCAGACTTTGACCACAATGATCTACAAATATAGCCATTATTATAGGTTAACATATCCAAAAATCGAACTTGATCAATTAGGTCTCACTAGTCTAATTAGCTATCCCAACGCTCACCAGGTGGCGCGTCGATCAGTCTTCCGCGAAATGGAGGAATCGTGACCTTGTTTTTTTTCCTGGCAGTGCCAATTTGTTACCATTGTTTTGAAGGACAAAATTAGATTATATCGGACAAAGGTTAACAGGATCACGTTGAGAACAAACAAAGTTTACGTATAGCTACAATTTACCCACGTGGTTTGACACAGGGAGACGGGCAGCTGTATTGTATCGGTAAGTTTTTTTTAAAAGTTCTTTAAACTCCCTATACGCTGTTGAAACCAAGTTTTATGACAACTAGAATAGCTTAGATCTGCCAATGAGGACGAACTTGTTTTTTGGCCACTTTTGAAATGGTAGTCGTGCGTCCATAATGCATGTACGCATGCACACAAAACCCTGGTTACGTCTGCAAAAGCACATGGCCTGACAGTATTGACCGATGAGAAAGTTACACAAATGTCCCGGATTAACTTTTTTCATACCAACAATTACTAAAATTGAGTTAATATCAAATCTAAACTGAATTAATTCCAAAAATATTGCATAATTAAACAAAAATAATTTAGATTTTTAAGAAAATGCAGGATGTTTTTGAAAAAATTGTTTGTTCTGAAAACCTTAAATTTTTTTAAGATTTTGGCTTCAAATTGAAAATGTTAAGAAACATTTAACACCAAAAACATAATTCTGAGTCGGTTTCAAAGAAATTTTATGCTATATAATTTATATAATTGACGTTTTTTATTCTTATACTTTTTTTCTGTTGAACATTAACATAAAAATTTCAGTTTGAGCTTTTTGCTCTTGGAAAATTTCCTTTCACATGGTTTCCATTTGTTATCTCCCCAAATTAATATGAATTTAGTTATAGCCTGCCCTCCCATCCATCTGCTCAATAACTTAACTTCTTAAGAGCTGTTTGATTTTTGCTTTTGTTTATTAACTTATTTTAATGATTTATTTATTTGTGGATTCATTTGTATTTATCTTAATGCAATCCACACTTAGAACTTACCAGTTCAGAGTTTCCATCAACAATGAACAGTAGCTAGGCCTCCCAGTACCCGTATATTAAATTGTTCACTTTTAAATTGTTCACATTTTATTTCACTTCAATTCTAAAGTTGAACATCTCCCAGTTGCTCAATGTTGATTGATTGTTTGCTGTTTTGCTTAGTACCTTGGATAATTTTATTTAACCTTAGGTTATTTCAGCCTTTCCAGGTTTGGTGCCTTTTGGTGGTGTTGGTGGAGGGTGGTGGTTGTTGGGGTGCGTCTTTATTTATGGATCAAGGAAACTCCAGAGCTTCTATTCTTACTCCCCCATTTGAGTAAATGTGTAAACACTAAAAAGAACATTACGAAGAGAAAAAAAACGTAAAAAAAATGTAACTTTATTGAGAAACAAATAATTTGAAATATGTGTTCGGAGAAAAACTCGTGATATTGTGGAGGAATAAGTCCTGATAGTGCCCCTAAAACAAGTATAACAGGATCCATACTGCATTGATATGCTTGGTAGAGGCACAAGTTAATAATTTCAGTATTTAAATGTAATGTTTCATCACCATTTGGTAGCAAAATAAGTGAGGTCATCTTTTCCCTTTTTTCAGGAAATCACAACTGAGGGGGTGCGCCTCTTCGAGAAGACCTAGTGACTCCCAAAAGTGACGAAGATAGATGATTCTTATATTTTTGAAATTATCAGACTCGACTCTAAGCTTTCCAAAAATGTATAATATGATTATATATGACAATAAACAAGAAATGGCCTGGGTACCCTAGTCTAATGTTTCTATATAGGCCTACCATAAATGAAAGATCTTAAGCTACCGTGTTCACTAGAAAATTGGACGGACGGAAGGACGAACGGGCAGCATTTCTTAGTCCCCCTTCTACTTACATAGTGGTGGACAAAAATACCTTAAACTGTTAAAGTAAACAGTATTGTGAAAACAATGGCCGAACAGGATGGTAGAAAAAAACAATCACGGCACTAGGTCGACAGTGGGCTGCGGCAGTGGGTAGGCTACTGTTGAGTGTTGGTCCGGCAACATTGGTAACACAAATTATATCAATTCGATCCATGAAAGTCCAGTGAATGTGAACATTTCTGCTTTATCACAATCTTCGGGCACTCCTGCTTTATCACCATCTTCGGGCACTTATATGGCTTCTAACAGTAACAGTTCTGTCGGTAATGCGGTATGCACTTCGAGTACTGGTACTTTAAGTTTGAATATTAACTTTGCCACTCGCGACACACATCAGTGATGTAACTTGTAAGCTTTATCCATAATACTTTAATCCATCTCCATGAAATTGAAAGTATTCCAAGGTAATTTTTTTCTGGTTCAGTCTTTGTCGGCTTTGTTAAACTTAAAATTGAATGTTAACTTGTATTTGTACTAATCCATTTGACATTTCCTCTTTGTCTTTTTGTTATATATGATGATATAAAACATTGCAAAAGTCACATCTTTTATCACACATGCAACTTGCAAGGCTTGGAATAAATAGAGTAGGTTACTGTTAAACTTTAACCGCCTGTTTGGCATTCGTCTGTTCACTGTCTGCGGCCGGTTGATTGAAAATGACAGGCCTACATCATTTAAAATCACATTATTAATATACGTTCTGCTCTAGTCTCATATTGAATAACACCGCTCGAAACTAAAAGATAACCCTTGGCGGACTGTTAATATAGTCCATCTTACATGTTTTATACAAACAGTATACAAGAAACACAAACAGTTAAAAAGATCGTTTTTCAATTAACAATTGCTTGTGTTATTAAAACGATAAAGACTTATGGCCGTACCTCATAAGTTATATATATTTTTTAATATTATGATGTATGCCAAGGGCGTGGCGTATCGTGCAGTGATCTGTCAGTGTCACTCACATTCTTTACACGTTAGGAATATGCAAACACACGAGCCTGTGCTTCCTGCCATGTGATTTGAAATTGACGGCTTTCGAAAACTGCATATTTTGGGACTTTTTGCCTGTAGAAATGTTTGAGGAAAAATACGGCATCAAAACGTACCCTTGCATAACATGGAATTCACCTGAATCAAATGATCGGGTTCGTAAAATTGTAACAACTAACAAAATTGCAAATAAATTTAACCCTGAGTTTGTGATCGTTATTATCAATCTAATGTACGTTCTCGAGTTTGTATTCACATCATCGCCAATCACTAAAAGTGAATAGGCCTATATATATATATAGCCATTATAGCCGAGAAATCTTGGCTCTGCCGAATTTTTTTTTTCGGCAGAGCCAAGATTTCTCGGCTAATAGCCATTATAGGTAGGCTACAGTATACACCCTACTATAGTAATCACACCAGCTAGAAGGCCTAGATATTATAAAATTGGGAAATTCACACGAAGGTAATTAACTGACTTGATCCCATATAGTCACGTACACGATCGTTTGTTGCCTCAGCCTCTAGATAATAATTATAATAATTTTATTTATTTTCAGCTATATAGGAAGACGCAGTCTAATTTGGACCGCAACCGTTTGAAAACGGCGCCGGTGAATAATGCGTCGATCACTGTCGTGGACCGCAAGCGTAGTTTGCGACGAGGATTCGAGTCCAACTCAGACCAAATCACTTTTCACTCGATTGCCGTATGTAGGGGAGTAATTGCCAGGTACTCGCCGAAGGGTTTTCTTTTTCGGTCAGGTATCCTTCCCCACTAAACCTGGCAACGCCGCCATATAAGTGAAATAATCTTGAGTGCGGCGTAAAGCACCAATCAATCCCAATAATATAACATTCATTTAGTGCTGAAGCCAGCATTTAGTGCTGAAGATAGGAGCCATACTCTGGGACCCGGGTTCGATTCCCGTTTCGGGTTTCATCCAAAATCAGTAGAAGAATGTCTGCCAATTTTCAAGAAAGTATAATCCCCAAAAATAACGAGAATACTGAAATACAGCTCAGCTCACACGTTAGAAGTAGTTTTAGATTAAGAAAACAGTCCCTTATATTTCATTAATAGAATTCCTTTCCCACAAATCTGTACAATCATATCAAGGCAAACCAAATTGAGTGGAATTTTATATTGCGGTATATAGGGCCTAAAGGTTTCAATACCGGTAGTGATTAGGCCTAGATATATGTGGCAGCATTCAATGCGGAGTCGTGGTCAAGTTCGATTTTCTGGGATGTGGACTATATTTGTTAGGCCACATAGGTCATTGGGGTCAAAGTCTGGTATTTACTTGGGAATGCGATAGATGCAGATCTTTCATTTTTAGTAGGCCTATATAGTATAGATACACATTAGAGAGACCTTGGCCAAGTTCGATTTTCGGTGATGTCGACCATATATGGTGATTATATCCAATGTAGCCTATAATGATCAACTAGTTTTCAAACAACATCTATCATTTTATGGCGGGGAACCTGCTAGCTACTTGGCTTCTTTAGTTTTCAACTTTAGTTCAAGAATGTTAATTATTCTCTGGAAATAGGCCCTTATATATGCCCCAGTATCCAATTGATCCTTTATAGTTCGCTGCTCAAACGGTATCCTGAAAAACTTATCTCTTGGTTAGGGAAGATATAATAGTTGTAGATCTCCAAACTCGGTGGCCAAAGTGTTGGTCACCCATCATCATATATACTTTGGCCACAGAGTTTGGAGGTCTCTCAAAAGATATTGATGATGGGTGGCAAACAGAGTTGAAGGACCGTCCATATTGGAAAACATATAAAACTGAGAATAAACCAAATTTGTGCTCAGGGTTTCTCTTAATTTAAACAATTAACGCAACCGACCCAAACTTAATACACATTCAGTTCGATCGTTTAGTTTACTGTTCCACCAAAAAAAAAGCGTCCAAACACTCAAATGTGTGTTGCATCCTCATTGCTTTTCGAAGGACAGTCCTAACCCTAACCCTAATCCCGCTGGCCTCCTCGATTCTGTCAAAATTAACTTGGGAAATGTACGCAACAGAAATGTGAGTGTTTGAACGCTTTTTTTTTTTTTGGTGGAACGGCGAACTAAGGGACCAAACTGAATGTGTGTAAAGTTGGGGCCGGTTGGGTTGCTTAAATTAGGAGAAATTGAAAGAAAATCCGCGAACAATAGAGTTACATGTTTTCCAATATTGCCGGCGTTTCAACTCTGTTTGCCACCCATCATCAATATCTTTTGGCAACAGAGTTTTAAGAACTTCAGCTACCAACTAGGAAGATAAGAGCTAAAATCCTGTGTACACCCCATGGAGAAAAGTGAAGACACCAGCCCAAAGTAAGCATTTGCGTGTTATTTTTTAGCCGTGAGTGGGAACTAAAAGTAAAAGATCGATTCGGATGCACAGAAAAGGAGAAAATCAGAGAATTAGGCCTAGGGGCCTATATATGAGTTGATCCTCTAATTAAGTTTTTTCAACCCGTCACATTTTTCAACTCACTGGCCAGCACATAAACTTTGGCTACCACGAAGCTAGTTCAATTTACCAAACTTATGGTGATATTAGTTGGTACATGTAATATCACCATAAGTTCGGTAAAATTGAACTACCACGAAGTGTAACTTAACAGAAGTCAAGGCTCTGTCGGTGCATGTCTCGCAAGGGGAGATTAGCATGTATTTTGGAGTAAAATCACCACGTTAAAGCATTATCAGTGTTTTAGTTCTATGGTAATATATCATGTTGCTCAAATGCAGGTTTTTTGGTCTGTTTTTGATAAGCTTTTGTTGCAAAACTATTGATTATTTTAGCGACACCAGTTTTCAATGTAACAAATTGTCATTGACTTTATAGTTTAGCAAGTTTTTTTTTGTACCAAAGTCCGGAGCGCCCCCAAGCGTGAGTTTAGGCTTTGGTGAAGCGCTGAACAGCAACAACAACCGTAAAACCACGAGAATAGAATCGTCGAATTGGTATGAACAATTGTAAGCCTGGACATTGCTTTTGTGTTTTGTGCAGTTTATTTGTTATGTGAAGACACTGTATTACTCTCACATTTACTACATCTCAGTCATCTGCACGCATGTCAGATGATGTCTCGCTGATCTGCTGATGCCGGCCAAGGTCCAATTTTCGTATTTTGCACATGGATTCCAGTTTCACTGCAGTTACTTCCAGTTCCACTAAACGAAATCTAATGGTGAAATTAGTATCAAATAAATAACAAATAACTCTGGTACTGGTGCTTGGTAGTACAGTTTGATAACCACCTCGCTAAACTATAAAATGAATAAGTTTTTCCCAATTAAACTTTTAATTTGTTTAAACTAAAGCAAAACTCATTTTAATTTAAGTAGAACGAATGTGAATCACTGAATGCTAGTGAGAGGGCTTGTTTGACTGTAAGAAACACCATGACACCCAGTTAAACTGTAACAGAATGGATGCCAAGAAAAGTGGTGATGCCAGTGTTCCTCAGAACTTGGCTGAATCAATAAAGAAAAGAATAAAGTCTGAAATGAGAAGTGCCAGTCTCCGTGGCTCCGACACAAGGGATGATGAGGTTCGGTCTGAGATAGTGGACGAAATGTTTAGAGATTTCCTTGCGGAGAAAATGGAAATGGTTGAGCAGGAGTACATAAGAAAACGAAAGAAGGAAGATTCTAATGAAGTAAAGATCAAAAAAAGAAGAGAAAGCAATGAACTTGATCAGAAAAAACACGTCCAAAAATCAAAAGATTTATCTCAGAAGTCTAAATTAATACAGGATACAAAAACATTAGCAAGTTTACAAAAAGAAACAAAAAATGAAAATACTAGTACTACAACTAATATCAACAATGTATCAAGCGACTCGTTGTCTGAGAAGAAAAAGGACTGCGAGTCCGTGGTACATCTGCATAAGATGACACCTGCTTTGAAGGGATTATCTGACATTTCATCTGAAGATACAGGTGCTAAAGAGACAGTGAAGGAGTCTAGTGGAAAAAGTTTAACCATTCCAAAGATAAAATCAAAGATTGAATTAAAAATATCTTCTGCAAGTGCTAACTTGATATCATCTGGTGAGCTAGTACCTCTACCTGGGAAGAAAAATCCGAAACCTTTGGAGGAAGGTAAAGAACTTACAATCAAAGTAAATTTTACTTTAGTATAAACTTATAATGATAAGGTAATACACATTCAATGTCCTAAGGTTTTACTTTGTATAATAATTTATCAGAATCTGTAATACGGTAATACACTGTAGCTTCTCAACATTATTTTACTAATTTTGGGTCATTTCCCATTTACTTAAAAATGTACTTTACCGGACTTTATTCTTGCTAAAAAAAATTGATATGTAACAAATCTAACTGGCATAATCAATTTACTTTATTAGCTATATATGCCACTCAAGAATTAGTGTCCAAATCATGTGGCATTGGCAGTCAAACCCATATTCAAACAGGTCTATGTTGCACTGGTCAACGCTATATAATGTAGGCTTGAGCACTTTATTGCTCTACCTGGCAACTAGGGCTTAAATGGACACTGTTCTTGATAAAATATTAAGAGTAGATAATTATGTTTCCTTAGTTATTTATTTTTTGTTTTAATAATGTATTTTACAGGTGAAGTGTTGTCATCAAACTCTGCAGAATCTTCAGAAGGCAGCGACAGTGAAGATGATAAGTCTGAGGGAAAGAAAGATGAAAATGAGATCTCCGAGACTGGAAGTCTTTCAGATTCAGAAACTGAAAAATCTAGTTCAAAATCCAAAAAGAAAAAGAAGAAAAAACACAAGCACAAGACTGGCAAACATAAGAAGAAGAAAAAGAAAACTAAAAAGAAGAAGTCCAAGAAATCAAGGTGACTATTTATTGCTTTAAATGAAGGTTGTTTTTCAGTTTCTATTGGGCGACTTAGTTTTCTCTGTTCTAATCAAAGAGACCCGTCAACAAACCAACACTTATAGAGCTTTGGTTAAATTAAACACAGGGCTACATGTAATATTGATGCGGAATTACGGCAAACGTGTTATAATAATCTTAATTTGATCCGTTTCAAAGCCTAAAGTGAGAACATGTTATGCCAGGTTGTATAAGCATGGCGAATATAGTTTAATGTCACATTGTGTGTATTTTTTATTTATGTTTTATTAAAGGCACACTCTCTTTGCTGTAGCCTTTCGGACATTTATTAAGAAGTCAATTTATAAGAGTTTACTACCGAGTAAAACCTGCCTAAATGGGGGTGTCGTGAAGCTTGAATTCAACAACAACAATCCGCATCATGTTACCTTCAGGGATTATCCTCATTTAAGGTCCCTTTGTCTGTAGTTACAAGTCTCAACATGCAGTACATTACTTCAACATTTAAACCTGTTTGTTATCAATCCATTTTAAATTTTGCTACCGATAGACGGACAGGTGCCAAATTCAAACCTTGAAATACAAAAGCACGAATTGAGGTTAGTAATTTTGATCCAATTTTTCTGGTTTGCTTTCGTCAGCTAAGGCTTTTAAATGTGTTCTATTTGCAGTCGTTCTAGGTCCCGATCTCCAAGAGAGCGTCATCGTTCATCATCAAGGGAAGAATACAGAGAGAGATCGCCTGTACATGTTGAGAGGAAGTGGGTCGTTGAAAAAGGAAAACCCATGGTGTTATTTACTAAGTCTTATAGGTATGTCTGTTTTTCTGACATTGAGAAACCAGGTGCTTTGGTCATACTACATGCAATTAAACCTCAAATTAGTTAAATAAGGATTGATAGCAATGTTTCTTCGTTTCATCGAGTTGTGAACAAACTTGCCCCTATGCAAACTAAATAAATCTGCGAAGCGCTTTATGAAAAGGTTGCATAGGGACAAGATCGTTCATGCATGTAACTCGATGAACTGAAGAAACATTAAAGTCAATCCTTATAATTTAAGTACTATCACATATACTTCGTAAAATACAGGGAGTGATATATTTCATTTTCAAGAATCAAAACAAACAAACGCGGGCATAGCTACATTTTAGGAAAAAATCTCTGCCAAGTGACGCCACAATGACAGACAAAGATTACTGTACAGCGTCATTTCGTGTTGATCAGTATATCAATGCACTGTGCTGACATGGTTTAAAACGTTTCTGTATGCCAACATAATAAGCTGTTCTTTATTTCTTCGAAATCTGATCGAAATGAAAAATAAATACGGACAGGTATTTATTCAACATATTCAACATCATTTCCTTTGTGCAAGGGTTGTGAGGTACTGGTTGACAGGCATATAACCGGGTTTCCTCACCCACTGTATTCTTTGAAGAAGTTACCCAGCAGTAAATTTCCTTACATATTTCTACCCGTTTAAAAGACATTTTGTTTAGTTTGTATTATTTTGATGTTATAGGTCACACTAAAGAGGACTTCGTTAATATAAATAATAGGTCATGAACAAGGGTATAGTCAAGATTAGTTAGCCTTAAGAAAATGTTAGCTCTTTTCTTTTTCAAATCAACAATAGATAACTTTTCCATGAAACACACTTTTGAAGGCACAGTTCTTACGAATCAGATTTTCACAGCAGCGAAAAAAAATTCTGCTGACTAGCAGGATTTCTGCAGCTAAAAAAAAAGGTTTATGTACTGTAGGAAATTAAAACATAACATATCCAACATTTAGATTGTCTGTGACAACTTTTTGCTGTAGAAATTTTATTTTACTCTGGCAATCTGCCAATCACTGCAGCACTGCCTATTGTCCTCTTAGAATGCAAAGGCTGAGGGATGTTAGGTATCATATTTTTCCATTTATATTAAAGGATTTTTTAACAGGTTTTTTATAGATTAAAGTGGCATGAGCTGCCGAAATTCACTCTTTTTTATAATTTCTGATCGTCACGACAGTAAGAGGCTTTGAAGGCCATCGAAAAACTAAATGATTAGCGTTGGAATGAGACAAATCCATACAGTATGTGGCCTTTACGAACCGAAAATGTTTTCGAAAAGTAAACAAAATTAAAATAACCGGGACGACCATTCATTCATTCTAAGCCAAAGTTAGTTCAAAACAATACTTTATCGTACATTCTCAAGACTAGAAGCACTAAAAAGCTTCTGAATTATACGTCTTGGGAAAAATAGCCAATAATTTCAACATTCTGTTTCAACGTCAAAATATCAACATTTTGGCAGCTCATGCCACTTTAAAAAAGGAAAGATGAAATAAAATCAGTTTAGTGTGTAGCTCTCAGATCGTTTATGCACAAAATGTAGGTGTTGGTGCAATATGCATATTTTCCATTACACTCGATAAAACCTGCCAAATTTGACGTCATACATGACCTCTGATGAGTAAAACTACTGGCAGAAGTTGTGTATGACGTCACTTTTTTAGTTTATTAGTTTCCGTAACCTTGGTAAAGCAGCAAAGAAAGTATTAAATGTTGCATGTTTTACACTCAATATTTTACCTTCTTTTTGGTCTAACTTAAAAAGTACACATTCACAAGCAGATTTTACTTAAAATATTATATATTACCCAAAGTTGTTCATAAAACCTTGGAGATTTTTCCAAAATAGATTTGTAAAGCAAGGTCTTGATTACTATGGATGTACGTTCATTTTATTCTAATTTTATATATTTTTTTAATTGCTGTATTTGTAGGATGCGCCATTCCACATCTGAGAGGAGTCGATCACGTGAACGAGATCGCTCATATGATCGGTCTCATGATGATCGCCGTGAACGAGATCGTTCATATGATCGGTCTCGATCACGTGAACGAGATCGTTCATATGATCGGTCTCGTGATCGCAGGTCAGATGATCGGTCCCATGATGATCGCCGAGATCGCAAAGAAGAGGATCAGTCCCATGATGATCGCCGTGATCAAAGGAAAGATACTAGCTCTGAACAGGAAAATGACGATAAGCACCTTCAAATTGACAAGGCTAAACTTCGCCAGATTGCAATGTAATTACTGTTTAAATACATCCACGATTTCTTCTTTCCAAAATTTTATGAACATAGAATCTAAGAAAGTTTTGTTTATTGTACCATTATATCAGAGTCCCAATCTTTTCTGGTGAACGTAGTAAATATTTTGCTGAAAGCTTCTTCATCCACTTATAATATTTTGGGTGAAAAATAGTATTTTGGTAGCTCAAGCAAATTTTTGGTTTATGAACATGAACCATAATCACTGTCAATATATATTAGTAAACATGTACCTACATGTAGCCTGTCTGTATCTTCCAGAGCAAATGCGTTGAAGACCGGTGGTAGAGTTAATGTCAGCCATGACACCATGGTTAAATTACGCTCAGGAGGGAAATCTGTGGAGGAACTGACAGGTAGTTAACAAACATCTAACTGGGAGTAAAGAATGGGCTCTCTCTGGTTTACCTTAGCCGTTGATAGCCCAGGGGGGTATTTCATAAACCACATATAGCCGACTACGTAAGCAGTAATGTTAAAGCAGTGCTATTCTAGTCGGCTAGGTCAGTTTAGCCTTCTAAACCTGTTTATGAAATACCCCCCAGATAGCTGACTAAGCTATAATGTTGAAGCATGGCAATTTTAGTTGGTTGATTGATTGATTGATCTTTTACGCCCCACCCAAGATTATTTCACTTATAGGGCGGTGTTACCTGGTTTAGTGGGGGAGGAAATCGACCTCATTGCCTACAGGAAACCCTCGACCTTTGTCGAGTACCTGGCAAGTAACATATGGCAACCAAGTAAAAAATCCACTCAAAAATTTTAATTTTTATTTCATCTGAGTGGCAATTTTACTTGGCTAATTAAGTTTTATCAAATAGGATCCAACAACACGCCTTCCACAAATCCATCGCTAGCAACTATTCTACATAGGCCAGAAAGGGTGATCAACTGAAAAATCTGTTAGAATTTAGCTTTTTATTAATTTGCTGATTTTATAAAGATTATGTAAAGCTAAAAAATCAGACAAATAAGTTCATACATGCATCTAGTCAACATGATTATCCCTCATAATTTTTTTTCTTTTCTTTAAAAAATGGACTGCCTCTATATTAATTGATTGATTGATGTTTTATGCCGCATTCAAGATTATGTCACTTTTATGGCAGCTATGCCAGGTTTAGCGGGGGAAGAAATTGGGCTCATTGCCCGGAGGAAACCCCCGGCCTTAGGTGAGTGCCTGGCAACTCTTCCACATATGGCGACTCATTGAAAAATCCACTCGCCTCATCGATGAGATGAAACATAACTGCAGAACAATCACACTAACCCACTGGACCACAAAGGCCCCCTGTGAATTGTCTTTTGGCCATATTTTGATCGTGTTAGAGTTTTTGTTTTTTCTATCCTGCTGTTTTAACATACTACTAACTGAAAGAAGCTGTTTTGCAAGAAATGAACGAGTTTAATTGGGACACCATAAATTCTCTATTATTATCTTTGTCCCTTGTCTTTGACCTAGATTATTGTAAGAAGATCAGCGATAAGGATAAACAGAGGCAGTTAGAGAAAGATCAACGGCCAGATGACTCTCTCTCTGATACGTCTGAAGAACCAGAGCAGAAATCTGAAGATGAAGATTTCACCATTCATCATCCGTTTTCCGTCAAAGAAGCTCCACCCATTGTACTCAATATAAGGGTAAGTGTTATACTGTAGATGTAACCCAATGTATCTTTTATGCACATTTCCAGACTTATTATGAGACTGGTTAGTTTGATGGTTGCCAAGGTCCCTGTGCCCGTATTTTAATGTTTATAAATATATACGTACACAGAAGACCAAGGTTTTTCCTGCAGACCCCATTAAGGCTTGACAGTTTTACTGCATAAGTGACAGATTAGTGGGTGTGTAGTACAGATGAGGACAGGTAAAGCCCTATACAATCTGCTGTCAATCCCAAACATATACAAAATATATTTCCAGATACTTAATGTACATAGAATTAATATACATTTATCATTGCTTCATACAGGCTTTTATATTTTTTAGAATTCAAAGCAGCTGCCTACTTTGACACCTCAAGCGAAGGTGACAGAATCTGCAAAATTGAGATTAACATTTCCCGTGTCAAGTGGGAGTCAACATCGTGCAAAGGAGTCTGAATGGGTACCTGTGGAAAAAACTACAGCACAAGTTACGGCTACTACTACAACAACAACAGTAGCTATAGCCGGTAGCACCTCTGTCCCAACCCAGCAGAAGACCATTTCTATACCAACACCTGCACCTAGGCCGCCTACTATTACAACTGCTGCCGAGGCGGCGGTGCAAGTCGCTGCTGTGAAGGTTCCAGAAAAAGATAAAGTGTTTAAAGATCCACCTGCTATAGTAAGCTATATTTTCTTTTGTAGGAATGGGTTGATTTTTAAATTAATTGATGTTTTTTGCCGCACTCAAGATTATTTCACTTTTGTAGCGGCATTGCCAGGTTTAGTGGGGGAGGAAACCCCCCGACCTTCAGCAAGTACCTAGCAATCGACTCAATTTTTCAATTTTTATTTGGTCTGAGTGTGATTTGAACCCGTGCTGTATCGATGAAAGGTCTGCGTTAGACTGAGGGGTGATCACTCTAACCCACTATACCACTGAGGCCCCTGCAGGTCACATTGAAGCTGTTGACTTGAAAGTATTACATGTGGTATAAAAATAGATCAGCGGTCAAGCAAAATCTATTTTCAAATAATATTTTCCGTCCATTCTATAAACCCCTCCTCAGTTGTGACCTTTATCAACCAACCAACATGGCCCTGTTTCACAAAAGTAGCTTACTATTAGTCATGAAAAATATGGAAAATATGCATATTTCTCTTCCCTCTTTTTTTTTTGATACACAAATATACATTTCGTCCATAAACAAATTCAACTCAGCTTTAAGCTTTATTCATGAATCCTTTAAGATAAATTTTTGTGAATTTAGACCATAAATTTAAGAAACATGACAGAAATTTGAAGAAGTCATTCTTGATTTCAGCCAATTGATATAGGGCGTATTGTTTCTGAAAGACTTGCTGCAGTACGAAGACTTGAGAGAAACCCGAATGACGTACAGGCTATTAGTCAAATGAGGACTGCACAACAAAAGGTAATCATTGAAATCTGTATAACTTTCCATACACTTCTTGGAATAGATTCAAAACCGGTTTCTCATTGGCTCAATCGGTAGATTCATGTGACGTCATCAAAAAACGTCATCTGTCACCGGATATGGCGAATAGATTCATAGTTTCCGACATAGACACAAGTCCTGCATTGATTGGACGGGCATTCAAATCCCACTCAGTCAAAAGAAATCATTGAAAAAACTTTTTTTCTCATTTAATTGCCCTCTGTATAATTGGTGAGTGGCACCCCCGAAGCTGAGGCAAAAAGCCTGGTTTCCTCTCCAACTTGTCTTGGTTTCCCCTCCAACTTGTCTTGATTTCCTCTCGAAATTGTCTTGGTTTCCTCTCCAACTTATATTGCTTTCCTCTCCAACTTATATTGCTTTCCTCTCCAACTTATATTGCTTTCCTCTCCAACTTGTCTTGGTTTCCTCTCCAACTTATATTGCTTTCCTCTCCAACTTATATTGCTTTCCTCTCCAACTTATATTGCTTTCCTCTCCAACTTGTCTTGGTTTCCCCTCCAACTTGTCTTGGTTTCCTCTTCAACTTGTCTTGGTTTCCCCTCCAACTTGTCTTGGCTTTCCCTCCAACTTTTCTTGGTTTCCTCTCCAACTTTTCTTGGTTTCCTCTCCAACTTGTCTTGGTTTCCTCTTCAACTTGCAATGGTTTCCTCTCAAACTTGTCTTGGTTTCCTCTCCAACTTGTCTTGGTTGCCCCTCCAACTTGTCTTGGTTTCCCCTCCAACTTGTCTTGCTTTCCTCTCCAACTTGTCTTGGTTTCCTCTTCAACTTGCAATGGTTTCCTCTCAAACTTGTCTTGGTTTCCTCTCAAACTTGTCTTAGTTGCCTCTCCAACTTGTCTTGGTTGCCCCTCCAACTTGTCTTGGTTTCCCCTCCAACTTGTCTTGGTTTCCTCTCCAACTTGTCTTGGTTTCCTCTCCAACTTGTCTTGGTTTCCCCTCCAACTTGTCTTGGTTTCCTCTCCAACTTGCCTTGGTTTCCTCTCCAACTTGTCTTGGTTTCCTCTCCAACTTGTCTTGGTTTCCTCTCCATCTTGTCTTGGTTTCCTCTCCAACTTGTCTTGGTTTCCTCTCCAACTTGTCTTGGTTTCCCCTCCAACTTGTCTTGGTTTCCTCTCCATCTTGTCTTGGTTTCCTCTTCAACTTGCAATGGTTTCCTCTCCAACTTGTCTTCATTTCCTCTCCAACTTATATTGCTTTCCTCTCCAACTTGTCTTGGTTTCCTCTCCAACTTGTCTTGGTTTCCTCTCAAACTTGTCTTGGTTTCCTGTCCAACTTGTATTCATTTCCTCTCCAAATTGTCTTGGTTTCCTCTCCAACTTATATTGCTTTTCTCTCCAACTTGTCTTGGTTTCCTCTCCAACCTAAAATGATCTAGAGTGTGGCATAAACAATCAGGCAAGAAAAACCCATCACTTGGTATAGAAAATATGGGATTGTTGCCAAACTCAACCATGTATTTTTTATTTTTCTGTATACTTGTAAATCTTATTTTTATTTATGAACCCCTTGTAATCTAATCTTTCAATGGCATTTAGATGTTGAAAGGTTACAATAAGGTGAAGACTTACTTATGCAACCCTCGCAATTCAGATTTTTACCACCGCAAAAAAAAAAAAAAAAAAAGTTGCCGCGGAAAAGTCATTTTTCCACGGCAAAAGTGATTTCACCACGGCATTTTTATCCAAACAATTCTCACTGCTCTGTTAACTGTATTTAAAGCGGCAAATAGCAAAAACTGACATCTAAAAGGTGCATTGACAACAGAAAAAATGTTCAACAAAGATTTTTTAAATTTCTTCTTTGATTATCATAGAAACCAGCATAGAGAAAATGCTAACTTTGTCTTACGTCTGACTCTGAAAGACCGTAATTCTTTCCTCATAAAATCCACATGAAATATTCTTTATTTGCATGGAAATAATTCCTTGTTAAATATATATTCCTGGTGATTAGTCACTTCACTTGGCAAAGCATTTCTTTTTCAAATCAATCTCTAAAACCTAACCTAAAGGTTATAATAGCCGTTAGTGTAATACTGCATAGTTAAAGCCATACAGACACGTGCACAGCTGATCAACAAAGCCTGGTTGAGTCCATCTCTAAAGTTTATGTGGGGTGAAAGTTTTGAATGTGTTTATTTACAAGTATAATCTATTTATTATTTTGTAAGAACCCCTTCAAATCATTTTGTTTAAATAAAAATTAGAACCTCAATTAAATCGTTTTTTTTTTAAATAAAAATAAAAATTCTATTTTTTGAACAACAATAAACATGTACATGAGGGTAACACCCCTATTAAACTTGAATTGGGATTACCCAATGAGACATAACTGACAGACAGTTGGAGACATTCTGGAGCCAGACACCTGCAGAGTTGAACATTGTTTCAATCAAAGAACTTTGTGTGGGAATCAGCACTTCACATAGGCCAATGTATAGAGCTATAGACTTCATTGTGGCCATATCAAATACAAACGAATGAGTGGTTTCTATATAAAATACATCTTGATTCTGAACAACTGTCGAAGGTACACAGCTAGCCGCTGACAGCATAGTACTGAGCTGGTTTTTGCACCTCAGTACCTGTATGTTACCACGTGGTAACTGAGTGGTCACCACATGGTAACCATCTATCTTGTGCAGATGGTAACTGACACGCGAAAACCGTGAAGTACCGCACAGTTACCACCAGGTTACTATCCGGAATTACAGATAAGTTACCACCTGGTAACCAGGTGGTTACTGTGTTGTTACCGGGTGGTTACCGTATGTTGGAGGTTACCACATGGCCAATGACCACACAGTACCACAAGGGGACCTTTCCTACCAGTACTGAGTGGTCATGTACTGAGTGGTTACCACGTGGTTACTGCAAAGTACTTTGTGGTCAAAGTTTAGCTGTGTAAAACTATTACTTGTAAAAATCTCCATACATATAAAGTATTCTAGTATAAATATTCTATTTTCCCAATATGAATATTTTATTTTGTCTGCGGCATTTTTGATTGCCGTGGAAAAGCAGTTTTACGGCGGCAATCTCTGGGGCATTGCCGATTGCCGCGGTGAATTGCGAGGGTTGCTTATGGATAACAACTTCTTGGTTTATTGGGTGACGACGTTTCCCTTGTAATCTATTTGTAGGCCAGTAGGTGGGCTGAATCTAAAGTATTACCTGGTCAGTTTATGGGCTCAACAGGAGCTACTATTCTCTCTCAACAAGAACTTATTGGACCAGATAAGAAACGACAAGCATGGGCAAGAAAGGTAGCTTGACACCTATTTTGATTTTTAGCATTTCGAGTGACAAACTTTTCCACCAGGACTTCATGTAGCACCCCTGTATTCAAATAGAACACTCAGAATGAGGTCGTAGACTGTGATTGCCTTAACTAAATTGGACGCCCATGTCAAATTTCCATAATTTGGCAATGTTTGGCTGTTGGGTAAAGCTGACAATCGGGAACGTTTGTGTTTGATTTTACAATAATGTCTGAATAATTTTATATAAATTATCGGTAACAAGATCGCGTTGAAATGACCACTAACTAGGCTGCACCTGTACTGGTGGTTAAGTTTGTTTATTGCTGTTCTGTTTTTGTCATCACTATAAGATACCACAGTCTCCTATCTTTAAAGTAGGCGCATAATTATTTTTCTTTATACCATTAATTGAACTTAACATATCTCACATAAAAATATCTAACTGCTAACTAAAATGTTTTTTACGATGAGACAACATAACATGCATCTGAAGCAAACAAAAACAAACAAACAAATAAAGACTCTTTGGTTGATAGTGTGTTTAATATTTAAAATGATATATAAATTTGCACTTTCAAGTAGTATTATTCAAAATCTATAAAACTAAAAAGAATAAATTTTAAACGTTTTCTTGATTTCTCATAGTATATTATACATGCTAAACCTTAAAGTGGTAATAGTGATGACTAAAACAAAACAAATCTCAGAATTTTTATTTCAGGGTGAAAGCTTCGACAACACTTAATGCTCTACAGTATCTTGAGACATAATTTCCACGTGGCTTGTCTCAAGAACTGTAGACTTTGGGAACATTTATAAATAGCATTTTAAGGGGAGATAATAATCTGCAAGCAAAGAGTTATTCCCCCTTAAATTGGTATTGATCTATTATGCTTACATTTCTATCCCTGATCTGTAATAAGCCTCAGCTGAAGTACATTAATAGAGCAATGTCCACTAAATATAAGGAGATGTAGGCAATAGATTTCTTTTTATCATGGGGGCATATCTCTTCAATGTACTTCAGTTATCAATGGCTCCTTCATTGTACAATAGCCTCACTCCTGATATAACACTTTGCTAGTCTGATAAATTTACAACAACAACACTGACTCCCATTAGCCTTTGTCAATTTTTTCTCACTTGTTGAAGGAAAACTTGGGGCTTCCTATGCCTAAATTAGGGAGTGCCATTCCATTCAATGTTACATAAAATACAGTATAATCTGGGAAACGGGAAAGTTTTTTTGCTTATTATTACTTTAAAGCTGCATGAGCTGCCAAAAAAAATATAGCGCTAAAATCAGTAACCCCTACGAACCGAAAATATGATCTAATAACAGATAAAATTCCAATAGCTGTGATGTATGAGTTTTCTTGCTTACGAAAACTAAACATACATCCCCAAGATTGGTATCAATATGTCTTGTTTTGTACTTTTAGATCAAATGACCAAGTATTAACTAATTCTGTTTCAACATAATTTAAGTGATATTTGGTACATCATGCCACTGAAAAAAACCCATAACTTAAAAGAGTTTTAACCTAATCTGTTTACTTATTTTAAGTAATCTACCAGTAGTCACAAATCTAGATAAGCTTGTTTCTATGGTAGTTTGAAGTAACCAAATGTGTGTATACACAAAATATAATATAACTACGAACTTTGGTAAGGTCGAACTAGCGTTGTAGCGCCTACTTGGCATAAGATACTATAGCAAGGAGTGTAGTTATTTGCTAGTAGGTAGTCATTGAGAACTTGTTACAGATTAGGGGTGTCGGTTCAGCTCACAGTACTGCCTCTAGCATCGGCCAACCATCCTTCCTCATCGAGCAAGCCTTTAGGTAAGTCAACAAACACTTTGCCTGGTAAGTTTTTTGTCGATGGCAGAGAATAGTCAATATGCTTTATGCTGAAGTATTAACTGTGATTTTTACCATTGTCAATGTCATTCCAATTATACTTAATATCAAGTCAAATTGTTGTCTGGAATAATCGCTATAATTTCTAATTATTTGCCCATTGTTGATTTGTTGCCAAATTCCCACGAATCCTCATAGTTTCTGGTTGCCTGAGATCCAGGTTTCTTCTCCTTACCCCCCCCCCCCCCCCCCCCCCCCTATAGCCCCCAGACAATAGGAGGGTTTGCGTGGCTGAGTCGGCAGAGTGATAGTCCCTCAGTCTGAGACAGACCTTCAGCCATTGAGGTTTGGAATCCCACGCGACAAAATGAAAAAAAAAAAATTTGTGTGGGTTTTTTCCCTTGATCTCCGTATGTGGATGAGTTAGCAGGTACTTGCCAAGGTCGGGGGTTTCCTCTGGGCAAAGAGCCCAATTTTCTCCCCTCTAAACCTGGCAACCCCATCATATAAATGAGTGTGACATATAAATCTTGAGTGTGGCATATATCAAATGAATCATTCAACCCAGACAACTGATTATGTAAGTGAAATTTAAAGTTAAAGAGCCATTGCCGGTAGTTCATCTATATATTGTTCAACTTCAAGACAAATAAAGTATTGTTACATGGTTTTTTTTAGTTGTATTTTACCCCCTCCTTATTTTCTCTTATATTTCTGGTATATTTTGTATTGCCTTATAGTCAATATCTTACTAAATTGCGCTGATAAGGTATAAATTACTTTTACCCTAGGAACAACTGACAACAGCTGCTCCCCTGTCTGGTGGGGTTGGGATGATGCTGTTACAAAAGCTGGGCTGGAAAAAAGGCGAAGGACTGGGCAAAAACAAGGATGGTCCTCAGACACCCCTCCTACTGGATGTTAAAATTGACCGGAAAGGTAGGATATGCGAGATACATTGTTAAGTTTGCTGATTTCACTTGTACAGTCAAGATTTCTGAGATCCCGTATGTTCCAGTTGACACCTCGGTCAGCATCACATGGCCGCACCAAACACTGGAAAAGGTTAGACAAATTAGCTCTGAGACGCAATGATTTTTGTTGTCACTAAGCAGCCCTGCTGGACTTTTGTAATCTTTTCAAATGTTTAGCCTGAATAAGTCACTGGCGTATAGGTCAACTCAAAGATGGGGATTCCTAAAAGGCATAATACATCAAGGCTCATTACACAGGCAATGGCAGTGTATTTATGCTTTTGTAAGCAAATCTTTTGGTGTAGATAAACACAGGGTTTTTGGTATGGATAACAAACTTATTCATTTATATTTTCAGTGGAGATACTTGCATCATTTTCAAGTGAAAACTGTATTAGTATCTGCACATATTTATATTATGATAAATTTGAAAACAATGGTCTAAATATTTTTAGGCCTGATCTCGCAGGAAGAAGGACAGAAAAAGATTCCTGCCCCGAGAGCCCCCAGAACTGCCATAAGAGATTTGTCAGGTAGGCATAAGCTACCAAATAAAGGAAAAATTTCATTGAAACCGAATTAGCTTATCATTATTTTTATCAAGAAGTACAAAATAGATCTTTCTGATGATACCTACATGTAACTCGAGAATGTAGGTTAAGGTAGTTTTTATAAGCAACAAACAAAAATGTAAATAACTCCCATCCAAGCTATTTGAAATTTTTGATTTCAATCTTTTAGTTTTCTACTTCAAACACTCAACTCATTGTGACAATTGAATTCATGAAAAAGCTCATGCCATGTTAAAGCATTAATTTCAGTCTTTTTTTTGTTCCTCTTTTCCTTGGTTTTTACCGAGTAGAGCTATAGATGGCCTTGCCAACACTAGCCTTCCAACTATGATCTGTGGGCTTATAAAACCCTCAGTCCAAAATTGAAAACTAATTTGTGAGTGGTTTAGCACTCGATTGCCATATGTGGTATGGATTTTAGGTACCAGACACACTTCTGGGTTTTCTCCAGAGAAAGACCAAAGTTCGATTCATTTTCCAACAAGCATGACAACACTGCTGTTTAAGTGAAATAATCTTGACAGTATAAAGATAAAGTCGACATGTTTGTTTCAAAATACACTGAAATGTATCTAGTCAATTGTATCCAACTTTACTTTGACAATATATTGATTACGTAGTGACTTTTGTTGTGTTTTTCAGGTAAGCACCCAGTCTCTGCCCTTGTAGAGCTGTGCAGTAAAAGAAGATGGCCCTCCCCACAATTTGAGCTGGTTGAAGAAAGTGGCCCTGCTCACAAGAAAAATTTTATCTTCAAGGTCTGTTCTTGTTTTTTGTTATGGGCATGTATGTCCAGACATGTTTGTGAAATGTATGCTCATGGGCCAATTGGCTATTGGCTATAACTTCATACATGTATATTACATGTCTAGTCGCCGGACGTTTGTCAACAATTTGTTGTCTACGCTATTCTACTGACAGCTTTGTTACTCATAGTGAATATCCATAGAGATTTGCACTGTCAGGTTTCTTTTGCGATAGACCATTTTGTTGCAGAGTTATTACCCTTTGTAATTTTGACGTTAATTTTTGTCTGGGCTGTATCTCAGTTTCTATTCCACTGACAGCATTGATACGGGAATATCCCTGGTATGCCAGAGGTGTGCACTGTCATCTTTATTTCGCATAATACCATTAACTGGCACTTAAGCCCTCGGAAAAAATCTGGTACCCAAGTGAGAAGCAAACTCACGACTCAGGGGTTAGCCCGGGTTACCAACTTTTTTTTCCGGATCCTTCAGTGTTGATTAATTTACTAGATCAGTAATTTCCGTGTTGATGATTGCAATGTCTTGCGTTATTTGTAGAGTCATAGCGATCTCTTTAATTCAAGTTTTATTCAGATGAGACATCTGATGCATGAGTGAGTTACTCTCAGTTACAATTTCACTGACAGTAATACTCACAGCAAATGTTCCTAGTTTCATATAACTACTGTATTATGTGTAGTTCTTCTGTTGAAAATTTTTTTCAGTAGAATTTATATCCGAATCGAGCATTTTTGCCTGACTGTGTTGCGAGCCGAGCACTGTCGTCTCTATGTCAGAGCGGCGATTTTAGAACGTTGGATCCCAAGATACAATGAAGCCATGGGACATAGCCATTCCATGTATATCATTCATTGAATTTAACACAAAATGTGAATTTTAAACACATGCATAATTTTGGCTAATTTAAATGCCTTATGAAAATTGTTTAACAGTTGGTGCCACTGGAATTTATATTTCTTGTATTTACTGTCCCAGGTTGCTGTGAATGGTACGTATTACCAGTCGGCTGCAGGATGTAATAACAAGAAGCAAGCTAAAGCTCTATCTGCCACAGCTTGTCTGCAGGAGTTAGGATTGGTCCCTCGCTGATGATCAGACATCAGCCCTTGTCCAATCTGCTGATGTGAAAACACTGCTGTGTAAGGGACATAATCTTTATCCCGACGTTTAACACCAACTGATCAATGTCAGATTTGTGTATAATATATTTCATACCATGTGATATGTGTTATCCAAAAACTGATATGAATGGAACTCCTACTCTGAATTTGAACCAAGTTTGTACCAAGATCATCCATACTGAGTAAACTATGTGCCAACCACGATTTTCCTAGTTTACACGAGTAAGATAGGACCTGTAAAATTCCTTCAAGATTTTGGGCTATTCAGTAACTGGTGACACTATTTAAAAAGTTTGTGAGGGCAGCGCCATTCTATTTGACATAATTTTGTTCCACAACATCGAAACTGAGCATCATGTTCAAACGAAAAATATTCACCCACAATCAAAACAACAGCCATGTTGATAGGGAATTAGTCTTTGAATACTTGTAGTATGTGTGTGAATCAACAGACAGTTCTCAATCAACATGAAATCCGTTGTGAAAGTCAGCTGTTAACCGTCGTGGAATAAATCTGAAAGCAAAAATGTTCACACTTTGTCCACTCGTGCAGTTATTTTATCTTGCTTGACGTCATATTTTTGTGGTCAAATGTCATGGCACCAACCAGTTATGATTTATCAAGTCTTCTCTCATATTGATTTTAATGCACCAGGTTTGTTAACTGAAGCAGAACATTTAGGAATATGTTTTGTTTCTTTTGAAGTCAATAAATTTTATGCTATTACTGTTCAAATGCTGATTTTTCTTGTCAAAAGTTTTTTGGGTGATTAAAAAGTGAAATATTACTGACGTTTTGAAATAGCTGTTGGTTGCTAACTAGTACGGGTTTCTGACTCCAAAATTATTATTCGTATAAATACGACTGTCAGTTTAAAAAAAATAGTCATTTTGGAGTCAGAAACCTGGACTAGTTGCTCACTTGTGCAATAGTGGAATTGTGGAAAAGTTCAGAGTTTGTTAAGTTTAACCATTTCTCCGCCTATGGTTGGAACATGTGGTATCAGTAAGGGTTAATCATTCAATGGCAGGGTCAACAGAACAACAATCTCCCTTATAGTAATATTCCTCAAAACTGACTGTCCACATAGATTTGGTTTTTTGAAGTGCTTGGACTTTTGGCTAACTCCATGCTGCTATTTTGGGTGGGTCCAGTCAACTCAAGCAGAATCTGCAAAATGCACTGTTTAACGTAATTCACGTGGGGGGGGGGGGGGGAGTTGCCAGGTACTCGCTGCAACGCCGCCATATAAGTGAAATAATCTCGAGTGTGGCGTAAAGCATCAACCAATCCATCAATGGGTCATCACATGGGTGCAAATCCCACTCAGACCAAATAGAAAAGTTTAAAATTTCTGATTGTGTTTTCCCACTCAATGGCCCTTAGTTGAAGAGTTGCCAGATACTTCCCAAATGTCAGAGGTTACCTCTGGACAAAGAATTTGGTTTACTCTTCCACTAAACCTGACAAGTTCAACGAAATACAAAAAAGACAAAGACTTTGAATAATGTTAAAAATATTTATTTAGGCTATGCAATAAAACGGGCTCATCAGATCAGAAACATTCATCTAAAACGTGCTTACATTACCATCCATTTATATGTGCGTCGAAATATAATGAAAAAACACACATGTTATTTCGGGATTTCCCTCAGTTTCAACAAGTGCCTGTGTACAACAACTTCAAGCATAACTCCATATACATCTTCCATCCATACCCTAACAAAACACATTTTTTCGGTTATAGCGTTCGATTATTTTTAATATATATTGACATTAATCTCTTGCGGTTGTTTTCACTATTGTTTGTTTCATATTATTATTCACAAGTGTGGAAGCTGCCTAAAATAATAATTTGTTTTTAAAAGAAATTTCATTTTTTCATTATTCCATACAAAAGAAGAAACTAACAGTTATTGTGGCGCAGGTTTCTAATTTCGAGTTGATAACGTTAACATGAATAATTCAACAGGTTTGCCATGTTAAAGGGAAAGAAAATCTAAGTTTTATACGAGTTTAGATGGAAAGAGTAGAGTTCATTTAGTCCAAAACAACTGTCCAATGTATGTTTTATCCCCACGTAAGCGAATAATTGAAAAAGGTGGTGTTACAATAGAGAATAAGCTCCAAAGACCATTCACAAGGCCGCCACCATTTTTTCATTAGTTTTATCCAATTATTGTGGAATAAAAATTTAAGTGCGTTCTAGAGTAGTCATGTGATGCAATGGCTTGGCTAAGAAATGATGTGCGGTTGCATACTGACCTATATATTCCGAGACAATCTTCCCACTTCAAGTTTGTCGCCATGTTTTTTTGGACCTAAATCTACCATCATACACTAGAGAGCGGTAAAAACACGTCATTATTGATCTAAAAATAGCTACTGCAACATCACGTCATCCTAAAACGGAAAAATGGCTACACAGATAAGCCACTGAAAGGACATACTTCTGTCTGTTTTTATTAGCTTGAGGGTCACTGGCGGTAATTGACGTGAAATGTTTTAAGTACTTTGAAGGTTGTTAAAGACGATAATCCCAATGTATTTCTAGAGATTTCATATCCTTTAAATGCTGCAAGGATGGTTTTCCACAAACATGGCCGCCAGACCTTTTCATAAATTCTGGTTGTCAGTTCAGCATTTGAATTTCCTTAATAACTAAGGGATTGACGTTGAAATTGATTAACTCATACAAACCGAAGATGTGTGGTAACAAATGTGCGACAAAATTCAAGAGAGCAAATCTTTTTTTTTTGTTTCTTGCAAAACTATCGAAAGCAATATCACCAAGATTGGTATATAAACGGAAAGCTCTTATTTTGTACTTCTTTATAAAAATATCAGACAATTAGCTAATTTTATATTTAGTTGCTCATGCCACTTAAATGATATCAACCAAATATTTAAAGCCTATATCAAACTTAATTTGTTGTCTCTCAGTCAGACTTAAAACTCTGACCGGTGGGTTGCGGGTTCACTCAGTATAAAAAAATGTCGAATTTAGATGTGTTTTTCACGCCATTGTACTCGCGAACGTCCTGGTTTCCTGGACTGAATGGGATTTGAACCTGTGACCCATTGGTGGAAGGCTGTTCAGATTGAGTGTCCAACGCTCTACCTACTGGGCCACGAAGGCCCCACTAAGTATATGAAACTCTCAATTACTCAAGGGCACTTTAGGCCCTTAACTCTCTCAAATATACCCATGTCACAACACAGCAAGGAAATCTGCCTGTAGTCAGATGAATAGTAATATAGAGAGCAACAAATTATAAGGTAAATTTCCTATCACAATCTTAAATGTAAAAGCCTCTGGAGTGGAAAATTTGACCAACATTTGAGTTTTGGAATGTGTCAAATACACGGTACTGTTCCTTTGTATTAAGCATTTCTTTAGTGTGTAGCAGTGATTTATTTTCCAGAATTTCTAGCTCCCTCCTTTTTGCGGGAAATTCAACCTCTTGATTGGACGACTGCTTCTGCGAAGCAAACTACGCCTAGAATAGTTCCTACGTCATAACTGATTCTTGTTCCCGCATGTCTTTTCTTCACACCTCCCCATCTTTTACTTCCACTTCTGAAGTATGGGCCAATTTCTCTGCCTGTTGGCGTCTGTATATAGGTCTTATTGCAACTGAATGAAAAATACATTAACAATTAGTTCAATTGAGGCAATGCTGTTTTGTATAAGAAAGCTCTCGTCTGCCAATCAGAAGATATGACGTGTATTTATCTGATTCACATTTATATGCAGATTAACTGTTTTCGAATTTCATTATGCTCTACATAACTTAAGTGAGTTGGTCGCCATGCAGAGCCAGATCCCCAAGTGAGTTGGTCAACAGATCCCCGCAGATCATCGCGACCATGAATTCAAAAGATTGAAATAATTGCAAGTACCGATTTAACTTGAAGTAAGCAATTGACCAGGGCTTTCCTCAAAACACTGGGAATGGGAACTTATATCGTCAACATTACGTTAGTTGTAAAGTTACGTTGGGAGTAATATTTTGAGGAGTTCAATAAGTAAGTGTCTTCAAGAGAGTGAGTATAACAGTATATTCTGGTTATATTTCGGAGTACACTTTCTTGAAACATGGCAGAAATTCTCTACCAATTGTGAGTGACTCCAGTTTTATCCAATATCTCCTAGTCCGCGTTTCTGACTCAAAAACTACTATTTTTTTATGCTGACAGCTGTATTGCAAAATACTTCATTTTGGAGTCAGAAACCCAGACTAAAATATCCCATGCCTTGATAAGATATGGCTTTGTCAAACCTGAGACTAATAGGAAGATCCCAGGTATAAGTACCAGGTCAAACTTACTTATTAACAGGACTCCAACCAGTAGAGAGGCTGTCATGACGATATTGGCATATAGTACATCAACTTTAGCTATCATAGCTCGTATTCCTAATGTAAGAACAATGCCCCAAAACTGAAACAGAAAAAAGTAAATTTAATATAAGATCTACTTGAATACAAATGGCCACCATCATTTAAATTTTCCTTTTACGTATACTATAGTGTCTGTCTGAACATGACCTCTATTATCACTACCCATCTTCACTCAAACTTATGTAGAAGAGTTGCCAGGTATACTTGCCGAAGGTCGAGGGTTTTCTCCGGGCAATGAGCCCGGTTTCCTCCCCCACTAAACCTGACAACGCTGCCATATACAATCTAAGTCATAGTGAAATAATCTTGTATCCCGAGTAAAACATCAATCAATCTATTATCATTATAGAGCTTAATTTAAAGCATTGATTGTTTAGTGCCATGGATTCCACCACAACCTGGGGTGGCTGGGGTCTGTATTCATAGTTTCTGAAGATATCTTGGAATCATAGAGTACCGGTACAAAATCTATTACATCATGCATCAAAATGAGATCCTAACCAAGGGAACTTGAGTTTATAGTATTCGAGGGGCCTGAACGATCGGCCTCTATGGTGCTGAGAATCCAACATAAACTCCCTGATATTTGCACCATTGTTTTTGAGAAATACAGAAAGACCACGCAGACAAGATTTCTCGGCTAGGTTTTCGAGATAGTGAGCTGACCACATTATATGCCTGTTAACTGAGGTGATTTTAGAAGACGTACATAAGATATGATATTTCATCCTGACAGAAAAACTGAGTGAAAATGTTATAGCTCACCTGTGCTGATGCGTTCAGTAGTCCAGATGAGGTGCCCTCTGGTTCAGGGTATGTTATTTCAGCAGCAAACTCAAACCCAACAGGCAGAAAACCCGTCATGAAAAATCTGTTAAAAACACGAAATGGATCCAGTGTTAAAAAAGAGAAGCAGATGTTCAAGAAATGTGATTACATGTTTTCCGAGAGTAACATGTTGAAATGCTTAAAGCGGCATGAGCTGCCAAAATTCATACTTTTTTCATAATTTCTGATCGTTACGACAGTAAGAGGTTTTGAAGGCCATCGAAGAACTAAATGATTGGCATTGGAATGAGGAAAATCCATACAGTATGTGACCTGTACGAACCGAAAACGTGTTCGAAAAGTAAGCAAATTTAAATAACCGGGACGACCATTCATTCATTCTAAGCCAAAGTTAGTTTAAAACAATACTTTATCGTACATTTTCGAGACCAGAAGCACTAAAAAGCTTCTGAATTATACGTCTTGAGAAAAATAGACAATAATTTCAACATTCTGTTTTAACGTCAAAATATCAACATTTTGGCAGCTCATGCCCCTATATAATCACAAAATATACTTTTCTGCTTGATCGACCATCCTTATAATATTATGAACATTCGGTTATATGCCTGTTAGTAGTCCGGGTTTCCGACTCCAAAATGACTATTTTTTCATACTGACGACCGGCGTAGATGTATTTTTTGGCGTTACTTTCTAACCAACGTAGCTCTTCAGTATGGGTTGCTATGGCAGTTACGTAAAAACTTCTCCAGAAAATCTCATAGCAGTTATAGAAAACACCATAAAATCTATTCATTTAGTCAATGGAGGCATAAGGATGTATAGTAAAATTGGTATATGAGAAGGGTTCACTAGTCCGAAGGTTCACTAGTCCGAAGGTTCACTAGTCAGAAAAACGGGTTCACTAGTAAGAAGGTTCACTAGTCCGAAGGTCCACTAGTCAGAAGGTTCACTAGTCCGAACGAGAGGGTTCACTGGTTCGAAGGTTCACTAGTCCGAAGGTCCACTAGTCCGAAGGTTCACTAGTCCGAAGAACAGTACCGATATCATCCTCCAAACGATAATAAAGCCCATAGGGCATAGGCCTGCCCAGACCAAAGGATAGTTTCCTCAGCATCATTTTCCCACGAGACAGTATCCCTTAGTCTTTGCTGGTCTAAAGTCGAGACAGTGTACAGTTAGGAATTTATGATTTCTCCATAGAAAAAGGAAATATATAATTCGACGATTTTATGCACAGCCACGGGGGGGGGGGGGGGGGGGGGATAAAATGACATTGAATTTCCTTAGGAGGTATGCGGGGTATATAAAACCGTCGAACTAAATATTTTATTTTTCCTTAGGAACTCTACAGGGTTTTGCGCATGACATGACCTGTTCAATTTAAATCCTTTTATTTATAAGATAATTTGTCGACTTTGTAAACGTTCACATATATAAGTGAAGAGTACTTTTTATTTTTCATATCTGTTCAAGTATACGTATCGCTACTCAGATTTGTTTTATTGCTTCAATAAAATGTGTATCAGTACCACTGTTTAGTTTTTCTCATCCAAATAGTGGATGGTCTTATTCGAGATATAGCGCATTATTTCTGGGATGTTCGGACTAGTGAACCTTCGGACTAGTGAACCTTCGGGCTAGTGAACCTTCGGACCAGTGAACCTTCGGACCAGTGAACCTTCGGACTAGTGGACCTTCGGACCGGTGAACCTTCGGACCGGTGAACCTTCGGACTAGTGAACCTTCGGACTAGTGGACCTTCGGACTAGTGAGCAGTTCCCTGGTATATTATGATTGAACAAGGACCACATCTATGCGGTACTAACCCTAAAGATCCTGCCGTCAAATATACTACCCACAGACGGTCGATATTTAGAGTAAACGTGAAGGCAGCCATTCCCGCCAAAGACATGAAGTAGATGAACAGCGTCGTAGATCTGTGAAAATAAAAGAAACATTTAACGTATAGTAAATATTCCTGCCTGGAAACAATCTCACCTACGAAAATCGAGTAAAAACAGCACTCAGACATTTTCCCTCCCTTTTTTTCTTTGGACCGAGTGGGATTTCGAACTTGCTACCAAAGAAGCAATTTTTACAGATAGAACCAAGGTTGTAATCCGGATTGCAGTTGGTACCAGGGAAATCACCCCACCCTCGTGGATCTAAACAAAATCCACTCCGAAAAAGTATATAGTATTGGATATATTTGTGAACTTTATCTGAACGCGTTGCCGTGTCGTTGTATCTCTTCACTATGCATCCATTGGTAACTATACGCTTCGTATGCGATGCGAGTACAATGATTGTTTTAAAACGGGAAATGTTTCTACTTTATTGGTTGGATCCTGTATTAACTGTGTGATTGGCTGCTTGTTGGATTCTTGCTCGATCTCTTTGATAATTGATTATTCGACTGATTGATGGGTCCATAATGGATTATTGAAAGATTAATTGGATTATTGGATAGCGTTTCACTTCTTCATTTTACTGGTTGACTGCAGTTTTGGTTGGGTTGGTCAAGTTCTTTTTTTGGATTTAAAATTGTTTGTGTGTTTCTTGATTGACCAATTGATTATTGATTACTACATGATTTAACTGGTTGGATTCCTGGTTGAGTGATTGGTTTCTTATAGCTAATGGATCTAATTCCTCGTTGTTCAGTTATCTATATATTTCTTGACTAAAACAACCTTGGAGACAAGTTTCTAGCTGTCTTTAAAATGGGGTATGCCAAATAGAAATAGGTTTAAGACATGTTTGCGAACTCTTTTTAAACGTGGGTTTCTTATACTAATGAGAAATGATTAGGGCATCACCACGTGTTGTTCACAAACAATTTACTTCGTTATGATGCCTTTATCATTTCTCATGATATTTGATTGGGGTGATGACAGACAGGAGTTTGGCTTTAGTCAGTAAATTTGTTTGTGCAATACTCTGTTATATATTGACAAAGTTTTGCGAATTATAGCAAGAATTCAGGTAAACTGAAGTTTCCAACGCTGCTTACATGGAGAATGTACTTTAATGTAGTGTTTTGAACTAACGTAGGCCTAACATAAAGAATGCTATTTAAATGTTATTTAACGTTTATTTTTTGGAATACTATTTGCTTTTGTACAGGCCACATACTTTATGGATTTCCTCATTTCAAAATCGATCATTTGACATTTCGTTGAACTTCAAACAATCTTATTGTCTTATATTTATGAAAAAAGTTCGAATTTTGAACAGCTCATGTCAACTTTATCCATTGCAATGGTAGCTGATTTAATGGCTCTAAAGAGAATATTGATTAATGGATTGTAATAGCCCGTGTATAGCTAATGAATTTTGTACATACTCATGAATTTCAGTACAATATTATCATAGTTAGTGATACAAAAATATTTGCAGTAGGCCTACATATCTTGGAGCCTGTTTCATCCGCGCTCGTAAGTTACTTACGTAACTGTCATAGCAACTAACTTTCTAACTAATAGTTTATATCTTTAACATTGCTTTCGTTTTGTTATATATTTATTATGTTTTAAATGCTACGTATTACATATAATTATATATACATTGTACCTGTCCTGTTGTGGGCTCTTATTTCTGTACAATAATGTTAAAGTTAAAATTAGCAACGTATACAGCTGTATCTCTGCAATATGGGATGCCATGGGAGTTACGTAATAACTAACACTACGCCGCTTTGTGAAACAGTCAATACATTTCATTTTCGTGTTTGATCACAACGATTAAACAAGGTTAATTTAATGGTATTGCATAATGATAAATTTCAAAATCTGATTGATTTATTGATTAATTGGTCTATTAATTGATTGATAGTGAACAAGTTGGTTGATGTGATTGTCTGGTTTAGCGATTATAGAAATCACTGATTAGTTGATGAAATGACAAAATCTACTATATATAACACATTTGACATTTTGGATAAATATATATATTGATCTATCGATTATATTGATTCATGATGCATTATAGTTAATTATGTATATATGTGTTGGTGCAGGGATGGGGGGGTTTAATTGAGGGAAAAAAACACAGTGCATATTTCAAAAACCTTTTTCGTAATATTTGGTGGCCCTAAAGAGGACCAGGGTTTTTTGTAGAAATCCAGAGTCAGAAAACACGACTCTTTCTCAGTTGTAGTTGTCCACGGGACAGGTTTTCTTGTCTTCTCCAAGATATTTTTGAAGATCATCCGTTCCACCAAACTTCCAGTGTTAACGGTAAATTCACATCCATTTCCCTTCTTAGGGTAAATCATCAGACCTCTTCAGAGATCTTGCCTAGCGGGGGCGGCGAGTTGCCCGAACCATTACTGGTAGGCGGTCCGCCGCCACCTAACCGTCCTCTATCACGGGAGAACGGCCGGCTTTATTTCATCCTGTGCTGTCTTGCACAATGAAGCTGGGACTGGCATTTTGCTTCCTGGTTACCTCTTCGAACGGCCGTTTATGCACTCTGAGATTAAAAATCTAGGGCTACTAAACCGTCTCCAAGGCAACCAGGATTTTTCAGTCATCTCCAACTTGTTCAGCATCAGAATCAGTGTAGTTGCGCCTTCCTTACTCCCGAAGTCGTCAAGCCGCTTCTTGGTTACCTCTTCGAACGGCCGTTTATGCACTCTGAGATTAAAAATCTAGGGCTACTAAACCGTCTCCAAGGCAACCAAGCTTTTCCAGTCATCTCCAACTTTATCAGTATCAGGAGTCAGTAGCATCATCCAAACTTCGGGAACGTGAAGGCGACTTTACATCTGCCGGTAAGACATCTTCTACACCCAAAGGGTGTGACGTCAACCGATTGTTCAGTTGTAACGGGAGAGGAATAGGCCTAATTCTTCGACGTGACAACGTTTTCCCGTTGCTTATATACCACGAGCGCGGACGTCTGAGAAAACACAGCGTTACGTCATCAGGATCGAAGGCGCCCAAAGAAAACGTTGTGCTTCCTTGGTACTTTATAACTTGCTGTTATCTTTAAATTTTGCAACATATCTCTCCGATTTAATCTCCATTTCAAAAGTAATCATTTCCTAATCACATCCTTCAAGTAACTACAAAAGCTTGTGAATACATTTACCGGAGAAAGATTCCACCACGCTAAAATACTGCTGCATAGAAAGTTGACTTGTTCCTGTTTACTGGATAAACGCCTTTTTTTTAGGTAAAATATTCCCCAGAAGTAAACAATATTTCACAAACAGGTAGAAAAAATGCCAATCTTTGCATTTAACACAAACTTTCGCCGCTGATCCTTTGAAAACGTCGTTAAAAGTAATGTTTTTCCGTCGGCCAACGCACATTTTTCTGGCATTGTAGCGTCCCACCCAGAACGACGTTAACTAACTTCTTGCGTCTTGTGACGCCGTTTACGTGCTGACGTCACACTGCCCCGATCATTTTGTTGCGGTGTATTGCGTAAGCTGAGATTGACCCCATAATATAGGCCTCATCTATACATAGATATAGGGAAGTTTTAATTATTGTTCTGGAAAATTTTACCAAGGATATGGAAAAGGTCTCATCTCTGATGGTATAAATGCATGCCAACATATTTTCATTTTAATTCTAAGTATTTAATCATTTAGATATATTATTCCAACCAGTTAGTATCTGTCATATATATTTTGCTTTATACCAGCAGAGGTATCTTATACTAATGGTTGATTGATTGTTTGGTGTTTCACGCCGCGCTCTTATACTAACGAGAAATGATTAAGGCATCCGCACGAAGTTAGTTGCTTGTGAACAACACAAGCTTTCGACGCCTATACCGGTGTCTTTATCTTATAGTTAGTAATTGGTAGTTAGATCAGATAATAAACTAAAACCTTATCCCACATATTGCTGGAAGAAAAGGGGATGCAACTTACATACGCTGGACCCTTATACAAATCAACAAGTATGATATGACAAAGTGAACATGGATATACAGCTGAATTAAAAGTAGAAAGTGAGTATTATAGGTCAATTCTAATTCTAATCTTACTTATAAGTTTTGGTTTTATCCAACCAGACTCCAGCGACCGCAGCTCCTAGAATTCCAGCCAGTACTATTGTTAGACCTATTCTTCCAGCCGATTGTTCTTGATTCTGCAAAGTCAGATAATAAGAAATGTGTTTCAAATTTCATGAATAGGTGACCCCTCTGCACAAACACATGTATATAGGCATAAATATATAGGCCTACATGTATGAAGTATCATACCCACTGGCAAATAGATAAAACACGATAGAGACACATGGGTGCGGCTAGTAGTTTCTGGACATGTATAGAATTTTCCTAAACATCAGTTGAACGTGAGCTGACAGTAAAAATGTTGGCGTAATGATCAAAAGATATATTTATTTTCTTAAAATTTCCGACCCCCCCCCCCCCGCGGCCCCTCCCAAAAAATTACCCCAAGGCGCTGCATAAATGATAATTAAGCTTTTAAGGAAAATTTCACAATCCCGTTTAACGTGGGTTCAATTTCGATGAGAAATAGTTAAGGCATCACCACGATGCAATCGTATTCTCGCGAGATCTCATTCGGGTGTGGCTACAAGATGGACCTCGTACGACTTAACACGTCATAACGCAGGAATTCTCACATGCCAGCTTAGGAAACATTTTTTTAAATCTGTAAGAAATATATACCAATCCTGACATGACACTTTACGTGAATATTTACTTGGAATTAAAAGACAAGTTAAACAAGTAACGAAACGCAGATAGTCAATTTCCCGAAGTAGGCTATTGTCATAAACTGTACGATGCATATTCAATGGATGCTAGGGCCTGGAATGTTAGCAGTGACTAACTTTATTATCCTTCAACCAAGTTTGTTGGCAATTGCTGGGTTTTGATTGGTCGATTACCAGGGTTGTATAAACCCGTACACCCCGTCTGATTTATCTTCGAAAAACCGAAAACATGTCGTATGAGGATCTCTTATAGACATCTAAGCTTCATTAATTGTGCACAGATTTTATTTCAATCTACTTTAAACTCAATTCAAATGGATAAACGAAACATAAAATTCTTCATATATCGATCGATAACGTTGCTAAGTATACAAGGGGCGTAACTCTGTATGTCGTCTGTCTTTACTCGGTCCGTTTGGTTCGTACTTTTGACAATAGACGTGTGAAATATCTCGAAATATTAGCTCTAGTTAAAATATGTTTGCAGTAGATAGAATCTATGGTATTAAATAGATCATAATGCAAGCTGACGATTTGCACAAACAATGAAGTCATAACTCTGATTAAATTAACACCAATAAAAGTAGGCTATCAGGTATAGTAGGGCCTATATAGGCCGATAGAGGTTAAAATGAATCTGCGAGAATTCTCTGTCTAGCAGTTTCGGGTTTCGGGATAATAAATTCGTCATTGATATTTTACTCTGGGTGTATGAATCTTTCCGCTCAGGGCGTATGATTATTAGAAGGGTCACAACGCTTCATACACCCAGGGTAAATTATCCATAGGGCTAACTATAGATATCCCTATTCAGGAGAGGAATAAAAAATGCGGGTAAATGCGAACAAACGCCAGATTGAATTTCAAGATGTTGTTGTTTGGAATGATAAAAAATCACGCGAGCAATTAACTTTCGGGTGAAATCAACCCTCGTTGCAATGTGTTGAAACTGGGATGAATATATTCATCCCAGTTTGAAATGACCGCTTTTAGCGTTAGAGGTCACTTTTTGACTCCAAGAATAAGTTGACTTTGCATTTTTTTATTGCACTACGATGCTCTACTAAGAAATAATGCCTTATTATTTCTCACTATGACGACATCCCTGTGTAGTAAAATGCCACTTTTATGCAATAAGAAATAAAAACGTGTTCCCGTATTTTGCCAGATCTATTTTCATAAGGCGATGGAACTTCTTGTTGATTTTTTAAAATTTTTACTAAAGTGTCAGTCATCACGTGTGATCTAAATACATGCATATTTCGTATAATACTTTCTTTTACATGTCAGTATACTTATGAGACTTACCGGAAAATAGTTTAAGACTAAAGTGTTTAGTAAAGTCGACACAGCATAGAAACAACCGGTATTTACACCTGTGATGAGAATAACACAAAGTGTAATAACACAAAGTAATAACACAAAGTAACACACAAAGTAATAACACAAAGTAAGTTCGAGACACAGAGGGCCTCGGGTTCGAATCCCACTCAGCCTAAAGCAAATTTTAAAAAAAAATACTGGAGAGCTTTTTTTTCACTCGGTCGCACAATGTGGAAGAGTTGCCCAGTTTCCTCACCCACTTAATCTGGCAACGCCGCCATATAATTGAAATAATCTTGAGTGCGGCGTAAAACATCAATCAATCGAGCCTCAAAAAGTGAGACAATGAAAATCTAGGATGGTTTCAGAGAGATGGCGTAAAGATTACTTCGCTCAAGTAAAAGTCTTCCTCCGTATTTCAATATTTCTGACATTTATTGATAGTCGACCAGGTACCGACCAATAAATATCCAAAGATAAATAACGATGTACCGAGGTAGACATTTAATATTATTGAATTAGCGCAAAGATGATGTGCACTGGTGAACAACATACATGGACTAGTTGCAACTTGGGGTAAACTGACGTAAATTGCAATTGCGTAAAGATGCATATTGGCCTACACAATTTTGAAAAAAAATAGCTGAGAATATCAAAATTTTATTTAGCAGAAAAAAGGTCAACATTTAAATCAGGAAAGTTATACAGGCAAACGGACTTACCGTAGGCCAGGACAAGAATCATAAATCCCCTGTGTTTGAGAAGATTGTTTAAGGACTCTTTGTAGCCAGTGGTAGCCAGGGATTGCATCGCTAACTGTTGGGCTCGACTCGGAGGCCGTGGGGGCTGTTCTTTGAAAACTGAAAATGCGTAGGGAAAATTAATTCCAATGTAATCAGCCCAGATAAGCCCAGAGTTCGCCTTTTTATCGTACTTGTCTTTATATACCCATGCGTGTAATTAGAGGTATATGTCCGGTTAAATTTAAATAACTGGGACGACCATTCATTCATTCTAAGCCAAAGTTAGTTCAAAACAATACTTTATCGTTCATTCTCGAGAAAAGAAGCACTAAAAAGCTTCTGAATTATAGGTCTTGAGAAAAATAGCCAATAATTTCAACATTATGTTATAACGTCAAAATATCAACATTTTGGCAGCTCATGCCACTTTAAGTCACCACATTGGAACAAATGATACGGATTCTGACGTTGATTGAATTATTTGTCTCGAATGAAATCTAACTGAATTAAAGGGTTGCTCCTCAATACAGCTGTGCGGGCTCAGTCGGCCGAGTGATAGTCCCTCGAAGCGGCGTGGGTTCGAATCCCACTCAGGCCAAATACATGTTGAATAATTTCTGAATGAACTTTTCACTGGATCTCCGTATGTGGAAGAGTTGCCAGGTATTCACCGAAGGTTCCTCTCCCAATAAACCTGGCAACCCCGCCATCTAAGTGAAATAATCTTGAGTGCGGCGCTAAACATCTATCAATCAAAGCTGAATAGAGTAAGTTGCTATATAAAAAAAACTGTAAGTTCGGCATTACATTTATACTTAGCGCCATTAAAAACGCACGGTTGAATTTTATGTTTCTACCCCAGTAAGGCTATTGGCCATTTACGTTTTGTTGTTTATTGTTAGTTCGAGTTGAGTTGCAATAACTGGATAACCTGTGGTGTTCCCGACGCGCCTGTCGTGAACATTACGCAACATTTCCTAATATCGTCAATTGAGTGTTTCACCGTCACTGAGAACAGCTTTCAGGGCTCATTTGTCGTGGGTTCAACACTTTACACGAAGCTCAGCATAAAGACGAAAAAAATCAGAAAACGTTACCATGCCCGACTTACGACACAACAAAGGGAACGTGCCATTGACATGTTACAGGCGGGTCTCAGTTGTGCCGCCGTAGGACGTCACATGCAGTGTCATCCCTCCACAATTAGTCGCCTCAGAATCAGGGAACATGAAACTGGCAATGTTGCCGACCGACCACGCCCTGGTCAGCCAAGAGTCACTACAGCCCGCCAGGATCGGTACATCGGTTTGTTGCACACACGTGACCAATTTCGCACCGCGACACAGACAGCTCGTGAGACAGTGGGAATTGGAAGGCCCAGGGTAAGCCTCAGCACCATCCGACGCCGTCTCCAACAGATACAGATGCATGCACACATCCCCTACCGAGGGCCCATATTGACACCCGCCGCACGCCAAAACCGTTTACGATGGGCTCGAAATCATCAGAGATGGCGTATCAATGATTGGAACTCTGTCCTTTTCTCTGACGAGTCTCGTATCTGCCTTTATCGTCCTGACCGACGTCAACGTGTGTGGCGCAGACGTGGTGAACGTTTCGCAAATAATGCATGTGTGAGGGAAGGAAATCGCTGGGGTGGCTGTAGTGTTATGGTGTGGGGAGGTATCACTTCTCGCAGACGAACTCCCCTTGTCATTGTTGATGGCAAACTGAATGCTCAGGGTTACGTTGATAACATCCTTCGACCTGTGCTGCTTCTATTCCTCCAAGCCAATGCTGGCGTCACGACGTTTCAGCAAGACAATGCGCGCCCACACTCTGCAAGGTTGACACAAGACTTCTTGCAACAGAATAATGTGAACATCATGGAATGGCCAGCTTACTCCCCCGATCTATCGCCCATAGAGCACTCGTGTGATCAGCTTAAGAATGCCGTTGCACAACGTCAACCCAGGCCACGCAACCGACGTGAATTGAGCCAGGTAGTGCAGGAAGAGTGGGACCGGATCCCACAGCACTTAATAGCCACCCTCATCAGGTCCTTGCGTCGCAGATGTACTGCTTGCGTTGATGCCCGAGGTGGACATACCCATTATTGAATGATGACACCTTAAATTTCTGTATCAACGATTTGTTTGCAAGGAATAAAAGTCACCAGGGTTTCACATATTGTCAATTCTTTGTCTCATTGTGACCAATGCCTTGTTCTTCAATTTAAGAGTATACTTACAATATTTTATAATTTACATTTCTCAAAATATTTTACATTCTTTGGGTCGTGCGTTTTTAATGGCGCTAAGTATACATTAAAAAAAAAAAACAGCTTTCGACGCGGATAAAACGTAGAGATATGTAACCATGCTTGACAGTTACGTAAAAACTGCCGATTTGTGAAAGAAGTGTTTATGCTTCAATATCAGATGTACCTATGAGAACCAGTAGAAATAGAGCAGTTGTAACACCAGCCGTCCCATACATCATCATGCGAAGATCCTGTCCGACTACCACAATATCATCACTGTTAGGGACGATCACAGGGGGCAATAAGAAACCTATAGCCACACCGACCTAGGGACAGGATATTAAAGGCTAATAGTAATATGCAATGCAAGAAGCTGAATTCAAACACAAATAAAAACAAGGAACAGGATAATATGGCAAATCTGGGATAAAAGTTTTGTAAGAATTGTAATTTTTTTCAAAGACAAGTGTTGTGTGCTTGGGAGTGTCTCATCAAGCAACCAACCAACAATGGAAATATAATCTCTTAAAATTGTGATTCGATGGATGTATGTGATTGGAGCCCCTCCAGAGACAGGCCACATGTAAATAGACCTATGGTCTTCTCCATTGTTGAACACCAAACAACGAATCAATCATTCCAATCGCGGGTTCGAATCCCACTCAGACCAAATACACATTGGAAAATTTCCGAGTGGATTTTTCACTCAATCGGCGTATGTGGAGGAGGTGACAGGTGTTCACTGAAGGTCGGGCGTTTCCTCCAGACAAAGAGCCCGGTTTCCTACCCCACTAAACCTTACAACCCCGCCATATGGCAAATCATCCATCAGTCAATCAATCAATCATGTGAGACATATTTTTTGTTATCACAAGAAAGTTGTATCAATTATCACAAAAAAGCCATTTCTGCATCTAAACGTCTGGAAAGAGGTCTTCGTATTTTGTAACTTCAACTGCGTCATCATTTCGTTCCATTAATCTGATTGATTATCATAAAGGAAATAAACATCCGGCTTACCTGGTTACCGAAGACCCCTAAAGACGTTGCCGTCGAAACTTCATCCGGACCAAACCAGACGGCAGCTAACCGCGGAGGGATACCCAGCACAAATAACTGAGCCACAGCACAGACAGTCTGAGCGAACATAAGCACTGGGAATCTATCCGGGGTAATACTTATACACTTTAACCAGGCCCCTAAACAGTTCAGAAGGGTAGCGATAAGTGAAGATACGCGAAGACCTTTTTTGTCCAAAAGCCAGGTGGCCGGCAATATTAACGGAATGTAAGCAAGCATATAAACCATAGAGAGCCAATCAACAGTCAGTTCCGCTTCATACTGTACTGTCGGCAGACTTTCGTTGTAATAACGTAACACAATATTAGCTATAATGTTCAGATGAATCCATTGGTATGCATTACTCATGGAATATGCACAAAATATGGCCAGCATTATCCAACGTCTCTTAAAAGGTCTTGGTGGTTTGAAATAAGATTCATGATTGTATCGAGCTGAACCGTCTGATGGAAGTAAATTGACTGACCCGCCATTTTCCATTTTTTGCGGGTTTTTCTTCCCTCCGGAACCTGTGTAAAAATATAAAGTGAAAAGCATTTTAGAATCAGAATCAATAAAGCCTTTTATAAAGTCTCATAAGACTAAACGGTTTTTCAAAAAGTCGAATACAATTTAAAGCTCTGTATGCTTGACGTATTTGGTCTTGGGCTATTACTTATACCAGTCGTTTTCCCGAAGTTCAAATTAATACCGGGAAACTATATAAACGGGAGTAAGTCGACACATACTAAATCCAAAGCATGGCACAAGTAAAATGACTTAAGAAAAACAGACTGTTCAGTTTATTAACTGCGTTGCTATTGCAGTTCCGTACAAACTTACGCTGTAGGGCTTTGTGAAACAGGCCCCTGGGCCATATGGGGCAATTACAAAGTGGCATACAATGTGACATAAATTGGCTTATAACATGACTTATTGACAAGAATAAGTGCCCTATAATGGGACTTATTTATTATAAACTGACCTGTATTGGGGGTTGCCTATTCTAAACTGACCTATAATGTGACTTATTTATTGCAGACTGGCCTATAATGTGATTTATTTATTATAAACTGGCCTATAATGTGATTTATTTATCATAAACTGGCCTATAATGTGATTTATTTATTATAAAGTATGACCTGCTTGTTACTCTCCCAGGTAGAAGTACCTTGCACACTTTATTGCCTGTTTAGTGCGGGTGAACTTAGTTCTTTACGGTTTCAGTATTTGTTACATATGAAGTCGATAGATGTAGGCCTACGTGTTACATACGCTTGTTCTATTTAGAAAAAAAGTACGCGAAAGCTATGGTGCAATAAATCAGATCTAAGACGAACGATGGAGCTAGGGGATGAAGGGAACTTACTTAGATAACTGCCTGAAGATGGCTCCCCGATGCAGCATTTGTTGATGGGTGCATACTGTATCTCGTCGTGGTCGGATCGCGGTGTGCCCATGAGGGCAAAACTTCTCGTTCCTGACATTGCCTGCTAGTCTTTCCTTCCCCCCAGCTAATAATGTTTAACTTCAGACCATGAGCTTTTCTCTGTTGTGGTATAATACCATGGGTTTAGAAACTAGGTGTTATATATCTCCTAAACTATCACATTTCAACCAAACAATTAACACCATCAATTTAAATATGATACGCCACGAATGAAGACTTTATAACCAATTTAGCTGGTACTTGTTTCCGATTGCCGTGCGCTATTAGCCGTTAATGAGCACACCAAATGCTGACTATCTAACTGGGATTGTATAACATGCATGCCAAAATGGCGATTTAATTTAACCTGAATATTTATTAATTAATCTTAAAGCGTCTTAATTACGTGTTCATATCGTGGACTAAATTATAACTCGTATTTAGTCTCGTATAGAGATCTATCATCTGTTTTGACCATTGCAGTTAAATGTTTTCTATGGACCAACAAAGACATCAATCTACACCAAATTGAACATTATAGGAGCCCATTATGTCATTGTCACAGAAATGATTGTCTTAGAAATGATTCTTTCGGCCCTTTCTTTGTTCTATTGCCAACATAGGAACCTTGGAATAGAATGAAATAATTTTAACAAAATAGTAAGGTTCGTCTTATATCATGAGAGAAGAATTCTCTCATATTATAGTAGATATAGTGTTTGAAAAGCATCCGATTTTATAATTGTGGGTCTTTACGGGAATAAGCTCCCCAAAATTCCATCCTTTTTTTTTACCACACACAATTTAATTTTATTCATATCAATTTGAAAATCAGGAAATTATTGAATATATTTTTTCAAAGAGGTATAAACTTTCAACTTTTTATTGACAGTTTACTCGAGAATACGCATTAAAGTAGCTACCATTTTTTGTGAAAGCAAAATTTGAAAATTCTTTTTCTTCAATACATATATTAAACTTTCAAAACCATGGCAAAACTTTCGAATTTTGGCAAAAATGATAATTTCACAGTTTTACTATCTGGGAAAAATACAAATCTATTTTAAAGGCATTTTGCTTTTTTAGAGGCGAGCATAAATACATATACATTAATGGCCCTAATCGTTGGACTTGTCCACATGTGCCCAGGTGACTTGATTTTCAAAATATATTATCCGGTAGAGGAGAAAAATGAGGGGGAAATGAGTATCAGACATCTACCCACGTGATTGGACTGCATGTTTTTCTGGCCAGGAAATCTCCTCGGTGATATTTTTGAAAAAAATTATCTCGGTATACATGGCACAAACGCCAATGAGTGTAAGTTCGATTCCCAAAACCGGGTTATATGTAGGCCCTACTTGTCCTACCTTCAACATATCAAGGTCAAGTGTATGACATCATTAAATAGTGTCAATAACTTGCAAACTAAATGAGTTTAGTTAATAATAAAAATGCTTGAGGTTAGTGTCATTTAGAAAGTGAGTTAACAGTATTCTCAGTATTTCTGGTATTACACTGGATTACACTGTCTTCTACCGATTTTGGGTGACGCCCGGGTCCCAGACTATGGCACGTATCACGAGCACTAATTAAATGTATATGTTGGCTATAGCACCAATAAAACCTACTCATATATAAAATAAATATACATATATGCCGGTGTATACCTTAAGTGTCTAAACGACCTACATTACTCGTCATTACTTACATGGAGGTGTGCTTCGTATCGCTCCATAGTTGGTCGTCATCTTTCGGTATCAATGTGGACTCTAACCAGGCGATTTGGTTTTTATTATCAGTCAGATTTATTTATGGCGTGTACTCGCATGATAATGCGTGGATATGCTTATAGTTACAAATAGTAGATTTGTCGCAGCTTAAAATGAAGCCATATAAGAATTCACCACATCTATCGCAAATAGACCAATTGCCTTTTTACGTTACTGAATTTGTAAATTAACCGACACTGATTGACCCAGATTCCGGGCCAGGGTGAGGATCGAACTATCAGGGTCATCATGACCGACCGACTGAAAGTATATTCTCCAGGATTTAATACATCGGCGTGCAATCATGCGTATCGCTACAAGAGATTGTAAACGAAGTGGTCAATCCGAACGCTTCAAACCTCGGTGGTCCAGTGGGTTAGAGCGATCGATCGTCCCTCAGTCCCGCACAAGACCTTCCATCGATGTGGCGCCATGTAAGTGAAATAATCTTGAGGACGGCGTAAAGCAACAATCAATCAATGTTGATGTAGTGTTTCGAACAAACTTAGGCTTAGAATGACTGAAAGGTCGTCCCAGTAATTTAAATTTTGCTTTCTTTTCTGATAGTATTTCGGTTAGTATGGGGCTTTTTCCTGATTTCAAAGTCAATCATTTATTTTTCCCTCATTATCCCTCAATCCCTCTTAATGTCGTGACAATCAAAATGTATATAAAAAAATGAATTCTGGTAAAAACAAAAAAATTTTGAAGTTGACACACTAGTACATAGGTAATAATATCTTGTGAACTAATTAACAGGGCCTATTATATTTGTAGGTTAGTACTATACACATGTTGCTGTATGTGTGTATACTGATCCCAATCATGCCCAGATGTTTACCTCCGTTTCGCTTCAGAACAAAGTCTCGCATGCGAAGATTAATATAACTTCTCTGTTTAGATTGTACTGATCCTTCACCACCGAGAAGCAGCAACAAAGAAACATCGTGAAATTGAACGAAAAAACAGTAATTCTACGAGGGCCTATTAGTTTTCCGTCTTTAACAGCATTTTGCACAAGCGAAAACTTGGTTTTGAGACGAGAGAATCTGTGTGTCGAAGAAAATCAAGCGTGTATCATAAAAATGATACCTTTAAGTAAAAGGGTTTGCAGAGAAAGTCCACCGAGGAGAAAAGGTTTCCATATATTCATATTTTTGTACTTTGTTTACCCAAAAATGTATCTGATATGATTTTGTCCTTGTATAAAATGTAAGAAGAAAATTGATTTGGAAACTAAAATCAAAATAGTTTAGATTCTAAAGAATATACAAGCAGAACACGCATATCAGATAGTGTTGGAAAGTACGTGAAATTGAAATATACATTACTCCTGATGAGATACAGCTGTCAATGCTATTATTCAGAAAGGATGTCAATTTCAACTCAACGGTAATGACATCCGTAATTTGTATGTCAAAACCGTTTTCAGCCCAAACGCCAGGGTGTGTAAACTGGGTTAACTACATGCAAAAAATAATTTGAGATATTTCCATTTATATTCACGTTAAATAATTGGGCTGAATTTCGTTATCCCGCTATACGTGATCAAAATAACGTCAAATTCGACGTAAAAGAACTAGTTCATTCAATGAAATGACAAATGTCCCATAAAAACTGTATACACCAGAAGGAAAACTAAGGTTGGGTAAATTTCCAGAATCAAATCTACAAATAGGTCTATGACAAGTTGCGATCATCATCAGGGAAATGACTGAATTAGTAAATTAAACGACACTGATTAACCCGGAAAAAATCCACATACTGGAACGGTAACCCTAAGTCGTGAGTTCGATTCTCACCCTGGCTTGGAATTTTTTCCGAGTCAATCAGTGTCGATCAATATACTCATTCGGTCTATAACAATTCATACAGATTCGTCAGTTTTCAGTTTCTAGAGTTCTAAAATTAGACAGGATCTATAAAAGGGTCGATCAAATCCATGTCTGTTGACGAAATAAAGAGAAGGGGCATATAAACTCAAACGTGTCTTATGAACAGTTAAACTGTTCGTTATTTCCTAGACTAATAAATCATTACTAAAATCGAACCAGAGTAAAAGAGGCCAAAAACACTAAGAACCACATAGTCTTTGAAACATATACGAGCACATTGGTTTCCATGTGAATGGGATTACAAAATACGCTTATACATTCAAGACTTTATTTTTAGGAATTAAATTCCTCGTATGAATACAGGGATCGTAAACGACGATCTTAACAGCCTTGGCAATCAAAATTGGAAACATATGTTGTCGTTCGGTAGACATAGGCCTATAACTAATGTTTTTTGGAGCGGTGCTGTGTTAAGCAACCACGAAGCATACGGTAATGCGCCGACGTAAGCATATTTAGGCATGTAAACGGCGGCATGAAATAGTACATTTTTACAGATTGTCGAAATGACTAGCGCTTACGTCGCGTATCTAAGTATAGCTTACCTAATATTCCTCTATATCATCAGCAGTGAGGTAAAAATTGTCTTTTACAGAACAGTCTCACACAACGGAAATGTATGTTTACTTGGACATGTTATGATCCGCCGCCATCTTGATGGTTGTCATTGGTCTAGGTTAAACTATGGCATTTTGCCATTGTGCGATAGACGATCAATACCAGTACTGTTATAGGCTTCAACATCAATACAGCGAACCCAAGCATTTGTCACATAAATGTATGTTTGGTTCCCTTCCATATATTGCATGGCAGTCCGTCCATGCAACTCAACCGTGACAACTAGGTATTTTATTCATAAAATTTTGACAAGTTAACCAATATAATATCCACTATATATTAAACCCATAAGTTTTTTTTATTGACAGCTTATTTTTGTAAGAGCAAGAAAACTTCATCGATTCAACGTTATATTCCTATATTCCCAGATGACAAATGGTACATATGAAAGCTTTCTTCATGGCGAATACGTCGGTATACACAGAGGCACCTTAATGTGGCATAAGCTGCCAAATATCGGGAAAATTTAACCAGATCAGTGCTGGAACTTCCCACTTGCCCTCATACATATATTAAATTTAACGTCTTCTTAAATGACCGACGGGCCCCTGCTGGGCAAGTTAGTTTTGGAGCAAGTTTAGCATTTAATTTAAATGGTCTGAAATTACTTTTATAAATAACGTAAAGGCCTGCGGTTCGTCCAAACAAATAATGACTATACCAGAATTCTCTCTCAACAAAGTCACTTTTCATTTGCTTAAAAACAATTATGATAAATCTGGGCAACTGTATCTTGCCGAGGGCAACCACTTTTGCCATTCAGCTTGCCCTGATGGTAACTGCCCTAAAAAGTTAAGTTAAAGCACTGCAGATGAAGCCAATTGTTCGTCATTTTTAGTAAGAGGTTGATATCAGTAGTAGTTTCTGTGACACATCCCCTAAAATACTCTTATATATCTCGGCTATTTGAATTTTAGCCGTTATTGGCACCCGGCTCCGGTTCGTACCGGTTACTGGCTTTACTGATATTTCAACGCCAATCTGTTAGTTTTAAATCCAAATTTTTGGCTGCTCATGTTACTTTCATGAAAACCAGAGAGGGACTTTTCCAATAAACATATATTGGAGTTCAGCAGAGTACAAATTACATGCATCAATCTTGTCAAGATTTTGACTCTAAGGAGATTTGCTCGCCCTGATCTCTGCAGGAATTCCTTCACGTTGTTTAAATTCTTCAGATTGTTTCTAAATTATATTAATATTATATTTCTTAATTGCAACAATTATCTGGCCGATCCAGCCAGGGTGAGCATCCCTACTGATTGCTATTCTACATTTGAAATACATTAGCGCTAAATCAAAATTGGCCATTTTCCATAGTTGAGGTGTTTTTGAAATAATTTTTACTGTTCATGACCCATTTTACACTACATCGTATACGACTGGATTTGGTTTTATACGCCAAGTAATGAAATACTGAATATTATGAGCATATAAAAAACCAGATATACAGATCGTCATAGTAAAGCACCGGGCTGTCAGCCCTTATCGGGGCATTAGCAAGCTGAGACTTAGGTGGGACACTTTGTTATTCTTTCCCAGAGTTTGTATGTCAAGTTTTGGTATAAATAGTCAAATGTAAGGTATTTTGGCATCTGCTTATTCGTTTCCACCCATTATTTAATATAAAAAGTGTATTTAAATTGTATGCTGCACATCCCTACAATCAGTGCAGCCCTTTACATGAAGTGGATTCAAAGCCAGCTTGGGCTGAAGTGAGACACGTGGCTGAAATCAACATGGCTGATCTACTGTTATTGTCGTTTGTACTGGTAAAGTTGAATTAATCTCTCAAAAATCAGCAAAACGTCGTACGAATAAACTGCACACTTCTATCAGAAGATATTAGGCTGCTCTATTTAATGAATGTACATGTTTGGCTGGATTTTCTTTCCTTTTAAGGACAATTTTTTTTTTGGTATGGGGTCAAGAGCAGAAGCATTTCACTCTTTGATATTGAGACCGAAAATCATCTTTCGAAAGTCTCCTTTTGTGTAAGCCGTGCTACATTTAATCTAACTACACAACAATCTTGGTAGATTAACAGAGAAGATACTTGTATTTAAAGAGAGAAGAAAGCACGAAGTGCAGTAAATATACAGTTTCACTGTAAATCTACTAACACCACACTGTAGATTTACATATTCACACAGATGTACATGTAAATCTACAGCAAATTTTACTTGTCCTACGATTAACTGCGAACTTTGCTATAAAATTACAACCAAATTTTTTCCAGTGTTGTAAAACTTGGGTTTTTTAGGTTTTGAACTCAGTATTTAATGACTAAGTTATAGCTGTTGTCTTTCGTTGACCTTCAGATTAGTAGACAAATTGTTTACTATGTGACAAATAGCCTAGAATGCACCACACGCGCATCTGGGGCTCGTTCTATTAAGCTGGCGTAAGTTACGCCTGTCGCAAATGCATGTCGAAAGATAGTAACTTACGCATGGTCGCAATTTCGAGGCACAACTCCATGCTGTAAGCCTATGCGTAACTTTACGCCAGCTTAGTAAAACAGGGCCCAGGGAAGCTTGTGCAGCTTAACGACGTCAATCCTTACAGCCATAACAAAGAACACAAAGGAATCAACATGATAAACCTCCCTGTCCAGCGGTTCATGGGATCTAGGAAAGTTATCAATGGCCATCTGGAAACCAGGGGCCTGTTTCACAAAGCGGCACAGGGGCATTACGTTTTACGTAACTGTCATGGCAACCCATACTGTAGAGATATGTTGATATGAAAGTTACGCCTCAAAATAAATTTACGCCGTTTTGTGAAACAGGCTCCACATCTTTATATAAACAATTGAATAGCTCACATTGCAACGATCTTCGTTTCGCTAGGCAATTGGTCACTTTAAACATGCTACAATGACTTCTAAAATGCATAATTAAATTATGGAATTAAAGAATCATTATTATCCATTAGCGGAAGCCTATGAATAACAATTGTGTAATCTGAGTACATACCGGGAGGTAAGCCCTGCGTTGTATCACCGTTAACATCTGGACTGACTTGATTCCCTTTCACGGGTTTGGGAACAATCTCTTTTGAAATCACCGTCTCCATCATAATTCCTTAGCACGGATTCGCTGTTAATAGCGGTGGGTTTAAAGAGAGGAAAGTTTTTCCACTACCAAAAAAAAAAACAGTTCTTTTATATATTCTACATATCTATCTATTTTTCTACACAATAACTCCCCAGCTCCTTCAACGTCTGTATGTAGGCCTATCCGTTTTATCATTACATGTATATCTATGTATTGTATTTATTCCAGGTCACATGGTATGGTCATATCGCACAGTTGTATATTCTGTTTTAATGTGTCTTCATCTTCGTTATCTACTGTGCCAAACCGATTTTGATTAGATTACTTATATAATGATTGATACTTATAGCTTTGTTCAACATATATTGCGGGGATCTCGGTGGATCAGTAGATTAGAGTGATAATACCTCAGTTAAACACCGGCCTTCCGACGATGCCGCGCGGGTTCGAATCCCGACCAAATCAAAATTGAAAAATTTCTGAGTGACTTTTTCACTCGATCGTCGTATGTGGTAGTGTTGACAGGAACTCGCTGAAGGTCGGGGGTTTCCTCCGGGCAAAAAGCCTGGTTTCATCCTCCACAAAACCTGGCAACGCCACCATATAAGTGAAATAATCTTGAGTGCGGCGTATAACATCAATCAATCAACATAAATTAGCGAAATGAGCTGTTTTGAGAGAAAAAATACTCTACCACATATAGATATTCTCAAAATGAGCATGGGCATCTTACGTCACATATAGGGCCTATAGGCCTCATACAAAAGATGATCACCGAACACCAGAATGTATACAATGGTATAGCCTATTTCCAGCTTTCCTCTTTTTTGTTGTTGCAGAATTATGATACTTTCCAAGTGAACTGAACATCATCCTGAAAACCCCTCCCCTACACGACCTTTTTATATGCATGATTGGAGGCTACATTCCCAACATTGAATGTGCAATTGTGGTTGAAACCTGGTTTTATGAGTATCGTAAACCAGAACCCCCAACGGGTACCGGGCATGCAATCATACCAGAAAGTCCAGTGTGACGATTTCCACCTTTTAGAAGCTCTCTGTATGTAGGATTCGAACCCGCAAACCCATTGCATGTATAGGTCAGCTGATCGAAGCAAATGTCGTATAGGGAGGCGTTAAATGTACCAAAACAACTGGCATAACGAAATAAATACTCCACCATATGACCTACAATACAGCCACAAACGTGTTTCTCTAGTACTGCGGGGACGGGTTTTATTATACACGATAATGCACGTTTTATCAAACTTTGTATTTAGTTGCTTAAAATAGAATCTATCTATTCTTGCGGAAAATGCTATTTTATAATTATAAATAATTATGAGTCTGTAGGATACTGGTTCTTAATTGGCCTATTGAAACAAAATTGTAGTCGGTATACGAAACGTATCTACGGGACTTTGTCTCGCGGAATATCATATTATTCCTGAAATAAATAAATCAGATAGATGAATAAAATAGCAGCCAATCAATCACTTTAATTTCTATATTACACGATTGTTGTCATTTAAGTGTTTCCATTTATACCCTTTAACCTTTCTGAGCGTTAGAAGATGCACGTGTCATGTGTCAGAACTGATTCACAGCATACAGTTGATTAGAACTGGGAGGCGGAGCCTGTTGTAACTGGGTTCCAAAAATGGATCGCCTCGTTCCCTTCAAGCTGTACCTCGGAAACTCTCGCCAGTCTCCGATTACCGATGCTACACCTCTGCTCCAAGAAGTAACGCATACGCTTTTTTGACTAAAATAAAACTTTGTCAACATCCTACCATGACATAATGTATACTTTATCGATGCAATGCATTAATAAATTCTATCTTCAGTTATTGTTGCCGTCTTAACCCCCTTTGAATTTGCGAGGTATCGTGCGCCTTGACGAAACTCGCAGCAGAGAGGCTGATGATTACTTCAACGCTCGTGGGACGTTCCGAATGATGAACACAGAAACCAAATACCTCGTCTTTGTATTTCACCCTCAGATAATAGACTATATGGAAACTTAACTCCGTTCTATCTCTGACACACCTACCAAAAGGATAAGACAAGATCTAAGGCAAGACAAATCAAAGAAACAGGTAAGATTTTGGATAAAATATGCCATTGTTTACATTCAAAGCTGGCAGACTTACTCGCAGGTGTTTGCAGTAAACAATAAATGAGACAGAGTAGTCGGTTTCACTATTCCTATTGTTTATCTTCCCGAAGTAAATATAGGGCTATTTCTTGTTAGGTTGATCTTTTTACATTGAACCTAATTGTCTATAAATAAGATTTAAAAAAATGGTTAAAAGTAGGGTTTTCTTGTTATGAGACAGGGGATATTTTTATTAATTTTGGAACAATCTTGTAAACCGTGGTTTTATTTGTTATATTTAGATGTATTTATGAACACTAAAACACGCCCACGCGCACAAGAAAATTTTCGTGTCTAAAATAACCATGGAGACAAGTTTCTAATTGTGTTATAAAGAGGTATATCATAAAGACAATCATAAGTTGTTGTAATAAACTAAAACTATGCTATTCCATAAGATTGATAATTGACAGGAGCATGGCCATTTAGATATAAGTCTATGCTTAGGCCTATATGCCAGAGCATTCTCTTGCCTTTCATTTTATAACCTTTGACATTTAAATGCTATTTTACCGTTAGGATATAGGTCTATGTTTACAGCATCCTTCCTTTCGGTTCCCTGCAAACTGAGTGTACGTCGATGCATTTGTTTAACAATGAATTTTTCAAGACAAAACTTAACCCACTTGATTGCTGGACGCTGGAATATGGTTTTACCGCAGCCATATATTCATGGACATTTTATTGAGGGATTGATGTTTTACATCGCATTGTAGATTATTTCACATATATGGTGGCGTTGGCAGATATAGTGGGGGAGGAAAACAGGTTATTTGGGACAATATGGGACGATCTAGTCCGGGTTTCTGGCCCCAAAATGACTATTTTTTATACTGACGGTCGTATTTTAAATAAAAAAAATAGTCATTTTGGGGCCAGAAACCCGGACTAGGGACGATCGAGCGAAACCCCATGGTTAGGCCTATTTGACCGTTTTCCGTTATCTCTCTTTGTATCTTATGGGTATGGCACGGTATTCCGATTGACTATGGGTCGAACGGAGTCAGAGCAACTTCTCATTTAGCCGCACTCGTGTGTCTCTATCCTGGTTTACTTACTTTGCCGGTTCTGGAAGATATTACCATCATCTGTTATAAACAAAGCATTAACCACCGTCTTAACAAAGTGGATCGGCGAGAGAGGGTAACGTTTGAGAATCGCACGAACTATTTTTGTTTATCAAGTCTGTGTTTCATGTTTCCATGAAGGTACGATCAGATGCGATAATAAGGCTTTTCTGGGTTAATCGAAGGCGAAAAGGCTCTGATTTGTTTCCGTATAGTTTACTACAGTTAACTGTGTATTTTTGGGGCTAGTAGTTCCTGTCCTTCGATGAATCAGTCTGGCTGCTAGACCGAGTTTCTGTAATGTTAAAATCATAGTTTGGTTATGGAAGTGTTTTGAGAACAAATAGTTTTTGATAATAGGAGAAAAAGAGACCATGGATGCAATACAATGTATACTCAAGTAATGTTCAGCAAAATAAGGTATATAGGTCAGTGATTATTTACAAACACAAAACAAATATAGAGACTTGTCTGCAGAGTGAAGACCATTCTTGTTAAGTGCCATGAGCTGCAAAAATGTTGATATCTTCTCATTTATACCTAATTTTAAATCTATCGGCTATTTTTCTCAAGAAATACAATTCAGATTTTTTTATTGCTTCTAGTCTCGAGAATGTATGATAAACTATTGCTTTGGACTAACTTAGGCTTAAATGAATGGATGTTGTTATTTAACATAGTTTCTTGGTCTACAATTCATTCAGTGAATTCTTTTATATTTCAGTCTGAAAGATGAAGGATAGGGTTACAATTGCCGGGCTGGTGGCAGTTTTGGTGACTGTAAGTTACGCTCAGATCGCACCCACACAGATTCCCACTCGATGGCGGTGGAGTCAATTCCCTAACCCCCAAAATGAGTTTGATCGTTGTGGACGAAACGAACCATCGTACGTCTGCGACCCAAACAGACTAGTTTCATTTCGAGGAGGTCAGTATATATATTTGAGCCGTTTGTGGAAGAGTTGTCAGGTATCCACCGAAAGTGGGGGTTTCCTCCGGACAAAGAGCCTAGTTTCCTCCCCTACCAAACCGAGCAACGCCGTCATATATGTGAAATAATCTTGAGAGCGGCGTAAAACATCAATCAAGCAATCAGTAGGGCTATATTTGAAGTAATCTACTTTATTGCAATGTGTAGCATGGTCCGGTAACAGTGCCTTAGTCTGATTGAGGTGCGGATGGATCGGTATGGATACACGTAATCATACTTTCAAAGCGCATACGAGTTCGCAGCTGTACCAATTTAAATCCAAATCCGCTTCAGTCAAATTGATTTTGTTTAAAAACTTTGGCAGTGTGCCAATTTAAGACTCCCTTTGAAGACTAATTTAGTTGCCGACGTCTTCACATTAATTCAAGAGTAACCTATATATTATATGACCTTCACTGTAAGGTAAAAAAACCCCCGCAAAATATGTATTTTGCGGCACTGTTAATTTCTGAATTCAAAGATTACTGTTCTTCTCATTTTACTTTGATACTTTTAAAATTACACGTTTTTTGTGAAACATGTTCTTATTTTTTTCCTAAAGCCAACGCCTTAGACAGCCTGATAATGAAAACGTTACACGACCAAACGTGCCCATGTGGAGATCAAGCCTGTGTCAGAAGTACCCGGATGGGTTATCAAATCTCAGTGGCGCTTGTACCACAATTTTATACAGAATATGAGTAAGTTCATGTCAGCTTATCCTTGTAAACCGCTCTTTAAAAAGGCGCATTGTCGGGCACTTGCCAGTTTACCCATATATTAGCATGATCGCAGAGAATTGTGAGACCAAATTTGACAATCCAGAATATTATTATTTAGTCAGTGTGATGTCCAGGGATTGACTCTTCATTATTTTGCCCACATGCTCTTCAGATGGGGCCTTCAGTACGTACCGAACATTCAACGACGACGTTAGGCCAACGCGCATCTGCGAAATCTAGGTGATTGTTTTCCGATACTGGTCCAGATGCGCCGGAATCCAAGGCTTTGTAGGCGTTCAATAGTATCAGATGCCGGAAACTACTGGCCCAATATTGGGTTGAACAAAATGATGTTGAGGCTATCTCTGTTGCAAGCATTGGCGTGTCAATGGCGCCCTGCTTGGCCAAACCACATGTGTAAAAGAGGGAACGCCAGGGAAGCTGAAAAAAGTCTTCGGCATACAACTTTTTGATCAGGCGTCTTATTGACAATTACTGCTCAATAAATTGTACAAATGTTTGTCTTGGTATTTAAAATAGACGAAGTGAAGAAAGTATATCAGTAAAGTAGGGAATTATAGGGGGCCTTTATGTAAAATTTCAACCGTGGAGTATATTTATTTATCAGTTACAGTCTGGACAAAATTCCATGAACGGCTTGACGGACGACCTGCACGACAAGCATAACATTCCATAACTACCACCCTTTAAAAGGTTTCAAATGGCTTTGCAACGTGTCAAATTGTGTGTCTTTAATGTTTATAACTTTTCTCCCCAGAGGAGACAGTCTGGATCGTATCTTGTTGGAAACTCGAAGATTCGCATATGGAATCTACAGCAGCCAATGGAGTTTTGGAGTTTGTGGAGAATGGGTCTTGATCTTTTACACACAATCTCAGAATATCGTAAGTATATTAGAGTTTCAAAAGTTTTCCAACCTTAGAATGTTTTGAAGTACGGAATAGGAATTCTCTACAGAGGAACTAGCATTGCAAGGATTACCATGTACCGTAGAGCGACTTGGTGCTATACTTAGTCGCTCTACGCCTACGGTACATGCTTGCAATGCTGCAGAGGAACATGGAAGGACGTTTCAAAGCGATGTCCTTCACATTTAAATAGAAAATAACCATCGATGACGTACTATTCGAAAAGGTCCTTCTTTTCTATGAATTGGTGTATTTTGTTTGACAGGTGTACACTTTAACCGGTCCACTCGCTCGTGCCATGTTAAACGATGGCCTCATTGAACAGATTACACTAGATTCGAGGATATACTTTGCTGAAGGGCGAGAAAGAAACATTACCCAGGGCTTGATACAGATGGTAGAGGATTACAGGTAACAACATGGAACTCAAGTGGCAAGAGCTGCCAAAATATTTATATTCTGTTCAAAGAAAATGTTGTAATTATTATTTCTCTTAAGAAGTACACAATTTATGGTGCTACTGTAATGTATACGTTAAACACAATCAGGCCCAAAATGAATGACTATTCGTCGAGGTTATTTAAATTCTCCCCTTTTCGAAAGTTTGATTGATGTTTCAAGCTAGAGTATTTCACTTAATTGCCGCCTTGTATGGTTGAGAGATACACTCTATGGACAGAGTGGGATTCAAACCTCTACCCCTCGATGGAATTAAGCTTGGTGCCCGGCAGAGGGACTATGGCACTGCCGATTGAGCCACTGTGAGTTCCGAAATTCCGAAATTTGAACTGGAATGACAAAATAGAAGGAAAGTCAACTTGACATGGTTCCGTGTGTTTTGCCTCGCTTTGAGATTTTGTTTAAAACAAATTTCCCAATGTCCATATGGGCTAATTACCTAAGTTCCAATGCACCCCCACCCGGACTTGCATTGTGTCCGTTTTGGATGTTGAGCTTATACAGTAAGAAAATAAAATATAAATTCTATGTTTCAGGGATGTATTTCGAGGAAAGTATAGACGCCGTCCATTTGTGAGAGCAGCTCCTATCATTCAAGAGGAATTCGTACCCGGAGCAGCAGACAAAATCCACACACCAATAATCTTGGTAGTTCTCTCCCTTATTATGAGTAGAATGTTTTAGTAAAATGTCATGTACAACCATACATTTATGAAAGATGGGTGCATAAAATTGACAAAGATACAAACTTATATTCTAAAAAGCTTTAAATATTTTACGAAAACAACTGAAAAAGAATTATTTTTTGAGTATTTACTTTTTGGCCTTTGCAGTTATTATAAAAGATGAACAGGGCTGTAGAATTTAATATCAGTCAAGCAAGAAATGAAAAAGTTGTAAATAGTTTATTAAAATTTTTACAAATTTGAGCATATAAAACGACCATTCACAGAATGATCTATAAATATGTGATGACAGGAAAAACATATGGATAGACATTTACAAAACAGCTAGAAAATAATTTTTCTCCAACACATATGCTGTAAGATAACTTGTGTTCTAGCATATTCCTATGTTTCCTGATTATTCCTATGTAAGATAATAAAAATAAAACAGTCATCTAACGATTGAAAATATTTTACAGTTTTCTTTTAAATCTGTAATTTTTTTTTTTTTGGTTCGACTGGGTCATGAATAGTCCCACGGCATCAGTAAATTGTATGTGAATATTGGTCGATTGTTTGGTGTTTTACGCCGCGCTCAAGTGTATGTGAATAAAGTGGACACATATAATGAATTACAGGAATTATGACAATGAATCATTAGCAGGAATAATTAATATGTGTTTAGGAGGGGTATAACACCAGTACTGAATTTCAGGCCTCAGAACCTACTTCATAACAGGGTTTCCAAGAGGCTAATTTTTTAAGTAGAATATCTTTCTCAAAATAACCATGAAAACTCAATTCATCAAATAAACATTTGAATTGCAGTGAATTTAGTAGGAAAATATTAAATTTCTGGCAATAAAAATAGATAGACTAAAAAATGAATAAATGTTTTAGTTTAGGATCTCGAATTTTTGTACCCTATGTATACGCCTCAAGGTACATGTAGGTATGTATCATTTTGAGTACTTTTAATTATACATTTGTATTTTAGTAGCATTTGTGGTAGCGTAGAATATTTGACTTTGTCAAGAACTAAAAAATTAAACTATGAATCTATTTTTTTCCCTTAAAACCTTGCAAGTATAGATAAAACATGAACATGTAACAACATTTAAGAGTAATAAAATGTATGATATCTACATGTACATGTACTTGAACACAGAAAATCATAAAATCTAATTTATCCTATAAAGAGTAGATAGCCCAATCGTCAGAATTCTAGTCGACTACATCAGTTTAGCAGTCTACACTCCAAAGTCTTTATGAAAAAACCCACCCTGGGACTGTTTTGCCTGAACTAACTTTATGAGTGACCTTTATGTAATGTTCAACGTATATGTCTAAATCATGGGTGTAAGTTAAAAATGTGTGAATTTTTATGGTGTGAATAAAACTAAGTAAAGCATGAAGATAGAGATATGATATCAGATGGTCTGTTGGGGTGGGGTTTTACTGTTTCCATGTTGAACTTGAGGATGTTAGACCCACTCGAGGAGACGAAGAGCAAAGATGATGGTATTGATCAACAGAGTTACGAGACCAATGTACGCCCACACTCCACGCATTCTTTTAGCAGGATCTAGGATAAGATGAAAATAGAAAAATTATATTTGAATTTATATCATTTGGAGCTCAGCAATAGGACTCTTTTGATGGTATGTTTTAATCACTATACATGTTACAGCTTATCAATGGATAAAAGACAGGATTCATTTAATGCTTATGTCACACTCACAATTATTTCACTTATATAACAGCATTGCCAGTTTTAGTGGGGCATTGATTGATATTTCACACCGCACTCAAGATTACACAGCTAGCCGCTGACAGCATAGTACTGAGCTGGTTTTTGCACCTCAGTACCTGTATGTTACCACGTGGTAACTGAGTGGTCACCACGTGGTAACCATCTGTCTTGTACAGATGGTAACTGACACATCAAAACCGTTAAGTACCGCACAGTTACCACCAGGTTACTATCCGGAATTACAGATAAGTTACCACCTGGTAACCACGTGGTTACTGTGTTCTTACCAGGTGGTTACTGTATGTTGGAAAACATCAAAGTACTTTGTGAAAATAATCACAAGGAACCGATATGTTAACAGTAACTTTCTGTTTTGTCAGCCCCTGACCACAAAGTACTGATAGTATATTGTAACTCAGTACTTGCATGTTACCACGTGGTAACTGAGTGGTTACCTAGTGGTTACCATCTTTCTTGTACGGATGGTAACTGACATATCAAAACCGTCAAGTACCGCACAGTTACCACCAGGTTACTATCCGGAATTATAGATAAGTTACCACCTGGTAACCACGTGGTTACTGTGTTCTTACCAGGTGGTTACTGTATGTTGGAAAACATCAAAGTAGGCCTACTTTGTGACAATAATCACAAGGAACCGATATGTTAACAGTAACTTTCTGTTTTGTCAGCCCCTGACCACAAAGTACTGATAGAATATTGTAACTCAGTACTTGTATGTTACCACGTGGTAACTGAGTGGTCACCACGTGGTAACCATCTTTCTTGCACAGATTGTAACTGACATGTCATAACAGCGAAGTACCACGCAGTTACCACCAGGTAACTATAGGCCTATACATGTATATACGAAATTACAACTATAATTCAGTACTTGTATGTAACCAAAGCCGTAGAATATCATGTGCAGTTATATTATCAGAAACTATCAGTTTTTCTGTGTAAGCACTGTAAATATAACAGGATTAATAAGTATCAACCCTGTAACTTGGTGGTAACCACGTGAACATTACATGTCAAAACCGGTAGGGTGTTTATTTCCCTTTGCTCGAATGTTGCCGCGCGCACAACTCGGCGTCTCGCAGAAAGAAGGTGACAGCTTTTTTTCCTGGACTGAAATTGACTTCCGAAACATCTTAGCAGTCAAATTTGTTATGAGGTAGGTTAATTGTAACAGTTTTTAGTTCTTCTACCGACTTCACGGAAGGTAGCTCCGGTATGTAGCGTTATATGTTTCAAGCTGTGTTGTCACTGATGCACGATACTGCTACTAGCAGTGCTAGTGCTACAAGTACAACAACAACGCACTCTCGGCGTTCTGCTTTCATTTTCAATTTCATTTTGAGTTTCTGCACCGTTTTATCTTAAAATAAGTAGCACGACAAAGTGACGACATCAATATTGTTTTTGACGATGGAATTTGATATTTCCATCATGATTTAAATAAAACAACTTGTCGTTGAAGTTCTGTCATAATTTATTGAAGTCATGGTGGGCGCATTATTTCAATAACTTGAAGTAGGCCTACCCACTCAACATATTGCGGCCAGGGTAAAATACTACTAGTATTAGATAGCCATCATTTTTGTTGCAATTTCCATCAATCATTAATCATACTCTTCGGTCATGGACAAGTTGTTTGAGGTGAGATATTAGTTATTACAGAATTACAGTCTGACCAAATAACATTTCTAAAAATGCAACCCCCAACCCCCTTCCCGCCACAAGATCATTCAATAGATCATTCAATAGAATAATTCAACAATTATTAAAATGTCAACAATGTATCTCTTAACTTCGGAGTATTTATTGGTTAGTACTAGCCAGGGATTCAGGAAGCCAAATAACTGTCAAAAAATATTAGATGTAAGAGTCAAACCTGTACTTCAGTGAAATTTTTTTTTCACTCAAAATTGTAAAAACACAAATTTGGGGGCGGGGGGGGGGGGGGGTGTCAGCACAAAACATTCTGGTCGTACTATGGATAAACATTTGCCTGGACTCCATCAGATCTACCAATTTAAAACAGAAATCCAATTCTTGTACAGTATTGTATTTGACATAGTCTCATTCCATCTTTCTTCATAGATAATAGTACTTTACATGCCATGATGGTTTTATTAATGTTATCCTTACAATATTATTGTATGTTTTTATTTTCAAGACCTTCTGAAGAAGAGTATGATGCCAAGTGCAGGTTGACCAAATGAACAATGTGTTTGAGGAAACAAGTATTCTTTAAGAGGTCAATAAGCAGAACTATATTTGGCAAGAAGCTGGTAGAAAATCTGGGTTTACACAGAAGAAAGGGGAGGCTCCTTTTAAAAGATGAAACTTCTTCTGCAATCCATTGTAAGTAATTCAATCAACATTGTAGTAGTTTTAACATTTCTAAAGTAATCATCAATGTAAGAGACTGAAATAAATCATGAAAAGTTTCAAATAAGGCAAAAAAAAAAACCAAATTTTTCTGAAAATAAAAGGGTAATTAGGTCGATTTTCTTTTCTGTTTATTTTTTTTACTTCAAGATTCCAAAGGCTCAGCTCCAAAACCTTTGCTAATATGTGTGGAACTGTTTGAAGTGTCAGTCGCTTATCAACAAACATACACTTTAGAAAAAACAAAGCCTCAATCAATCAATGAAATTAACTACACATACAAAGTTACAAACTCATGGTAAAAGATATGAACTCACATAGTTTTATGAAGAGTTTCACTTTTCATTTTAGACAATTTCTCCATTGTCAGTTTTTTGCAAAATTGATTGTTTGGGGGAGTTATATGATGCTTGGGTGATTTCTGCTAGATACAAGCTGCTAGATAAAAATGTTTGTTAACTATATAACGTATAGACCCCCCATAAAATCATATTGTTCATTCTCTTACTAATGTTCCTCAGGATTTTATTTCAGAAGTAATATTTAACAAGTCGGTAAAATATAATACTTCATGTAACTTAAAATATCAAAGCTTTTCTTGTTTATTTTTTTCAATCTAGATGGAGACCACTTAGCCAGTTGTCAGAAGTGGAAACAATAAGCTGCAGAACCTCCAGTCTCACCCAGTAACACAATCATCTAGATGCTTATTATTATTTTTACACTGTTATAATTGAAAAGACTAGTTTAGCAGTGTAATCCTTCTTAGATGTCTAAGATGTGTGGGAAATTTACTGTGAACTCAAATGTATTAGAGCTTGGGCCATCAATATATGGATAGGTCAATCTATTATGTATGATTTTAGTGGTGATCCATTGTTCATATGGTACCGGGTAACTCAGTTTTTCTTGTAAAGTTTTTCAAAGGTAAATCATAATCGTCATCTTTTTAAACGAAACAGCATGTTCCGATTTTGTAGGGATTATTTTGCTTTTGGAGAAATACTTCCTTTGCTTGTCACGATCTTTCTACAAGGCAGCTGCTAAAAAAACCCAGCACATTCTAATCTAGTCCTGTAATACATACTTTACACTTCAGATATTTTGTTATTATCCCAAAACAAAACTGATTTGTTTAAGATTTTCAATTAAGAAGTGATGACTGTAAGTACTACTAACCAACCCACATTCACGCTTGTTACTTTGTTTTGGTTATTTAAAGCTTTAGTGAAATGAATTAAAAAAAGGCCTATTATATTTTTTCATTATTTAAAACAAACGCTAAATAATAACCATATAGTTTATAGATCAAAAGAGCGGAAAGACCCAGTTTAGGTTTTTCAGTGTGCCCATAACAAAGTCAATGGTTCTTATGTTAATGAGTTTATTCATGTGTAAAACATTTTTATTCAACTGGTCAATATTGATAAATCGCCTTTTGTTATAACTTGTACTAACAAATATATTTATAGAAATCGTTTTCTCAGAAATAAATCACCAAGAAAGATTATAGCTGTATATTGATTAACATAACACTATTTTGAACTGATTTGTGATGTGATGTTTTAATGGTCTAATTTATGTATACCTTGTTTTTATTCAAAAATACATATTGTCTTCTCTCAAAATATAGAGTTTTTTTTTTCCTTTTCAGTATTGATTTGTTAGTCTTGTGCTATTTTATTATTGTATTAAACATTCTTGGAAAAAGAATTGATTGACGTATATGACTGGCGAGGTACAGGGAATGCTAACCCTATAACAATAGTTTTATGCTTTTGTGGGCTTTCTGGTCATTCAATTATCTGGTAGTAAACAATATTGATACACCTGGGTATTGTGTGTCGAGTACCATGTGGTAACTGTAAGGTTCTGAGTGGTTACCATGTGGTAAGTCCCATCTCGGTACTTCTGAATGAGCAATACTGGAGACCACAGGACTGCATGGTAACAGCGCCAGCACAGTACTTGCGACAGCGCAGTACTTGCGACAGCGCAGTACTTGCGACTGCACAGTACTTGCGACCGCACAGTACTTGCGACCGCACAGTACTTGCGACCGCACAGTACTTGTGACCGCACAGTACTTGCGACCGCACAGTACTTGTGATCGCACAGTACTTGTGACCGCATAGTACTTGTGACCGCACAGTACTTGTGACTTTGTGGAACTGTGCTGCCGTGTACTTTGTGGTAACTGCTCAGTACTTGGTGGTTACCACGTGGCCAATGACCACACAGTACCACAAGGGGACCTTTCCTACCAGTACTGAGTGGTCATGTACTGAGTGGTTACCAGGTGGTTACTGCAAAGTACTTTGTGGTCAAAGTTTAGCTGTGTATTACACTTATATGGGGCGTTTCCAGGTTTATTGGGAGAAGGGCTCTTTGTTCAGAGAAAGGTCAAAACTGACAATCAGCAGTTATCTGGCTATGTTACATAAAGAGATCAAGTGAAAAACCCATGACTGAGAGACTGAGACCCCCCAAGTTTAACTTTGATGTGACTGTCTAAAGGGGCTTTCACAATTGAGATACGGCAGGTTTACGGCTCTTGCGGTCATGAATTTTGGCCTTCCGTACGATGCACCGCAGTCTTCCTTGCGGGCAACCGCACCTTACCGCGCAGAGTTTTTGTGCCGCAAGAGCCGCAGAAAAGTTTGGTGTGCGAATTTTTTAATTACCTCTGATCCGTACGGGCGCTAGTACGTTCACAGTAAACCGTTGTATCTTGATGCGCGGTTGTTGTACGATTCTTTGTGTCGTAAGATGCTCCGTACGGTGAAATTTCTTGTTCCGCCAACCTTGCGGCAGTCGTAAACCGTTGAAGGATTCGCCGTCTTGGTCTTGCACCGCCTTGCGTTCACCGTGCGAAAAATACCCTCAGGTGTGCTACAGGTATATATTTTTCTAATGGTTTTTTGGATCTCTGCGCCTTTTTATACTGCAATGAAGTCTGCGAACCCAAAATCGCCGCATGATTTGACAAAACGCCGTAAGGCGTCCCGCTCATTGGCGCGCGGCGAAAAACAATGACGCACGATGCATCTTGCGGCACGCCGCACGTTCCAACCAATCACATACATGTAGCACCTCCGCGCAACTGTCTCACGGATCACGTGCGCTAGACGTGCGTTGCTTGCGTCACTCCGCATGGTTCGCCGCAAGAGGTTCATGGATTAAAACGTGCGGGAACCTTGCCACGCCCTTACGATGCCCCGGCCAATCGTAAAATGGATTATTTTCTTGCGGTGATTTTTCCCATTCTCCTGCGGCCCGAAAACTTTTATCTCCACCGTGCGATCGATTTCAGTATTTTGACCGTGCGGCGAAAGTCTCAATTGTGAAAGCCCCTTAATGCAGACTTAAAAGTACTGTACATAAAACTAGTTAGCTAAGCTAATAACAGTAAGTAGTCTTTGGATGAACAAACTACAGAAGAGCTGCCAATGGCTCTGCAAAAGGGAGAGTGATGCTAAATTCATCAAGTGAGGTTATTATATGACTTCGCATCCAATATGGATATTTTATTGTACGAGTCGCCGTTGGGTTAAAGGTCGATATTGGACGAGAGGCCGAAGGCGTCGAGTCCAATATCGACTTTCAACCCAACGGTGACGAGTACAATCAATATCCATATTGGATGCGAAGTCTTGCAGAGAAAATCCAATAGCACTATCCAATATCGATTTCGCCTCCAATATCAACTGATATATGATCGACACGTGGTACAAATGCTAGTCTTTCATTGGTTAATGAATAGTGGTAGTATAATAATGGATCTTATGACAGGTTCTTTAGCTAACGTTTTCTATTAATAAACGTTTTAATATTGTCAGGAGCTACATGAAGGAGGGTGATGAATCAGTTCTGCTGAGGAGGATTGTGGGTAAAAGCAAGACTGTTTATTCTTTTTCCCGGGGAAGCTTGGTAATATCCAACAGAAAGCACACAAAATTACACCTTTGGTTACACTCGTAATATCCAAGGCTTTAGACATTTGAGTTTAAAGGGATCTTTAAAGGGATGAACAAGCTTGGCAAATATCTTCCTATTTGGGTTAAGTGTGTTGTAGAACATGTACCCAAAAAAAAAAAAATCTCAGGTGCAGCACTTACAAAATTCAATGCTACATTTAACGCTCTATGGTGGTTATGAAAGTTGATTTGGTCAGTGACTTATGACATGAAACGCATCCTCCGGTGTACACCCTCACAGTGGTGATGTAATAAACAATCTCTGCTGTGTCGGTGCTTTTTATGGCACTTTGTACACATCTGAGTACACTACAATTTTAATATCCAACCTGACTCACCTCCAGTGTAGTAACCCTTGGCATAAGCCACACGACCAGCAATCCATATCAGTCCTGCGACAGCACTAACTCTCTGCAAAAACAAGGCTAAATGTTAGCCAGGGTCAATGATGGGGCTTTCTCAAGAAATTGGTTGACTGATTGATTGATTGATTGATTGATTGGGGCTTAATGTCGCACTCAACGTGTAAGGTAATATGGCGACAAAAGTACCAACTAACCAAGATCTTACCCACCCCCCATCCCACCTAAATTTTAACGTTAAAACCTCCACAGACCATATGAACGTTGGGAAGGCTAATGTATTTGGCATACTTAAAGGAGGAGAAAACAAAAAAACAACATGCAATTGTATCGAACGGGCTCGGACCCGCTCCTATAGGTTACATGATACAGTTTCATTTCCCATTTGCGGTAATGTTAACGTTTTGATTTGTGGATAATTACCTAAATCTCGTTAAGACTTTTCCTAACCATTTTCAAATAGATCAACACCTGAGAAATCCTTTACAACCAAATAAAGTTGACATAGTGCATGTCGGTTTCAAGCTACACACAATTTAACATGGGTACCGCCATTTTGACAGTTTTAGGCTTACTTATTCTAGCCAAACTTTGGTATTTTCAAAACTGGGTGAACATTAAAAAAACACACACAAAAATCTGTTATCAGGCATTGATTGAAAGCTTAAAGTATGTACAGTAGACCTATGTTAGTTTCAATCCAATATTCAAATAACCCAGATACCAAACTATCACTATGTAAGCCACCTTCTAGCTCCTGTATAACCGAAGTCAATTTTCATTGGCTGAGAAAACACAAACTGGGTGTTGTGACCTATAACAAGGAAATAATTCCTCGAAATTTGTCAAATTTAATAACTTTGCTTTTATTAACCAATATCAAATTGAATTTCAAAAGATCAAAGCTTTTCGGCCAGTCGTTTTGAATTTGCGAGGTAATTTACACACCCACCCCCTTCATGTTTCCAGGCTTATATTTTAAAGTTTTTCTGAGGACCAATTCAAAATGTTATTCCTCGCTATAAAAAGGTGAATCATCTAATACCCTTCAAATTGGCTGGAAATGATGGGTTGTTGGTTGTAGTTTACTGTTAGCATCTGTCCGGGTTAGAGACTGCCATAAGGGCAGAGCCAGGGGAGATAACCCACCCCACCCATCCAAAAAATGTCTGATTTCTTAACATTTGGACTGTTTGAAAGCTAATAAAACTTCTCCAGTGATTTAAAAACTGTCCAATTCAGGGCCACAATCATGTCAGCTTACCTGTTAAGATATAAAAAGGGCAATTTGTACAGATTATATCATTTCAGACCCACAGGGAAGGGGGTGGGAGGGGGGGGGGGGGGGTCTGGTTATTTTACATCAATAGCTAATGAGCTTGAAATAATCATTTGCTTTGAAAAACATTAATAATTCCAAGAAGTGAAATGTCATTCCTAGACCTCATTGATGGAAATGGATCACTACTGAGGCATATACAAGTATTTTACTCCCTACAATAAGAGTCTTGTGTCTGCTCAAACCTAGCCCTGGTCTACAAAAGCCTGTTTTTCAGAAAAAGTGGTGAATATTTAAATTTTTTTACTGAATTCATTTATTTTATATTTCAAATATGTAGTCCAGATACAACGGCACCAAAAATGGTGGTGGTTTGAAAATTTAGAACAAAATACTTACTTTTCACACTTCACTATAGGTTACATGATACAGTTTCATTTCCCATTTGCGGTAATGTTAACGTTTTGATTTGTGGCTAATTACCTAAATCTCGTTAAGACTTTTCCTAACCATTTTCAAATAGATCAACACCTGACATAGTGCATGTCGGTTTCAAGCTACACACAATTTAACATGGGTACCGCCATTTTGACAGTTTTAGGCTTACTTATTCTAGCCAAACTTTGGTATTTTCAAAATTGGGTGAACATTAAAAAAACACACACAAAAATCTGTTATCAGGCATTGATTGAAAGCTTAAAGTATGTACAGTAGACCTATGTTAGTTTCAATCCAATATTCAAATAACCCAGATACCAAACTATCACTATGCAAGCCACCTTCTAGCTCCTGTATAACCGAAGTCAATTTTCATTGGCTGAGAAAACACAAACTGGGTGTTGTGACCTATAGACCATCGTATTCATGTGTGTGAGTCTTGCACATGGTTTACGGTGTGAAAATACAATGAAAATGAATCTGCCCGACAAGCTCGTGCTCGATTGTCAGTGGAGCGCGCCATTGACGGTTTGAAATTGACCGGAAAAAGTATTAGTAGATTACTTCCCTTGCGAGCTTATCATATCTTGTATGGTTATAACCTGCAATATCAGCGGTAAGACTACCTTTTTTGAAAATTCTACAACGATCCCCACAAGTCGGTAACACAACATAGCAGCCTGTCACGTCTTCCCAAAAGGTTGATTTACTAGCCAGTGTACATTTCAAAGCTGTTAGAGTGTTTATCTTCCCTTATTAGCGCGTCGAAATGATCCAAATTAACCTAGGTTTAATTGGGAGACTTTCAGAGTTGACCAATTTCTCTTACGCTAGTGAGTGACAGGTGACCAGGCGTATGCTGATTGGCCGATCGAGACACACAGCTAAGCTCTGCTGTGAAGATGGTTGCCGAGTCGGTTTAGACGTTCTCTGATAACGATTGTTAACTTTCTTATAGCACAGTTGGGCGAGGAAAAATCGTAGAAATATGGTTTTGGTACCGTTAGAAAGGAAAATGTGTCGCGCCTGTACTGTATTTACTTAGTTTTTTCCTTTTCGTCTCCTTTAATTTTCCTCCATTTTCCAACCACACAGCCCCCAGCCTGAGGGTCTCAAGAAATTAAAACCCCTCGCCAATGCAAAAATTACATAATGGTTAAATTCTGTCATTATTGGTAGACAACTGTTACTTTACACACACATTTAAAAACATGGAAAAAACCATATTGGTTTGCTTGCTGTTATGAGGCAGTTTTAAGAATGGGTAGGTAGAATTTCTTTTCTTTTATTGACAGTTTGAAGGAATAACCAACAGAAACTAACTAACCAAAATAGCTATTCTCCATAGAAGTGGAACCTGAAGCCATTTAGGCTATGTTATATTTCTGGTTAACTGGGTGTCTAATTTCAACCATAGGGTGTCCAAAAATAGCTATTTTCCACAGTGGTGAGCGTCCAAAATGGCCTACTAGCTTGGCCATAATAAATTACTGAATTACTGGGTGTCTAAAAATGTCACATGGAAACCTCTATGGGTGAAGCTACGGTGACCAAATTCTTTACAACTGACTTGGATAGTAAAAGTTCCATTACTTACAGGGTATGCTAGACCTCCAAGTAAAAGCAATACTAAGAAGAATGGGTAATACTCCAATCTGAAAGATACAAAAATAATGTGTTATTAGTTATTATTGCTTGTTTAGGATGAATACTTTGCCTTTCGGTTACAATGTGGGGTTACTTAAAGAATGACTTTTACTTCTTTGCTGTGGGATTTACCTACATAAATGACTGCACAGAGACATGGACAAGTACTGCGTTGTTATAAACAGTTTTTGTACATCTCCACAATGTTAAGTTGACAAGTTTATGGGTGTCTCCTTTCAACAACAGGCCATAGGATTTCACGGTAACAGTCGGATTCGGTAGCCTGATGTTACTACTGTTGTTCTAAAATTACGGAAACAACAATTTGTTACCCATCATAAAAGCCACTATGTGGTATAATGTATAAAGAAGCTAGTATCGGTACTGGTTGGTTCCCAGCATTTCAATATACGGAACCGATTCAATGTTTCCCGACTGACACTGAAATTATATGGCCTGTACACTACAGTGTCTGTCAAAGACACTGCAGTCCTTGAACTTCAAGATACCTTATAAACTGGTTGCCACTGGTTGTACAGTAGATGTAACACGTACAGTAGATGGCTGCTAGCAGCAAGCTAAAGTTACCACATATAATTTCGAATTCAATTTATTGCACGTTTACATATGAATGAGACAGATTTAATTAAATTTAAAAGAGATGGCAATCATTTAAAAAACAACCCTGGCCAGTAGGCGTATAGAAAGCACCGTGTAATGTTAAGAATTAGTGTTCAAAAATAAATATATTAAACCTCGCTCTGTCAGTAAATACTCACGTGTTTTGGTGTGCACGTTGGTAACAGTTGAAGATGTCAGAGTGGGTGCTATACATGGTGGGATACTGGAAATATAAAATACAAATCAGTTAGTACATTAAGCATTGGCAACGATATTGAAATGTACTGTACTGTTGTGCATTTGACTAATACATTGATTAACCCTGTATTTGAATAAGCTGTCTCACGATCTCGCGGTGCGCAAAGGATTGTGGGTAATGTCAAAGGTCAATGTCACCTCGGATGTCAACAAAGTTCGCGGAATATGGCCAGTGACTTGCAAATGGTTGGTGCCCGTGTTTTTTCCTCGTTTCTGCCAGGGGTGATCCATACCTGTACTGACCGGCCGTTGTGTTAATGAAATAATCTTGAGTATTCGGCTGAAAGCACCAATCAATCCACTAACCCTCTGTCATAGGAGAAATAGCCGCCCTTGAGTATGGCGTAAAACCACATCTTTACCTCGAGTCTGACGATATTCAATAACGAGCACACTGGATTTATGAAATTGTATGTTTACAACAATAACTGTTGGCAAATTGGTGAATGGCGACCACTTGTTTCTGCTGTATCATTACAGCAATTCAAATGCTGTGTTTTCACAATTGATTTCTGTTGATCTATCGTAATTCAACCCCCAAACATTCTGTTTCCTTCATCTACATGCATTATGAAAATGTTGTTTTACTATGGGTCAGTGTAAAATTACAAAACTGTCTGGTAAAACAACCCAACTTTGTGTTGTTTATTTACAGAGTGCTGCAGTACTTTCACAGCACAAATGCCATCAGAATGCTTTCATAATGCCAACTGATATAAACACCCCATTACATGCATATTAACAGTAACAAGAGAATTCAGAGAATTTTTATCCAACGCTTTCAATGCCAAAATGCAGATTTGCCTGGTCTTCGAACTTCATCTAATTCTAAAATTTCAAGGGAAATTAAACAATAACCGATTGTTACAAAACCCAACAGTCAATGAGAAGTAAAGAAATCCTTAAATATGTAAAATATATGCATGATTTCTGGCTGGTCTGATGATTCACCAATTGAACCTCTATACCAATTTTAATGGAAATTAAACAATAATTACATAAGTTATTGCATGGAAACCAACGGCCAATCAAAATGACTGAAATCCTTTCATATGTAAAACATATCCATTGATCTCTGGCTGCTCTTCAAACTTGATCTAATGATTAACCAGTTGCAACAGTGACCTTAATGCCAACTGAACAATAAATTGAGAAATGATTGAACAGAAAGCAAAGCGTGACAGATGGACAGACCCAAATTAATATCCCTTCCTCATCTGCAGACGCGTGGGATTAAAAAGTGCTGCCAAATGGTTGACCAGTACACTATGATCTATCACTGGAGGATGTCAAATCATATGTCTTCGTGGGCCCGTGAACAAAGACATAAAAACAAATAATATACTAAATAAATAAACTAAATAAATTATAACGTTTCCGTTTCAGTTTTATTCACCAATACATATTTTAGAACAGAACATATATTTAATGAAAAATAATAATGACGGGAATAAAACCCCAAGGGGTTTGTTTTATCCCTGAATAGCATAAGCAGATAGTTTACTGGCTGAGGTGAAGACTGATTTGATTTTGCAAAATATAAAGAATGTTATCTAAAAATAGAAAAATAAGAAAAACACATTACGACGGTGACACGACCCCTGATCCTAAGCCTGAAGACCATGAAGCAATTAATCCTTAGTTGAAAAGAACTGATTGGAGTCAACACAGGTTTTGATTAAATAATATATATTCTGAAAATACGTCCGAATTACTTATATGTGGGCGTCTTTGATGTGACAGATGTAATACGGAGAAATACAAAATTTTTGCAAAATACACTATACTTTAGAGTATGGCTGAAAATTGTCTTATACTTAACTTGAAAGTGCATGCTATTACCCTCACATCATCTCCCCGGCATGTCTGATAAAGGGTGTCCACATGCTAAAGGAATTATATGATTTGTGTCGTTTTGAACGCTACTCTAAGTCCAGAACCATAATGATTTTTTTAGGGGGGATAGGCGAAAAACCCTCGCAGACGTATCGAGGTAAAAGCTTATCCCTACTGAGATGGACTGTACCTCATAAAAGGCTTAAATTTATTGTAAGCCTCAAAATCCCTGTTATAGAACATTTATAAATATCAATGATTCATGCACATAAAAACAAAACAAAAACAGAATTATGTCCAATTGTTCAAAAAGCGAATTGCAGCCACACAGAATCACCAGGTTGAGTCCATGGAAACGCGAAGTCTTGGCGTCCAATTCTTCCTGCTCACATTACACAAGCTTCACCCCCTTTCTCCTTGCCTCATTGTCCCTCTGTTCTGTGCCGGAATGTCCACAATATAAACGGCGGTGCACAAACACATACACCATGGTTGTGTTTGCTACCTACAAATAGTGAAAAATATTTGTAATATAATCTACACAGGGGAGTGAAGCCTCGTAGTAGTACACTTCCAACCCCAACAAAAGTGTACTACTACGAGTGTACATTATACCACAGGCTAGTCGTTTATCCACCATAAACGTTACATCCATACATTGATTCCATCTATCATGAAATGTAAACTCCCACTGTAAGACGCTCATTTGAAAACACGAATTGCAGTTAAAATACATATCAAACATAACTCTGGTTACCGCTTCACGGTTTTTAATGGAAAGTGGATCTAGATGAACGTCTTACAGTGGGAGTTTAAGATTGGCTTCATAAGCGAAACGCACAGGACTGTCGTAAGTTAAGTCTTAAGACTCGATTTGTTTAGACTAAAGACTACAGCCACAGGCTTTATCCTAAACAAGATATTTTTATGACATCATAACGTTGTTATGTCGAATTAGTACTGTCTTTGAGTGTTAACACATCATTAAATTATTATTACTTGTAAAGTTGTAATTCAGTTGTGACATTTACAGTTAGTATTTACTATTAGTTGCTGACTATATAATAATTTAATAATAATATAGTGTATGGCGTACATGTAGTGATGTACCGTACCTCTGACTCACTTCAATCTTCCATCTCCCATCTCCCATTCGTGCATGTCAGTGCGTTGCAGTGGCCACACAGGCTTCCTTTTGACCCTATCTCACAGTCAAACCCCATGTAACCACTCAGTTACTTATTAAAACAAAGGAAAATCGATGTGTCTGAAACACTAAAACCCCTACGGCCGTACTACTGATGTTGCTGTTGTTACAATCGAAGTGACATTGACCTGTGACCTCGACAACAACGCACATGCGCAGTTGGAATCGTGAGACAGCTTATTTGTATCTGTAGCCTAACTTGAAATAAAAGTTAATTGATTATTCGATTTACACAACGGCATTGCCAGGTTTAGTGCAGGTGGAAACAAGGCTACATTGTATTTGCCTGAAGTACATGTAAACCTGCGAGCACTTGGTAACTCCGTAACTCCCCAACATACGGCCAATTGAGTGAAACCTCACTCAGAACTTTTTCAATTTTTCTCTAGAATTAATGGAATAACCCATTTCAGATTTACGGGGCCTCGTTGATGACATTCTATGTGGTAGGTTATGTGGTACATGCTCCTTTTATATTGCATTTATAGCTCTTTTTAGCTATTATACCTGTTTACAGCTATTATACTTATAGTACCTGTTTTCAGCTACTTTCCCTAACCTGATAAAGACATAATCATAGTGATGATAGTCACCAACTGTTTTGATCAATTGATGTAATTATTGTAATTACTAGCATTTCCTGTGTGTTGCTTATTGCAATGTGGGCACAAATGACAGATGTGCTGGGTCTTGGGGATCCTAGTAGTAGTACTAGTACTAGTACTAGTGGTACATGTAGGCCTACATGTAATATCTAAAATTAACTCACCGATACTTCATATCGCTTCCTTGCCTTAGAAACTTGAAAACCAAGCCATTGCAGCAAGAATATGCTGGCGACAAATACTAAAATAACATATCCAAAATCCCCAGAAACAACAACGTTTGTCATCGTGTAAATTTTGATGTAGACGGTTCAAAGTTAAGATGCAATTTTCGAGACGCGTCCTATATTTTTACCCCTAGTCTCCTAATTTTGTTTAGTCATTTACCGGTATCCCGAATCACTTTTAGGGGGGGGTTGGTTAATCCTTCAGATAAATAAGTTAGATTTCCAATAAATTAAGCAACAAAAATGCCAGTTTTTAATTCACAAACGAACATTGAATGTAGATGTGGACACTGAGAAAATAATTCCAGAAGATTATAATTCCAAAATACAAATTAATAGAGGATACTCTCTCCTAACACCCCTATTTAATAGTAGACTGGACCAATACATTTCACTTACCGGAACCTGGAATATTTCTCTTGCCCACATAACATTCATTCCGAGCCAGTTTAGAAAAACCCAAGTAACAGCACATACTATGACCACATAGCCATAATCGGACGGAATATCTAAATGTAGCTCCATTTTAAAACGAAATGAAAACTATCAAATTTCTTTCAAGTCCCTTCGTGTTTCAACTGAAACAACAACAACATGTAAACTACAGAAATTGATGACGCTCCGTTTCAAGTTTTGTCACTTTGTGAGAGTCGGGTATCCAGAAATTTGTGTGAGTTTTGGTTAGTTTTTGTATATAATTTTTAATAAAAACCATTCATGACTTCTCTTTGGGAAAATAAAATCAATGAAATGAATAATTCGTTCTAAGCAAAATCAATAAGTGACAGTTGAAAATACCTTTAAAACTTCTATCCATAGGATAGTATTTAAGGCTGTTATCATCATAAATTATCTCTTTTGGCGGGTGCTTAGTCTGGTACCCTGCCCCTAAACTCGTACAAGATAGCTCGTTATTAGGGTCAGGCAACACCCGCCGCCATTACACTTTATTCAAGATGGCGGCCCCCATGTTTACACATGTGACAGACAATCTTACGTCGACTGGATTTCAGTAAAATATGTAAGTTTTCCACATACAGAAGCTTTTCTAATGTGATAATGTCATTTAGGGTATCCTACTGCAGCTTTATATTCGTTTTAATTAGGATGACAAGCCATTTTTACTTATTTTGCACGCTTTTATTAATATTTTGACATTGCCTAAATTCGGACGTTTTTAGCTATAAATGGGGTCTAGGGGCTTGGGAATTTGTGGCATCGCTGTGAAAATGACTTTAATAGCAGCCTGAGCCTTTGATCTATTGGGAAACATGCCATTGAAGTGGATGCCACAATTATTTACACAAAAATTTCCGGGCATAAAAAGACCTCCACCTATCTTTTCTAGCAAAACTCTGTAGTCAGTGGGCTATGGTACTGGCAGTTGATGGCATATTTCAGAAAACATTTCTAAATGTAGCCTGGACCTCTGGGCTATTACATAAACTATGATTGAAGGGGATGCCACAAGTATTTGTGTACATTTTTCGGGGTAACTATGGCTTACATAGCATTTCTTGCATTAACAAACAACTAAGGGGTCCAGGGGTATGGTATTTGGTGGCATCTTGTTAAAACAACTTTTAGCGGAGCCGGGGGTATATCATCTAATAGTGAATATATAAATGAAGTGGATGCCACAATTATTTGCACAAATTTTCAGCCCGGGATTTAACGTATTTTAGCATTTACACATAGCTAAGGGGGCAGGGGCATGGCATTTGGTGGCATCTTCCTAAAAACACCTTTGAAAATGAACACAACCTTGCCTATAGATAAATTATATATTTAAATTGGATGCCACAATTATTAGACCAATTTTTTATAGGAGTAAATCCGAGTAATATTACTGCCATAACCAAAATTTAATCATTTTCTTTTTCAGGAAGATCATTCGGTATATGGGAGCTTATTTGTGAATCTGAGTGACAGTCAGTGGAAAGATACTATATCAATTTATATGTCTGGATGTGAGTTAAGAATTCATCTTAACTCAACAAGTCATTGGTGGACACAAACTCAATCCTGTCTGTTTTCAGAGTGATGATCTGTGCTTTTGATCTGAAGATCAGTTTTGGAAGATTGTGTAAATGAATTCAATTATAAACATACCAAAGGCCTTCAGATGGGGAGGGGGCATATTTATTAGATAAGAATACATATATTAATAACCTGTGGGTGTATCCACATTTGTCATATAATTTATACCCTTTAAGTTCTGTACATGTAACATCAGATCAATCATAAGCATTGTAGGTAACAACATTTTTTCTAGAACCATTCATCTTTATTATGAGTTAATCAATAAAGTTATTAAAAATCTTAACTGGTATTATTGTGTTGTAGATATTAGGTTATCGCTAACAGTGACAACCTAAAATTTCATTTCATATCTGGCGAACTATACACTGCCTACTGTACAATGCAGGCATGGAAGTGCAGTCACTAAAATGCATGCTTGTCTGCAGATTTGTGACAAATGTAAACTTCTTCGAATAGTCAAGATGTATAAAAAAATAAAGTAAATGAAAAAACCTTTAATCCTTCCAATTTCCAAAGAAATTTGAGGCATATAGGGTATAAGACACTAGGCAGTAAAAATAAACACAATTTCCCCAGTTTTAGTTTTTCATTGAAATGATTTGGATTATGCAAACTTGAAATAACGCTCATGCACCAAATGGGACCTGGCTTGAATGCAGCTTCATCTAGAGTTTAAGACTGGATTAAACAGAGCATCAACTGGTGGGCGTAAATAGGAATCAATAATACCATGTCAATGAAATGCATATGTTAAATATTAAACATTCACAGGGACATGGCACTACTGAAATTAGCAGCATATGACTGGCACTGTAAATAGAAAACATGTTTGTTAAAATTACAACAATAAATGAAGATAATGCTGATAGAACTGGACATCTGACCATCTCAATCTTCCTTCTTCAGAAAATTCACAAATGAGCTATAGATTATAACAAAATAAGCTCAATTTTTAGACTGAGTTTTTTTAATCAAATTTAGATTTATTTGATTACAAGTTTATGCTGGAGTGTTGAAAGATACCAGCAGAAAATATGGGCTTCTTTTCAGCCATAGAATCATATTTTAAAACAATTATGAAAGAAGGCATAGCCCTTTCAACCCCAGAGAATTTGTAGAAATTAAAGTGGCATTCATTTATATTTTTATCATCTGTTAATTCTGTTTATAGACACAGGTTGCCTTCAAACTTGTTTTTATAACGATGGCCATATTTGCCGAGCCCCGGTTACCCTTAACTAAATGCCTATGCTAGTAAAGACGAGTTAGCAATTTTACTCCTAGAAAATTTGTTCTAATAGTTGTGGCATCCACTTTAAATATATAATTTATCTATAAGCATAGGCCGTGTTTATTTTCAAAGGTGTTTTTAGGAAGATGCCATTGCCCCTGGCCCCCTTAGCTATGTGTAAATGCTAAAATGCATTAAATCCCGGGCTGAAAACTTGCGCAAATAATTGTGGCATCCACTTCATTTATATCTTCACTATTAGATGATAAACCCCCGGCTCCGCTAAAAGTTGTTTTAACAAGATGCCACCAAATACCATACCCCTGGACCCCTTAGTTGTTTGTTATTGCAAGAAATGCTATGTAAGCCATAGTTACCCCGAAAAATGTACACAAATACTTGTGGCATCCCCTTCAATCATAGTTTATGTAATAGCCCAGAGGTCCAGGCTACATTTAGAAATGTTTTCTGAAATATGCCATCAACTGCCAGTACCATAGCCCACTGACTACAGAGTTTTGCTAGAAAAGATAGGTGGAGGTCTTTTTATACCCGGAAATTTTTGTGTAAATAATTGTGGCATCCACTTCAATGACATGTTTCCCAATAGATCAAAGGCTCAGGCTGCTATTAAAGTCATTTTCACAGCGATGCCACAAATTCCCAAGCCCCTAGACCCCATTTATAGCTAAAAACGTCCGAATTTAGGCAATGTCAAAATATTAATAAAAGCGTGCAAAATAAGTAAAAATGGCTTGTCATCCTAATTAAAACGAATATAAAGCTGCAGTAGGATACCCTAAATGACATTATCACATTAGAAAAGCTTCTGTATGTGAAAAACTTACATATTTTACTGAAATCCAGTCGACGTAAGATTGTCTGTCACATGTGTAAACATGGGGGCCGCCATCTTGAATAAAGTGTAATGGCGGCGGGTGTTGCCTGACCCTAATAACAAGCTATCTTGTACGAGTTTAGGGGCAGGGTACCAGACTAGCGGGTGCTTTGGTTTTGTTGTGGCTGGACACCAGAGAGATAATCAAGGTGACAACATCTTAATTCAACTCCTTTATAACGTTATCTGTGATTCCTTTCATGTCAGATTAACTCACACACTTTGTACATAAAGTAAGGAAAAGGGGGTTGAGTTGAAATAACCCCAGGTGACTATCCTGCCATTCTGTTGTATACAACACTCAACAGAATGGCAGGATACTCACCTGGAGCTAGAGACTAGAGTTGAAACTGCGAAGATGACTTGCAGTGCATCAGTGGCAGTGGTACTGGTATTGTATGGTGTTAAACTAAGCTGGGATTAAAGTTTGAGGGATAAGAAACGCCGGCTTGGCACCAAAGACAGACTGAGGGCTAGGGACGGGGTTTATTGACAATGACAGAAAAAGGTTAGGTTAGCCTAATTGTAGAAAACAATGGTCTAATCAGCTGGGAGTGGTGACCATTGTAGAATGGACGCCATTTTTTCATAGTTGCTTTACGAACATATTGAAAACCGATCCCTTTTTTCCTTCGAAAAACTCGTTCACCGATGCAATAAATGCCTTAAAATGAATGACCAACCTTTTCTGTCTTAATATCCATTTCCCTTTTGTCGAACTATCAGGGATTCATAGAAGTCCAAAATTTACGAACCGAAATTGAAAAATTCAGTTTTTTAGAAGGCGAAATTCAGTTTTTTTAAAATTTACCGACCATTTTAGGGTTAAAATTAAGTTAAAATCTATGTTACAAACCAGTTCCAATTTGATATTTCTTTTTTTATAAAAGTATGAATTCCAAGAAAAACAGTTATGACAAAAAACTAATGATAATAATATAGATGTAATGTCAAAACTAGATCAAATTTATCCCTAAACTCTTCTTCATGTGCAACAATAAAAAATACACAATGATTCAGTTACAAATGAATTGAACTTAGCCGAGAAATCTTGGCTCTGCCGAATTTTTTTTTTTCCGTGTTCGTCATAGCCAAGATCACTTCCATAGTAAAAAAGTGATATTTGTTAAGGAGACCCTCCGAAAAAATCGGCCGCGCAAATTTCACAACAAATAAGCAAAGAATAAAATATTTACCACTGCATTCCGATAGCGTAGACCCAAAGAAGGAGTTTGTCAAACTTATGCCGCTGTAAAGCGACTAAAGATATAAGAACTACATCGAAACGTTGTCACCCAATAAACCAAGAAGTTGTTATCCATAAGTAATTCTTGACCTTGTTGTAAAGATATATGATTGAAGTATTTCTACGACGCCCCGCACAGTTTAACTGGTCGTTTAAATGTTTTACTATGGCGGTTACGTCAGGTTGAAAGCCAGTGGACTTCGAAACAAACATTGACTGCATAAGGGAAAGTTTACCACTTTACAGCGGCGTAAGTTTGACAAACTCCTTCTTCGTGGTCTATACTATCGGAATGCAGTGGTAAATATTTTATTCTTTGCTTATTTGTTGTGAAATTTGCGCCGCCGATTTTTTCGGCGGGTCTCCTTAACAAATATCACTTTTTTACTATGGAAGTGATCTTGGCTATGACGAACACGGAAAAAAAAAATTTGGCAGAGCCAAGATTTCTTGGCTAGAATTGAACTATTTGAGAACTATGGTTCAGGGGAGGTAACTAACTTATTTCATGTTGTAAGACACTAGTTGTCTCCCCTTTTATTTTCTATACCATAGATATCTTATATATCTATGTTCTATACGACCATAAACAGCTGAATAAATATAACAAGTCGCGAATTATTACGATTATTGTGGGTAATACCCCCCAAAATTTCTCAATTCTGCATCAAAATCATCTTCTTTTAGAAATGTTTAGGTAATTAAAAAGACTTCCAAAGTGCAAAATAAGCCATGTTGTGGAGACACTGAAAACGAGGCTGTATGTTTCTCAGTATTTAAACAACAACAACAAGAGAATGACGGCCATGGTCGTTTGACAGCGGTTTCTAAATAAACTTTTCCCTTGAACTTAGATTTTCTCATCATAAACAGTGGATATCAATCAAACAATATTCAGTTTTTCACGCCCAAATTGAGTTTGGAAATTTTAGTTTTCAATAGGAAATTTTAAACTGAAAATATTGAGTTTTTCAACACCAAATTCAGTTTTAAACCCTATTTTACGAACCCACCGAATATCGGTAAGTAAGTTGGACGTGTATGAATCCCTGACTATAGCAGTATAGGCTTGGGTTATTTGCATTACATCAATATCAAAAGAGGGTTGGAACATTTCCCTGCGAACAAGGCGGCCATCTCACAAGTAATGCTCTCCCCTTACCCTACTTATAATATAGTGTGATAATGGGAGAGCACTCTGTGTGCCTGGTTATTTTAGTAAATTTAAAAATGGCTTCCTCTTGTAGCATTCAGTCCTTCGGGCTTCACAATAACGCTACATACCGGAGCTAGGGTTAGCCTTCTTCACTTTAGTAAAGGTCTTACTCCGTTATTTATAATTTCTGACATTTGTTGGTGGTCGACCTTTACTCGACTCCATGTTACATCCTGTGCGCATACTTGCGGAGACGATCGTTCAAGAAAGTATCGTGTAAAAACAGGACTGCCTGTAAAACCGCAACAGCGCCAACTGACAGCGACAGAGTGGCTGTTGCAAGATAAATTATTCCCGTTCTTCCAAGTTAAAATGACAATCAATAATTAATAAATAACCGTTTGTCTTGATATCCAATCGTTATTTTAACACTTATTTTGCTTTTTACAAGCACTTATTTTTAATTTTACTGTTGTTTTTTTTGTATCTATTTATATTTTTTGATTTATTTCATTTTTATACGCCCGACTTAAAAAAAGTCGGTCGTATTATGGTATCACCAGCGCCGTCCGTCCGTCCGTCCGTCCGTCCGGCCGGCCGTCCCGGATTCCCTTCCGCTCCATAACTTGAAGAGTTTTGATCGGATCTTTACACATTTTTTTGCAACATGTACTCTAGGGGTAGAAGGTGTGTCATGAACCATTAAGAACATTGTCCATTGCATAATATGGCTTCTACATTGGATTATGTAGTATTCTGTCTTAGTCTATATCTTCGTTCCCTTCCGCTCCATAACTTGAAGAGTTTTGATCCGATCTTTACAATTTTTTTTACAACATGTACTCTAGGGGTAGAAGGTGTGTCATGAACCATTAAGAACATTGTCCATTGCATAATATGGCTATTACATTGGATTATATAATATTCTGTCTTAGTCTATATCTTCGTTCCCTTCCGCTCCATAACTTGTAGAGTTTTGATCAGATCTTTACAATTATTTTTACAACATATAGTTTAGGGGTAGAAGATGTGTCATGAACCATTTAGGACATTGTCGATTGCATAATATGACTTCTACATTGGATTATGTAATATTCTGTCTTAGTCTATATCTTCGCTCAATAACTTGAAGAGTTTTGATCCGATCTTGACGATTCTTTCAGAGTATATACTTTATGGGCAGATAGGGTGTCGTGTACCATTTCTGACATCACATGTTGCATAATATGGCAGCCCTATTGGATTATGTAATATTCCCTTTTGGCTCCAGAACTTCTTTCGTTTTGATATAATCTCTCCAATTCTTTTAGAGTATATATACCTTATAGGTAGATAATGTGTCGCTTACCAAATTTGATTTCAGTCCACATATTTTTTGTCTGTTTTCAAGAGTTTTTTTCTTTTATCAGAAATGTGTACCTGATGTTTAATATATATATATTAATATATATCAATGCTTTTTTGAGTACACTTGGTCCAGAGTAATACTGGAAGGCAATTAATTTATACATTCTGAGACTGTTTTCTTGGATAATTTAATGTGCGCTATAATAACAAAAAAATACCATTTTCCCCACTTTATTACCCATCTGGTATTTATCAGAGTGGCTGTTTAAATAGAGATAAGGGGACAATGGCATCCACCAGAGTAGTACACAAGGTTTGTATATTTACACACCATTGTATCAGTGGTCAGCCTGAAGATTGTTTGCTTTGTAATAAAACTTTTACAGCCAAGTCCAATAGAACAGTGTCCCAGTCAAAACTGTTAAAATTCTAGAATTGTAAGCTAAATTGTATTGATTGCTCGTTCCCAATTATGGAACATAACAGCAATGTCAAAACAGCCACAATATTTCAGTTTTTGCTATTAAAATGTGATTGAAATTACCTGAACAGATAATATATGTGTACTATAACCTACTGTGGCTGTTTAAATAGAGATAAGAGTATGTATAACGTATTGGTATTTAGTTACAGCTTCATAAAATTCAGAAGAAAAAAACTTCTAATGTGAACAAGAAATTCGAATGGATGAAATTAAAACAAATGTTATATTAAACGTAAAGTTGTTAATCGTAGCGGTTCGACTTTGCCACGGCGGGCGTATGTTGAGTTTACTAAAACTCTTGTTCTGTGGTGGGGCTACATTAACTTCAAATGCAGATTGCGTACGTTTACTGCAGCAGTCACATTTAATGAAATTTTCGGTTAGCGGAACCCTATGAAACCCTATGTATGATATAAAAACACGGGGAATGATTACATGGTGTTTCAAATTCACGCCACACTGAAGATTATTTCACCCATACGGGTACCAGCGGTGGGGGTTAAACTACTAATAAAAGACATCAAATGAAAAATGCGTAAGACAGATTTGTAGTTCATCAACTAAACCAGAGAATTCTTCATAAAGTTAAATGTTTCCTGGGGATCATTACCAGGGAACAGTCTGCGTACATGTATATAAAGTTGAAATTATCTCCCCTTGAGCATGACGTCTGTTTCGTCAAGTGGAGGCAGTTATCTTTATCAAGAAACCACAAACTGAAAGTCAAGCAGAATGCGTTAAAAAAGGCAAGTATTTTCTTGTAGATGATCAATTTATAACTTTTACTTTGACAAAACCGTTTTTGGAGCAACTAGGAAGCTGGAAAAATATTGTTTAAGACTGAAAAGTCTGTGTAGATTGAGATTTTGCTCTGCGTTCATCGACGTGGGTAATGCCTATTAAATGTCGACCTGGTACCTACCAATAAATATCCAAACATAAATAACGAGGTACCTGTAGACATTTAATGTTATTGAATTAGGTTTAGCCATGATTATTCTCAAAACCGAAAGACACACTTGGATTTGTCCAAATACGTCATCTTTGGTCAAATTGAAAAATGAGTGTATAGTATAGCAGTTCAGGTCACACATATAAATTTAATACCTGTAACGCTGTGTTGGTAATGGTAGTTAGTCTAGTGGTAAGATGCTACAGTCTTATTGAGTACGCATGTGGAGATACGATGAAAGAAGCAGTTGAAGGTTCCAGACGTCCCCATCTACTACTTTTATATAATCCTAAAATATCAAAGCCCCTGTAATTATAGAGCATTTAGTCAAGAACCAATGAATACAAGCCAATTAAAAACTTTCCCATGGCTGCTCCGCCCACAAAGGTTCACCTGATATTCTTTACCCTTCTGGAAATGCCTTTGTATTACAGCCAGTCTGCTCATAGCAGTTGTAGGAGTGTATAGACTATATCGACTTGTGGTCCCAGTTTGCACCTCCATCTACATTTAAGGCCTTTCAAGGGTGTGAATTCATACGTCCTTGTCTAGCCGCACATACATGTATCTTTCTGTTTTACCTTATACTTGCCAGTCAGGAAGCCTTTGTCTAGTCTTCCTTCCAAATGTTACCAATATCGTCTATATATGGACTGCACATGCCTATTTATAAGTTAGCAAAAGAAAACAACTCCTACATGTATATTGACTGGTCTGGTCTGTCATGTTTTTCGGAAACATGGCCTCTGTTAAAACCCCTAACAGTTTTGAATGGGCGATCAATCTTTCACTTTCGCTTTTGTCAGCGTGTTTTTTTGGGATTTAGCCACCTCTTGATTTTTTGTGTTTTTTTTTTATCCTTTTGAACTTGAAGTAAAAGATTTGTAGTCTCCAAACAGATGCTCCAAATCTAAATCATCCCAGTGGGTTCCATAGTAATGAGAAATAATTAGTGTTGTGCACAAACAACTAACTCTAGTAGGTATGCCTTAATTATTTCTCATTATCTACTTATTATGTACTCAAACGCCCAACTATCAGTCGGATTTGGTCCAAAAGAAGTTGCTATTTTGATGCGTCCAAAATATCAGGCCATATAATTTTGGTGTCGGTCAGAAGCATTGAATCGGTTTCGTGTATTTAAGTGCAGGAACCAACCAGTACCGATTTTAGTTTCGTTATATATCATACCATAAACTGGCTTTAGTGATGGGTAACAGATTTTCTTTTCCTTAGTTTTAGAACACCAGTAACAACAGGCTACCGGAACCGATCGTTACCGTGAAATCCTATGGCCTGAAATATGGGCTTAAACATACTGTATTGCTGACTTATACATTTATCAACAATAAATAAAACAAACGGGCACAGGGAAAATCTTTTTGTCTAAAATAATCATGGAGACAAGTTTCTAGTATTTGTGATTGTGTTAAAAAGATACATATCATTTAGACCTTAATACCCAATCATAAGTTGTTGTAATAAACTATAACCCATGATATTTTATTAGGTTAACGTCAGACAGGAGCTTGGCCTTAGTCAGACAGTCGAATTTTCCGGAACACTGACTTTGTAATACATTGACAATGCTATGGCATGGCAAGAATATCAGTAGATTGAAATTGTACTCCATAGGATCATAGAAAAAGAAAGTGACAATTTTGGTTACATCAGAAAAACCTAGGTAGAAGACAGGCAAGGGACCTGTATATCTTTCAAATACTTGTTTTTTACTGACCTTATGGGACATAGGTCGAGCCATTTTACATGGAAGTAGTCTGTATTCTTATAGTTTAATCTTGGCCATACCGATGCTGGCCTTGTTATACTGAAACACAAATGGTATTATATTTTTTTCACAACATCTTTCCGGTTCCAAGCTCAAAGTTTTACTTTCTGAGCATACCTATAAATCGTCCTTTAGTTTGCCACATGCCAAAAAAAAATATCAAATAGGATATTTTCTAGTAAACCATGCAGCTTTAAAATCCACTTTGAGAAACAGGCTATCTTTACAACATGGAAAATGTAAGGGGAGAGCACTCTACAAGTCATCTTCTCTATGTCCTCCTCCTCATAGACTTGAAGCTTAATGACACCACTCAAAATATTATGGTATATTTGAAGTGAAAGCTTTGTTACAGCATGTAGCTGCGACATACGTTTCAGTGCAAACTTTTTCATACTTCAATTCTGTGAAGTTTTAAGACTGAAGCCCAACAAAACAATGCTAAAACTTTAGTCATCAATGAATGGTGTGGACGTTTGAGACTTCAGAAAGTAAAACTGAATTCGGAGGATAATCAATGTTTTACTGAATGTTACACTGTTTGTCCATATTTTTGTTGCCTTACTAACCATATATATTTATAGACAAAAAAACACACGGGAACAGAGAAAATATTCTTGACCAAAATAACCATGGAGACAAGTTTCTAGTTGTGTTAAAAGAGGGTATGTCATTTTAACTATTCAAAATACATGTGTGACAGGGTAGATGTTTGAGACTTCTCTTATTTTTGCAATTGTTTAATTATAGGAAACAACTTAACATATTTCCATTTTCATTGTATGTACTTATTATTTTTTACCAATATGTAGTTAAGACTAGAATTTTATGATTCACTGGGAGTGGTAGCTGTGGGTAGGGAGTAAGGAAGTGCCTAACCCAGTATATGTCTTCACCCCAGCCTCCTGTTATCTGATACTGTCATCCTTGCACCCAAGTGACCTAGGGTTGGCCTCTTATCTGTAGGGACTGGACATTGAAGTTATTCTATGTTTATACATTGATTAAACCATACAACAAGATTTAGTAACCATGTAAACGCTAGTTTGGAACAATTTTCTGTTTATATAAAGTTTTTCTTATAATCACTTTTGTTAATGACTTTTATTTTAAGAAACATTTTTGATAACAATACTAAGTTTAAATATTGTATAAGCATTTGACCTGTTGATAAGTAACATAAATAGTGTCCAGCAGGAAATGTATCATATCCGGGCAGAACTTCCTGGAATGTGGGTGTCCCCACTATATAAGGAACTGGTCAGGGCAACTCAGTAGCCAGCAGTTTCTGAGCACTGTACAGACCTTGATATTCCTTGGATTGTATGAAACCCTATGGACACTAGTTGTATTGCTTATATGAACATATGATGTAAACCAACTCACCTGCAGTATTCAGGTTAGTACATGTGACTTTGTTTGTACCCATCTTATAATTATTGTATTATTCTATTATTAGCATTGTTTGTAACTCATTCTCTGTAGTTGATTGTTAGCTATTAACGCCTAAGTAGTTAGTATTTTTATGATTTGATATTTGTAGTTTGTTTTACTATTTTGGGAAAAACTGTTTTATCATACAAGTAATAACGATGGGGAAAGCTTAAGCGGGTATTACATTTTAGTTAATTGTGCCGGAGAATAAGACACAAAACGAATAGGTTTATTTTGGCAGTCGAATGACGCAATTTAAGCTTACTTATACGATGCATTCGTGGCTTATGTTTTAAGAGTTGATATGGTTACCGAGAGGACAATAACATGAATATGCTACCCTACTCGGTATTAAATTCTGACACGACGAGGCCATATCTTAACTGCTTTTATCTGAATGCATATTTGGGGAATTTAAGGGTGCCTTGAATTCATGATCTCTTATCTTTTTCTAAGTTCTTTACTTGTTTGTATATTTCAGTGCTCTTCCCTGGTTTTTCTTTTATGGTTTCTGTTATGGTTTTTTTAAGAATAATAAAACGGTAAAACTTCTGAAAGTGTGCGTGTCAGTTGCTATAGACAGGGAGTCATTACCAGGATCCGCGAACGGCGAGAGATAACGAATACCATCATCTCTCGAAAACGGCCGTTTAACACATGTTCTAGATTTACCTCAGTTTATATGTGTATTGTTTTATTCTTTCAGCTGATTCCTGTTAGTAGATTTTATGAAAAATGAGTTCTCCAATTGTGGATACTTCACCTAAGGCGGAGTGGCGAAAACCAAGACAAATACTTAAGCTGCACAGGAAAAAGAAAAAGACTGCTGTAGGAAAAAGTTTGAATTTGTTGTCCAATGGGGTTGATCAAGGGTTACAAGATAGTGGACATCAGTTGAAGCAAGCAGGAAAGCGGCGCAATCCATTTGGCTGTACTCAAGAAACTGCTAAGAAACACCATGTAGATGGTGATGAGCCCGATGAGGCGTCCGCTCAAGACGTCTGTGAAAAGTCTGCCAATACTGTCCTCTTTAATGTGTTGGATCAAGCCGAGGAAATGGTTAGTCCTATAATAATAATAATAAGTTCTTTATTTCAGGAGGGTGACACAATCAGTTACTACATCAAGGGTTATATTATCCAGAATGGAGGCCATAGAATTTCACGGTAACCATCAGTTGCCTGTTGTTACTGTTGTTGTAAAACTACAGAAACGAAAATCTGCTTTCCATCATGAAAGGCAGTATGTTGTATGATGTATAACGAAACCAAAATTGGTACCGGTTGGTTCCCAGCATATCAGTGTATGGAACCGCTTTTTGACACCAAAATTTTATGGCCTGAGAAAAGGGAGCATCCTTAGGTTATTTTGACTGTCAATCAAGCACATCTGCTGACTGTCTGAAAATCAACTGCAATAGTGATAACTGAGCGCGGCGTAAAACACCAAACAATCAAGCAATAGCGATAACCAAATGGTTACTGAATCAAGGTTTCTTCGCACGGCTCACACAATTTTGGTTGGGTAAAAAGTAAGGTTCCATTTTATACACTGGGCGGGGTTCAATCAATGTATTTATATTTATTACAGTCTCTTTTGTGTCCAAGTGAAAAACGCGGGTCAGAGATGCCGGCTTTAAGCCGTTACATAAATTAATGCTGATCCATTTCCTAATAATTGTATTAACATGTTATTCAGTGTAGAGGACTTTTTAAGGTGGCAGGAGATGGGAGGGGCGAGTTCTGTAGATCAATCTATAAACCTTCACACAAGTAGATGTTTCCCCGACTTGAAAACCACTCAGTTTAAATAAGGATTGACTTGAAAGTTTCTTTGGATCATCAAGTTATGAACGAACTTGCCCCTGTGCAAACTAAATAAATCCGCGAAGCGGTTTATGAAATGTTTGCACAGGGACCAGTTCATTCATAACTCGATGAACCGAAGAAACATTGAAGTCAATTATTTCAATTTAATTACTATTACATATAATACGTAAAACACTAAAAAATATCCGTAAGAAGTAATATATTTTATTTTCAAGAATCAAAACAAACGTGCACAAAGCTACACGTAATGACAAAGCTGTCCATCAAGTGACATCACAATCACAGACAAAGACGATTGTACTTGATGACGTCATCTTGCGTCATAGCGTTATTTACTGTGCTGACATGAGTGCAAACAATTCTGTATGCCAACAAAATAAGTTCTTCTTTATTTCTTTGAATCTAGCTGGTTCGTTCATCGGATTATGAACGAAAGCAGATTAGCCAATCAAATTGCAGTATTCGATGTAAACACACTGGAAATTAAATGATAGAAAAATTAATAAAGTTTATTCCCGGTGGGTTTTCACTCAATCACCCAATATATTTATGCTATATACTGATGCAGTAAAACACACGGGCACAGAGAAAATCGTCTTGCCTAAAATAACCATGGAGACAAGTTTCTTATAGTGTTAAAAAGAGGTATATCATTTAGGCCTTTATACCCCATCATGTTGTAACAAACTAAACCCATGATATTTCATTAGGTTGACGACTGAAAGGGTGGTTGGGGCTGTTGAGAAAAAGGTTTCTTTTAATTGTTTTTAATTTGGAACTGTTTTATTCCGTATAAGGATTTAAGATCTTACTTGTTTGTATTTCTAACAGCTGTCAGTGGTGGTTAAAGATCAACAATCAGACTTTGGTATATCACAAACAGTCGTCTCCACAGCAGTGCTACAGGAGGAACAAAAGGTATTCATTGAGACCCTGTTCTACTGAATAAATGTATTATAGTCCCTTGTCTCATTCTTTTCAGTCAGTCGGTAGAGCGTCCGCTTCAGGCCTGGGAGATCTGGGTTCAAGCCCGGGTCGAGTCAGACCAAAGATTTTAACAGTGGTAGCTGTTACTGCTTCGCTTGGCGCTCAGCAATAGGAGTTAGAGCAGCGACTGGTTGGCCCGGTGTCAGTATACTGTGACTGGGTGAGGGGGCTTGCTGGTTGTCTTCGGCAAGTCGTCTCGGTGAGACAGCACCTAAAAGAGCGGTGGAAATCCGCCCTGTCACAAGGAGACAACGTCTTCATATAACCGAAATACTGTTGAGCAGGACGTAAAACCCCAATCACTCACTCACTCACTTATTCTTTTCAGAGTTACTGCCCTTTTCTGACAGTACATGTATATGACGACATAGACAATTAGTGCTTGTCATCACATCTCCTCCCATAGTTTTCATCATTTTTTTTCGAAACATGGTGGACGTGTTGGATATAATGCGAGGATGTGCACCTCATATTCTGGTTACGCTGGTCGCATTATTTTTAGAGTTATTGCCCTTTTCCGACAGTATATGACAACATAGACAATAAGTGCTTGTCAGCGCATCTCCTACCTCGGTTTTCATCACACAATTTTCTCGAAACTTGATGGACATGTTGAATAATAAATCAGGGCTGGCATTATATGGAAGGGTGATTGCTCTCCTTCCCCTCCACACACCCCCAGAGGGGTATGAGGAGACCTGTTTATCACTCCCCCTAACTCTCCCTACCGGTTTCAGGCGAGTGTTCACGTTTTTTGCTCTCCCAAGATAAAACTATTCTCCAACCCTTTCCTGTCCATTAAAATAGAATTGACTGTTTTCTCCAGAATTTGCACAACGATTCTGACATAGATAAGTATACCAAAATAAAAATGTCTTTTCTGTAACTTCAGATGCTTTTATTTCATCATAATCATGTTCTCTCTCTGAAAAACATGGGATAGGAAGTGCACTCCCATTGAATTTTGGGAGAGTGAAACAGGTCACCCTGATAGTGTTGGGAGAGCATATTGTTACTCTCCCAGTCTATTCTTAATGACAGGCCTGAATATCATGCAAGGATGTGCACCTCCTACATGTATTCTGGTTACGCTGGTTTCATTATTTTCAGACAGCTGCACTTTTCCGACAGTTTATGACGACATAGACAATTAGTGCTTGTCATCGCATCTCTTCCCATGGCTTTCATCAAATTTTTTCGAAACTTGGTTGAGATGCTGATATCATGTGATGTGCACCTCCTATTTTGGTTATGCTGGTCTCATTATTTTTAGAGTTACTGCTCTTTTCACACAGTATACGAAGACATAGACAATTAGTGCTTGTCATTACATCTCCTCCCACGGTTTTCATCAATTTTTTTCGAAACTTAGGGGACATGTTGGATATCATGCTAGGATCTGCCCCTCCTATTTTGGTTACGCAGGTTTCATTATTTTCATTGTTACTGCCCTTTTCCGACAGTATACAAAGACCTAGACAATGGGTGCTTGTCATCGCATCTCCTCCCATGTTGTGTATCAAATTTTTTTATTTTGGTGGACATGCTGGATATCATACGATTTACGCTGGTTTTGCTATTTTCAGAGTTACTGCCCTTTTCCGACTGTACAGGAAGACATAAACAATAGGTGCTTGTTTCTGATATCAATATACAGTGTTTCAGGGCACTGCATGCTCCTTATCATATCCCCTGCTAAATTGTTACATTCCAGAGCGTTGTGCCTGTTGTTTTTTCATGATTCCACCTGATATCGGTTTCGAAATGCATTTCGTCCTACATGTACATCGTGCATGGAATATTGTTGAAACTTGGTGAGGATGGTTGTTGTCAAGTGAGGATGTGGATATACTGTATGGAAATGAACTTTTGTCTGTTATTACTTCCACAATCTTAAGTGGGGCCGGGGGGATACGGCATCCTCTGATGACTCATGTTTCAGTTGCCTATAAAACTACGTAAAGTGGCATGAGCTACCAAAATTCTGATTTTTGAAAATAAATTTTGATTGTGAAGAGAAGTTAAGCATTTGAGGTACCTTGAAAAACTGAGGTATTCACATTGAACTAAAAAATATTGCTAAAGCTAGTCTAGGTACGAACGTAAAATGTGTGTTAATATCGTTCAAAATTCCTATTGCCAGGATGTACAAAATGTATTAGTACACTTTTGGGGGGTTTTGCTGCTTATAAAACTGACAAAACGTACATCTACAAGATTGGTATCTATGGAAAGCTCTTACTTTTCCACACTAAAGCAAATGCTCAATACCATAGTATCAATAAATTTCCAACCAAATGTGTTTAATTTGAAAATTTCAGGTGGCTACTCCCCCAGAAAGTGGGAAAACAAGTGGGATAAAATGGGAGAGTGGTGAGAATGTCCCTTGTGACTGGAGCTTAAAACAAAAAGTCCGGTTTCTGTCCGAGAAGGATTTCTCTGAGTGTACAAATCTGAAGTCTGTTGATGAGGCCGTCGGTTTAAATAGCTTTGTAACAATGCCTCACTCACAGGTAGGACACTGAATTTTGTTCATATTCATCCATGAAAAGAAAGCTGAAATGCATATATGCTTTGATTTAAATAACTTTCGATTGTTGTTCCAAACACTGAATATGCACGTTGAGTTTGCAAGGCTGATCCAGGGAAAATTTGGGCATACCATTTCGGTTCAAAATGTTCCAACAATAAGACAAAAACAACATCTCTGGCCCAAAATTCAACATTTAATGCTATTTTGACATTAACATATGTTGGTTTTAAGAATTTGGGCAGATTTTTTGCTTGTGAGTTTGGGCGCCCATACCTGTATACAGGTATCAAAATGTCTCTGGATCAGTCTATGGTTTGTTATAGTTTTTTTTTGTTTAAATTATATGAGGAGTTTAATGTCAATATACAGATAATATGGGGACAGTTTATATTTCTTTCTGATTAAAGCTCAATTTGGTTGCCATTTATTTACCATGTTCAGTTAGCATACATGTACAAACCAAATAAAAAAACTTCTGAGTGGATTTTTCACTCGATCGCTTTATGTGGAAAAGTTGCCAGATACTCGCTGAAGATTAGGGGTTTCCTTCGGGCTATGAGCCCAGTTTCCTCCCCACTAAACCTGGCAATGCCGCCAATATAAGTGAAGTAATCTTGAGTATGTTATAAAACATCAGTCAATCAGTTAGTTCAAATTGATACTGAAATCCATCAATTTCTGTGAAAATAGCAAGCTTTAAGCATCTTGACAGGTTTTGATTATTTTTGTTACGCTACGATTTAATACTTTCTATTGAACCATCAAGCTTAAGACCCCACTGCCTAGATTGATAAGATCTTCAAGTATGGGGGCTCAGCTGGTTCGGGCGACTCCAGCCCAGGCCTTTCATTGATGTGGTGCTGGACCCAATCCCATTCAGACCTTATAAAAAAAAATTATAATTATATATATCCGGAAATAGTAATTATGTATATGTATGTCTAAACAGAATTCTGATTGGGGAGGTAGAACAACCCCCTTTTTTACCAAAAGCTTGATAAGGAAATTAGGCCTGAAAATGTCGAAAATTGCAATAGAATTCGTTGTTCCCTTGAAGAAAAAGGCTATATTAATAAAAAAAACATTATTGCTCTTTGGAATCTGACCTTAATTCTATAAACAGGGTACTCTGTATTTCCGAAAATATGCAAACCCATTGAAAAATGACCCAAGCTTTCAATGCCCCCAGGGTGTCAAATTATCCCAGATTTTGGTAGTGAACGTTTAAGAATATCAGAGCTGATTGATTACTATCTAAACCTATAGCAAATCGGTTTAAATGGAAGCTGGGCTTGTCCTGTCGGCATGTCATTGTTGCGAGAGAAAAATGGCAGATTGCCCATTATACCCTTCTAATTTGATTATTTTTGCTAAAAGACCCTCTGATATAATTCCTTCTATTGAACCATCAGGTATGGGATTTTAGCTTTTTCCCTGGTATTGTGGTGTACAAATGTACATACACTTTTTTCTCTAAACGACATTTACAGGCAGCTCAGCATTAGCTTAAACTTATTATTGATTCATGTACTTGACCAATAAACAAAATTATGCAACAACACTTTATTAAATCCCTTTGCTGCAGTATGGATGCGCATAGGACTAAAGCATGGATCACTTGTGCCAAGAACATAAGCTTTTATATCTTTAAACCACATTTACGTCTGACATAACTTACGCAAACTTTGTAAAACAGGTCCCTTTAAGTTGGAAGTAACTTAACATCATCCTTATGGTTGACTTTTCCTTAAAAAGGTCGATACTGTTTGTGTAATTAAGAAATAAATCACATCCTGATCAAGCTGTGTGTGCTGAATAAAGGGTCAATGGCTGATGGTACCACTATTTGAGGGCGAGGGGCAAAGCTGTCATTTATTTTTTTTCTAACGCATATCATAAATATATGTAAACTCAATTACAGTATACAAAATGTAAGTGTTTTAATTAGATAACCAGCCTTTCGAACCTGCATAAGAATTTTTAGACCATCCCTTGAGTAACCCGAGCCAATCAAAAATGTCCTGGAGCAACCCATATGTGGAAAGTATATCGGGTGAAATAAGTACTGTCGAACACGATGGCGTCATATTTCCGAAATGTTGTGACGTGATCAAACACTGCTCTCTCTCAAAAGTCATCTCAATCAGCCTAGTAATCAAATGACTTCATTCATTTGGAATCTTCTGACGTGTTGGAACACAGCTGTCACTCAAAGCGTTAGCTCCAAGATTATTCTACACAAACTCGCCCATAATTTATAGCTCAAAGTGGTTTAGACCTGCAGGGGTACTTTATTGTCTCAGATAATGGGACTTCGTTTTTCCTATCTCTATAATGTTAAACAAGTTGAAGGTGTATTAGAATGAACTATAATATATTTTGCTGAAACTTTCACGGTAACCTGAAATTTCAATGGCATTTAACTGTTCTGTAAAAATATTTTGGTATGGTAAATATTTTTTTTTCTTGATAGGGTACGGTTGGTGATCAGAGTCCTGGGTCAGCTTTTCACAGCTGTACAATGTATTGGCAGCACCCCAATCTACCGTGGATCAAACTCTTCCCCAGGTATATGGCGGATAATAACAGGGTCAGGTGAGTAAGCAAGATCATCCAGTTCCATCATATGTGTGGTTACCATGGTTACTAGTGAACTGATTATATCGTATCAGAGCTTGTACCAGTTTGTGCTGTAATAGGCCTGGACCCACTTGCACAAAGCGCTCTTAACTTAAGAGAACTCTTAGCATATCTCTATAACATGGAAAGTTTACGAGCCCTCTTAAGTCCCATGTTGAAGACATAGGCTAAGAGTACTCTTAGTTAAGAATGCTTTGTGCAAGTGGGCCCAGGACCTTAATGATGTCCACCAAAAACATTATGTGATATTTGAGGTATCTAGCTTTATAGTGACCACTTCCTTACTAGGCTATGTGTCTTACCTTTATGAACATTTAGACTGGACACTTGTCGCTGAGAGATCAATTTTTATTTTGACTTAAAGGGGCATGAGCTGCCAAAATGTTGATATTTTGACGTTACAACAGAATGTTGAAATTATTAGCTATTTTTCTCAAGACGTATAATTTAAAAGCTTTTTAGTGCTTCTAGTCTCGAAAATGTACGATAAAGTATTGTTTTGAACTAACTTTGGCTTAGAATGAATGAATGGTCGTCCCGGTTATTTAAATTTCGAACACGTTTACGGTTCGTACCGGCCACATACTGTATGGATTTTCCTCATTCCAACGCCAATCATTTAGTTTGCCGATGGCCTTCAAAGCCTCTTACTGTCGTGACGATCAGACATTATGAAAAAAGTGTGAATTTTGGCAGCTCATGCCTCTTTAAATGAAACCTATTCCTTTACATAAGCAAATAGACAGGTGATTGGTTGATTGCCCTCTTAAGAAAGGCAATACATCACACATCTCAGGGATTCATAGAAGTCCAAAATTTACGAACCGAAATCAAAAAGTTCAGTTTCTTAGAAGGCGAAATTCAATTTTTTTTAAATTTACCGACCATTTTAGGCTTAAAATTGAGGTAAAATCTATGTTACAAACCAGTTCCAATTTAATATTTGTTTTTTTCTGAAAGTATGAATTCCAAGAAAAAAATCAGGTTTGACAAAAAACTAATGATAATAATATATATGTTATGTCAAACCTAGATCAAAGTTATCCCTTATCTCTTCTTCATGTTCAACAATAAAAAAATACACAATGATTTAGTTACAAATGAATTGAACTATTTGAGAACTATGGTTCAGGGGAGGTAACTAACGTATTATCATAATTTTATGTTGTAAGACACAAGTTGTCTCCCCTTTTATTTTCTATACGACCAAAAACAGCTGAATAAATATAACAAGTCGCGAATTATTACGATTATTGTGGGTAATACTCCCCAAAATTTCTCAGTTCCTCAAAATCAGCTGATTTTAGAAATGTTTAGGTAATTAAAAAGACTTCTAAAGTGCAAAATAAGCCATGTTGTGGACACACTGAAAACGAGGTTGTATGTTTCTCAGTATCTAAACAACAACAACAAGAGAATGACGGCCATGGTCGTTTGACGGCGGTTTCTAAATAAACTTTTCCCTTGAACTTACATTTTTTCATCATAAACAGTGGATATCAATCAAACAATATTCAGTTTTTCACGCCCAAATTGAGTTTGGAAATTTTAGTTTTCAAAAGGACATTTTAAACTGAAAATATTGAGTTTTTCAACACCGAATTCAGTTTTAAACTCAATTTTATGAACCGAATATCGGTAAGTAAATTGGACGTGTATGAATCCCTGCATCTAGCAACAAGTTTCCTTTAAGTGGCATGAGCTGCCAAATATAGGGAAAATTTCATGGAAACAGAATTAGCTACACTGTAATTGTTTGTAATTGATTAGAACTGTTAAGGTAGTTTTTATAAGCAGGAAAGACTCAAAAATGTAATTTTGCTATTTTTATTTTGTCAGTTATTAGCACACATTTGTGGTTCGTACTCGTTACTGGCTTTACCAATATTTTTTATGTCAATCATTTGATGCCGCCCGGGTTTGAATCTCACTCTGACCCAAAAATAATTGAAAATTTTCTTATTTGATTTTTCACTCATTGCTGTATAGGGAAGAGTTGCCAAGTACTGGCAGAAGATCAGAGGTTTCCTCCAGCAAAGAGCCCGATTTCCTCCCTCATTAAACCTGGCAGCGCGGCCATATAAGTGGAATAATCGAAAGTGCGACGTAAACACCAATCAATAGATCAATCAACAAACATTTTTAATAATAAATTGTTGCTTCTGATTTTTTAGTCGGGCCAGTTTGACAACAACTGATGAAGAAGTATTATCAGCTCTTCGATCCGATTGGTAAGCATTAGACAATTAGTTCTTATGGTTATTATGGTTACTCGCTCCCTCTCTCTAGGATAGCATGTTAAAGTTATTGAAAAAAATGCTGCTTTTGGGGTCAAACCAGAAATATCGACTAAAACTGTTGAAAGGAATACTCACTGCCTTGGCCTTTCTGACATCTGTGAAGAACCAAGCCTCCAAAATGAATTATCATCCCTCAGAGAAGTTTCTCTGCAATCGGATTGGTCAAGGGGAGGCAACCAAGGGTTGGGTGTTTCTTCCAGGCAAGGAGCCTGGTCAATTGCCATCCGATCAATACTTATTTCGGGTGTCCTAAGCACATCCGATACGGTAAAACCGTGTTTTCACACACCTGATAGAGTGTTGAGCTTACTTTATTTTGAAAGTTGGTAAGTAACCTTGTTTGATAACGCCATAGTGCGTACTCATATCAAACGTTGCGCTGACGTTGTTTGGCGACTTCTTTTGATGACGTTGTGGCGCATGCTTTTATCAGGTCACCTTTTGTAACTGTTTAGTTTTTGTGATTAAATGAAGGAGCGGTTTGTTGGCTAATTATACATAAAAGTAAAATCTTTATCATGGTTTGTGGAGGTAGGGTTATGAAGTATTTGCATGGTCAGCGTGGTAATTGATAACGCTCGAGCCGATAGGAGTTTGACTTTAGTCAATAGAATTTTCTGAAACACTTTGTAATATATTGTCTTTTACTGTGACAAGAGTATCGGTAAACTCAGATTGAACCCAATAGGATCCAGGGACAAGAAAGTGAACATTTTGGTTCCCCAGAAATACCTTTAGAGGAAGAAGACAGGCAAGCGGGTTTTAAGCACTTATTCTTTTGATAAGCTATGACTGGCCTTTGAGTCAGAGGTCGAGTCATTTTACTTGTTTGCACTTATGTGCATGGAATAGTTGACAGCCAAGGGCTGGGTGTTTCTTCCAGGCAAGGAGCCACAAAATCTGGCAACACACCCATATAAGTGAAATAATTTAGAGTGCAGCATAAAACATTAATCAGTCAATCATATATGTTTTCCTCATCCATTTTAACCATTGGTAACCAGGTAGGCACTTCAGTTAGTCAGGTTTATATTGTATTAGAGACATTAAAGTTTCATATTTTATACTCTGTTTTCGTTATAGGTCTGAAAGTTTTACGTCAGTATTTTACTCCCTCCGAGCCAAGCTCTGTCCCTATTTCTATCTGTGTGGCCATCAGTTCACTGCTATTTTCTTAGCTAGTGGAATACAAGGGGAGACAATCCAGGCCATTGTTACACCCACCACCAGGGGATTTAGAGAGGCTTTAACAAATGAAGGTAAACAATCTGCTGTGTAAAGCTTTAAAGAAGTATTTTATGAAGAATTTTGTATGAACTGAATGCTCTATTTGATACAGGAATACAGATCTGGAGGCTGTTTCTCAAAACATTTACGCGTGACATAACTTTGAGCCTGGTCGTAACATAATGTTGAAGGTATATGTTGCCATGACAGTTAGGCCTTGCATTGGACTTGCGTCAGGCATAAATATCTTGTGAAACAGCTTCCAGCTTCATGTATAGGTCGACACAAACCTTCCTTTGCTAATCAGCATATCTCATAACGTCTTATTATACAGCCAAGACTTATTAACCAATGGAGAGCTAGCTAACGTTTGTACCAGGTGTCAATCATGTATCAATCAATATTGGAGCCTACATGTAAATCACTATTGGATTGTCATATCGGAGTTCTATCTGGACAACAACAACGCCGTATTTGGTAAACCCGCTGACGCATAACGTTTGAATCGGACATCATTGAGATGAAGTCCTACTGAAATGTGCCATACGGCCACAAACTTTATCCCAGAACTTAAGCGATAGGATTGGGGAAACATTTCTCAACGCCACAGAATCATTTAATCTTGATTGTTTATGTGTAGTAATAAGGTCATTATATAAATTTACGTCCTATATGGATATAAATTGTACTCGTCACTGTTGGATTGAATGCCCATATCGGTCTCTGCTGACAAAAAAATCTCAATCCAACGGCGGATCTTACAATAAATATCCATATCAGATGTAAACAGTAAGTTCTGTTGATATCATAACTTCATAATACAAACCAATTAAAATGATCTGGAGTAAGAGGTAAAACACAGAATATTTGTTATAAATAACGTATGAATTACTAAATATATTTTGCCCGTGTGTTTTAGTGATCATAAATAAATATATTGGAGTGGATTTTCAACTTGATCGCCCCATGGGGAAGTGCTGCTGGGTTATTATTAAATGCTGGTGGATTTCTAGAAAAGCTGCCATGAAAGTGAAATAATCTTGAGTGCAGCTTAAAACCTCAGTCAATCTACTGACTTGGTAACTTTGACCTTCTGATCAATAATCATTGATTTTATGGCTTTTAGGTATTGATTTCACCTTACCCTTATTGGACCAAGATAAGAAGCAGGCAGATGTAGAAACTGCAATGTGAGTATAATATAAGGTACTTATCACATGCCTATCCCAATGGTCCAATAGAACAAACAGATTGTCTTAGTCATAGGCGATCTTGAGTATATTGTGTACGAATAAATCATTGTTTTGCTCAGATTCTTAATCATCGGACCAATACGTTTTTCAGTAAGTGGATTATATAGTTTGGTATGTTTTTTTCCCCTCATATATAGAGGATCTCCACCGAGTGACCCTGGGATATCAGATTTATTAAACGAGAGCAGTAATTTTCATTTGTTCCGAGCCTCTGGCGTTTTATTAAACGAGAGTAGAAATGGGTACATTTTGGTGTAATAAAGCTAATGCATAAATTTGTAGCAACATAGCCATGTTTACAATCTTAGTCTTCAAAAACTGAATGACGAAAATATTCCACTGACAGAGACGGCGAGAGTTGAATTTAGATCTCTAGGAAAAAAGCAGACGACTTTGACGGCTGTCAAAAAAGTAGTCCAGCTTTGGGCGTGTAGCTTTTCATTGGCTAATCGTGATGAATGAGTGTTGCCCGGACCAATAACATTCCCAGGATATTTATTACCCGTGGGACATATCTATACAATTTATGCACTAGCTTTATTACACCGAAAAGTGGTTCATTCATGGGATAAATATAAATATGGAGTTATTTCGAATACAGACGCAGTAAGGAAACCTTCATGTAGTATTAGAGAGCACATGTGTTGCTTTTGTTTTTTAAAGTACATTGATTTTCCTCACTTAAAGGCACACTTGCCGCGAAAATCAGGAATATTGTTTACATTAAAAAAGAAAGACCGTATTCTGTATTTTTCCCAGACAATATAAGTTAGGAACTTTCTATTTTTACCAAAATTTAAAAGTTTGGACGTCACTTTGTATTTTTAATTTGAATTTGAAAATTTGAATTGTTTATACGTACCCGGAACGTAAACAAACCGATCTGCCCCCTATTGGCGATTTTATGTTTCAGTCGAGTGAGTGAACTAACGGCACAGTGTAATTTTATGTAGGCCTATTTATCTGAGAAATACACACTGACGATCGGTTAACAGCGACTGGAAAAGCCTGCTGATAATTGTTTGACTGTAAACCACAGATACAAAGGCCTGAAAGGAGGGTAATCCAACACGAAAGTTGACCGACACTGCTCGTTGTTGTTGTAATCAGGCTTCGATTCTTCGTTTGTTTTTCACCCCATTTTTACAGTCTAAAGCTAACTAGACATGTTTTATGTGTCCTATGTTTAAGTTTAGTGGTATTAGTCGTAGTAAGCTCATGTAAATTGGTTTTCTTAGCAAATTTAAACAGGCTACGGCGGCAAGTGGGCCTTTAAAATAGGTTGTCTGACAAACAAGCGACACTGGAGTTGTTTAAGTTCTGCCTTCACTTCCAACTTTTCCTTGAAGCATTTGTTTTAATGTCCCCGACAGTAAAAGCTAGAGAAAAATTATGGCATACTGTCAATTCATCATGACAACCACATGCAATCAAACTTAGTCTAACGAAAGTAAATATATAAGAAGAACAAGCTGAAAAAGTGCTAAATGTCTGACAGAAGGTTTGATTTTTGAGTTCCATAGTTATTTTTTTCCATTGAGAAAAAATATGCGTTTGTTAGGCAAACGGCCTCCGTTCCCCTCAAAGTAATTTTGCTTAACCTCTTGGTGGAAGCATTCAGCCGTTCGCCATTTATTCACATGCCTGAATCAATAAATTTATTTGACAGGGAAGAAGAAGAAGATTTGGATAAAGCTGATCACACAGCCGCCTCTGTTTGGTTAGAGAGTATTGGTTTAAACAAGTCACAATTCCCTTCTTTGGATCCTACCAAAGTGAAAATGTATCCTTATCAAATGATCAACTCTATATTTATATATTTTTTATTTTGCTTGTTGAGTGTTTATGTGGTGTTAATGTTAATTCTGCATGGTCACAAGATTATTTCACTTACACTTTGTTATTTCCAGGGTGTTTTTTTTTTCAACGGTAACCCAAACTTTATAATGTCCTGGGGCTCGTTTCACAAAGTAGTCGCATCACAAACGAGTAGTTGCCTATGGACCCCTTAGTGAAGAGATACGACCTCATGGCAACTGCGATTGGTTCCACTGCTTAACATTTCAGGACCTTCATGGCTCAGTTGGCAGTAGTCTCTTATTGTTTATATTGTATTTGTTAAAAATCCTGGAAAAGTCCTGAAATTTCTCCTTTAAACGTCCTGGAAAAGTCCTGGAATTTCGCCTCTAAACGTCCTGGAAAGTCATGGAATTTAAACGTCTTGTAAAGTCATGGAATTTTATGTCTGATAATGGGCATGATCCCTGAACCTTCAATGAGGGGTTTTGGGTTCAAATCAAACTCATTCCAATAAAATGCAAAACAAATCTGACGGGGTATTCCCGCGATGTTGTATATGGTCTCAAGGTACATCCAGAATGTCTGATTCTCCCTCCTAGCACAAAGATTTCAGCGCTCACTTACATGTAGCCTGGCATCTCCGTCATATACCGTAAGTGAAAAAATCTTCAACTCAGCTTATTTAAAGACATCAACCAAACTTTAAATGCATCCATCAACTGCAAAAATAAAGAGTATTGTTAATCAATGGCTCTATATGTTTCATGGTGAGATATTAATCTATCAAATTCAAATCAATGTGTTTTTCTTTAGATTTCAAATTACAAATTTTACTTTAAATGTTAACTATGTTGGTTTTTGAGCCCAGTTTGCCCAATGTCCATTTCTATTACCAGCTTTAAGAGAATGGATTGCCACTAACTTAAGTTGAATCAATTAAACCTATCCTTGACCATAATTTCCAGTCAACGAGAATGTTTTAAATCAATTGATAATCGCCCCCAGTCTTCAGTGTTGGTTGAGGGTGGAAACGTTCAAGCATTGTTCAACTTCCTGTTAAATTGGCGTAGTTGTATAGCCAGTAGTGGACCACAGACAGGTCTTCCTCCCACCATTCTGTCACCAGTTACCTTCAAAGGATCAACCCTTCAGTCACTCAAGGTATTTCAGTCTTTCTCCAGTTTCAGTTGGCAGAGCGATAGTGTGTTAATTCCACACCCGCCTTCCAGCGATGCGGTGCGTCTTCGATCTTACTCAATCTAATAAAAAATCTATTATTTTGGTGTATTTTTAGCCCGCCATCATTCTGATGAAGGGCTATTCAAAGCGCTTTTCCGTGCTCTGTCGTCGGTCCGTTAACTTTTCGCTTGTTACCTTTATTCCAAGAAAACTACCAGTCTAATCTTAATCAAACTTAACATACATCATCACCCTGTGGTCTAGTTGTGCACTGTAGTAATTTTCATCTCATTTGCATGTTCAATATGGCCACCAGGGGGCGATATTGTTTTTTTTTTGTTACCTTTATTCCAAGAAAACTACCAGTCCGATATTCACCAAACTTGGCTCACATTATCTCCCTATAGTCTAGTTGTGTTCCGTACATTTTCATCTCATTCGCATATATTCAATATAGCCGCCGGGGGACGATGTTGTTTTCTTTGTTACCTTTATTCCAAGAAAACTACCTGTCTGATTTTGACCAAACTTGGCCCACATTATCTCCCTATGATCTAGTCGTGCACCCTACATTTTCATTTCATTTGCTTATTAAATATGGCCGCCAGGAGTCAATGTTGTTTTTGAACCAAATTTGAATGAAGCTTCTTATCATTATTCCAAGAAAACTACTGACCTGATCTTAATCAAACATGACACACATCATCCCCTTAAGTTCTAGCTGTGCATCGTACATTTGCATCTTATTAGCATATTCAAGATGGTTACCTTCAACTTTCCAGGTGGCAATGTTGTTTTCAACCAAAATTTCAAGGCGAGCTTACTTTGTAATTCACAATTTAATTTTCCTCAACAATAGCTATCTCCCTGGAATAAGATCTTTTTATGTGTAGGCCCAATATCACATAATATATACATTAAATGCACTGTCGTCCCCATTTCCTATATCCAGTTATTGTTGTAACAATCTTTAATATGGATAGATGACGGCGAACGTCAAGATCCCTTTAAGGGATCTCTTGTTATCAAATTATTATGCCAAAATACTTTATCACTTGGCTGACCTTGGGATCTTACACAAAGGTATATCAAGCTCCAAACTAATAAATATGCATGATTCAAGGCTTTTGTGAATGGTTTTATTGTTCAACCCATAAAGCATAGCGCACAGGAGAGGCGCCGGCTAAGCTGCCGGCCACGCATGGCTAAGAGCTAAGCTCTTTCTCCCGTGTGCGCAAAAATTTTGGTGAGATTTTCTCCTCTTGCGTCGGTCACGAATATATCTAGCATGTTTAATATTTTTTGCCCCGCGTGTCAAGAATCTCACTGTGTGCGCACAACGTGAGCTACCAGCTGAGCTAAGAGGAGGGAACGGCCAATCATGTGTACCTATTGAAACACGTGATCACTTAGAATATTACATAAGAGTTAGACCGGAAGTGACATTTATGTTGGCCAATGAAATTGGGTGCTGGAACTGAGTTGGAATTTGTTGCTGCTCCCTCGGCCACGGCAGCTCAGCTGGCGCCTCTCGTGTACGCTAGGCTTTAATGTTTAGTTCATTAAACTGTGTATAGCTCTATTTTATACAGTATCTATTTTCTCCTCAATAGGTGAAAAGGTCAGTTGTGAGACATCCTGTCTCAGATGGCAGTATGCGGAACCACGGTGTGTTGGAACTCACAGGACCTATTTTACCCCACAACATTCTCTCCTTGGTGGAGTTCTTTAGGAACACTCACAGTGATGGATTTACAGCCAGTTTGAATAACCACGATCCCACATCTCCGCTTAATTCCGTGTCCAAGTATGAAGAGGATACAAAACTTGCAACAATTCCATTATTACAAAGGCCACGATTATCAACTGGGGCTTTAAAAGAACTGGAATACAGTAACAATCAATTCTATTGGGTCACTTGAAATCAACTGGGGCTTTAAAAGAACTGGAATACAGTAACAATCAATTCTATTGGGTCACTTGAAAACTTTGCTCCACCTTGGCCACAAATTATTTTATCAGACGTTTTACAACAAGCAAAGCTTGTGTTATTTGTCATGGACTGCTGGTCACTTTTTAGTGCGACAATGTTTTTTGATTGTCTTCCTTGCAGGCCAGTGGCATTCAATGTACACCATGTGTGAAGAGTTACCAGGTACTCGCCGAAAGTCGTGGGTTTCCTCCAGGCAATGAGCCTGGTTCCCTCCCCCACTAAATCTGGCAACGCGGCCATATAAGTGAAATAATTTTGAAATTGGCGTAAAATATTATTCGATCAATGCACACCCTCTTGATATATATTGAAATGCTGCGAACCAACTGGTACCTATGCTAATTGTATTCTACATCATACCATATACTGGCTCTTATGATGGGTTACAGAATTATGTTTCCATAGTTTTGGAGCAACAGGCTACCGAACTGATCGTTCCCATGAAATCCTATGGTGTGAATTATTTCTCAAGATAATTTGATACCACAAGCACCAAAATGGCCTCAAAAACAGATGTCCCAAGTTATCCTGAATTGCAAACCAAAGGCTAAGACATTTCATAGAAAACTACTATGTGGTTGAGTTACCAGATACACAGGGGGCAAAGGTCCTGGGTTTCATCCCCTACAAAAACTTAAATAATCTTGAGTAAAGTGAAAACATCAATCAAGGGTCATAAATAACTTCCACCTTTCACTAAATGGTTCGATCTATTTTTTGGGGCCTCCATGGCTCAGTAGGTACATGTAGAGCGTTGGACGCTCAATCCGAACAGCCTTCCACCAATGGGTCGCGGGTTCGAATCCCACTCAGTCCCCCAAAAATTGGAAAATTTTCTGACTGGGTTTTCATTCGAACGACAGAAGGTCGTGGGTTTCCTCTGGGCATAGAGCCCGGTTTCCTCCCACACTAAAACTGGCAACGCCGCCATATAAGTTAAATAATCTTGAGCGCTGCGTAAAACACAAATCAATCAATCGATCCATTTTTACTGATTCCTACAAATCATAGTCAAGCAGAAACATCTCTTTTCCCTTAATTATTTTTTATACGCCTGACTTGAAAAAACTTGGTCGCATTATAGTATTACCAGCGCCCGTCCGTCTCGGATTCCCTTCCACCTTATAACTTACAGAGTTTTGATCCGATCTTTACAATTCTTTCACAACATATACCTTATGGGTAGGTGTCATAAACCATTTATGACATCTTCAGTTGCATAATATGGCATCTACATTACATTATGTAATATTCTCTTTTAGTCTATATCTTTGTTCCTTTCCGCTCCAGAGTTTTGATCCAATTCTTTCACAGCACATACCTTTTGTGTAGATGGTTTGTTGTCGGCCATTTATGAATATTCTGTTACATAATATGGCATCTATATTAGTTTATCATTATGTAATATTCCCTTGTAGTCCATATCTTCTTTAGCTTTTACCTGATCTTGACAATTTTTAGTGTAGAAATAACAGCTTAGGGTAGATGGTTTGTCTGGAACCATTTAAGACATCCCTGGTTTCATAATACAGCATCCATATTAGATTATGTAATATTCTGTTTTAGTCTATGTCTTGGCTGCTTGTGCTCCGGCAATTTTGGTTGCATGATTGCGTAATGCGACATCTATTTTAGATTGTGTAATATTCTGTCCATATCTTCTTTAGTTTTGATCTGATCCTGACAATATTTAGAGTAAATGCATATACATTTTGTACCCTAACCCTAAGGGGTAGATGTGTGTTGATTTAGATTATCTCTGGTTACATAATCCGGCATCCATATACATGTATGTTCATCCAATAGAGAAATGAAAATCTTTCATATGAACATAGAATTTCAATTGCTGAAATTCAAACAAATATTAGCTGTAAAGATTATAAATTAACAATTATATTTAAAGTTGCATGAGCTGCCAAAATTCACACTTTTTCATAGTTTTTGATTGTCACGGCATCGAAAAACTAAATGCTTGGCGTTGGAATGAGAAAAATCCATACAGCATGTGGCCTGTATAAACCGAAAACGTGTTTGAAAAGTATAAAACAAAATTTAAATAACCGGGACGACCATTCATTCATTCTAAGCCAAAGTTAGTTCAAAACAATACTTTATCGAACATTTCCGAGACTAGAAGCACTAAAAAGCCTCTGAATTTCACTTCTTCATAAAAATAGCCAACAATTTCAACATTCTGTTTTAACTTCAAAATGTCAACATTTTGGAAGCTCATGCCACTTTAACCAACAGACTTGAAATAGGTTGTCTTTGAAAGTCTCACCACTCATATGGACACATGCATTTAGTCACCTTTGAAATTTATTCAATTTATAGAAAAACAAAGATGTGCTGATATTGACATTGTTTTTAAGGGTAAATAATACATATATTAAATGCTAAGTTATATTAATGTTTATCACTTTTAAACAATGTAAAAAATATGTTTACCATAAAATACATGTATATATATTTATGAACACTAAAATTGTGTTAGACTTTTATTCCAATCATAAGTTGTTCTAATAAACTAAAACCCTTGATATTGTATTAGGTTGGCGACTGACAGGAGCTTGGCCTCAGTCAGTAAAATTTTCTGAAACACTTTGTAATAGATTGACAATGCTTACCCATTTTCAGCTATGGCAAGAATATTGGTAGACTGAGATTGAACCCCATAGGATCATGGGAAAAGAAAGTGACAATTTCCCTTCTGAAAATTTATGTGTAAATCATATGCAAGCGAATATATATGTATCATATGAAACCAGATATGGGTGTATCAGTTAACTAGAACCATATATGGGTGTATCAGTTAACTAGAACCATATATGGGTGTATCAGTTAACTAGAACCATATATGGGTGTATCAGTTAACTAGAACCATATATGGGTGTATCAGTTAACTAGAACCATATATGGGTGTATCAGTTAACTAGAACCTTATATGGGTGTATCAGTTAACTAGAACCATATATGGGTGTATCAGTTAACTAGAACCATATATGGGTGTATCAGTTAACTAGAACCATATATGGGTGTATCAGTTCATGAGGAACGATATATAAACAAAGAAAAAAGTTAAGCACCCCCCCCCCCTGCAAAGTCTGCATGGACTGATGAAATTATTGGTTTAGGGAGATTGTTGGCAAACTGATGTTGCAGAAACGATTGTGATCATAAAGGGCAACATTCTTGCAATTAGAAATTACCATTAATGGCAATAAGCTATAATCAAAAGTGTATTTTAACAAAATAAAAAGATGCTTCTAAGTATGAAACTTCAGAGTCCATCATGGTTCACAGGGCGAACATATTGAAGTAAAAATGTCACTTTGAGTGTGTAGAACACATCCCTGGAGCAGAAGGTATTTGCAAAAGGGATATACAGTAAAGTATATAGGTAAATGTTCAGTCACAACTAGGGTTTAGAGGTAAAATCAATGCGGGGATATATACGGTATGGTATATAGGTAAATGTGTATTCTCCTTGGGTAGCCCTTGGATTGATTGATTGATTGGTGTTTTACGCCGCACTCAAGATTATTTCACTTATATGGCGGCGTTGCCAGTTTTATTGTGGGAGGAAACCGGGCTCTATGCTCAGAGGAAACCCACGACCTTCCGTTGGTAACTGGCAACCATCCCACGTAGGGTAGCCCTTGGAAGTCTACAATAAACGTTTTGCTGGAATCGGTTCAGTAGTGAAGGAGAAATTTACATTTGGAACACCTCTAGAGAACACCTTTTTGGCCACGCTGGGGTCTTCCGGGGCCCTATTCCCCACATCTTTAGTATTGCCAGAAAGCCCTTGCCAAACACTATCATCACTGTGGATTTGGTTGAAATCGGTTTAAAAACAGAGCAGATATTGAGCAATATGCACCTTAAAACGGATATATGTGTATTTATAAGGCTGACATGTATATTTACCGACATGCGCACTTTGGATCAATAAAATGGGTAGTTTAACTTCAAAATATAGGGGTGCCGACAATGGAATTCACTAAAACAAACATGTTTCTACAATATACCAAAGTTTTATTTCAATTTTTAAAAACGCAACAATCGTTTCCCAAAACCCACCCCATTATCCACTTCCTAAGGTTAACTTTTCACGGGATGTTCAGTGATTGTATCAATTGCAAAGCGACTTTAACTTCGATTTGGAGCGAGTCGTCCGATAGAAATCAAATCTACAGATTCTCAGCTACAAGGTGATGATTTCTGGGGAAGATTTGGCCTTTTTTTTTTCGCATCTCGGGCTTCAATTGGCCAGGAACAAAACAACAAAAACCACGTTGTACATTTTTCCAAGCTTTCGAAGTTTGATTATTTCATCATCAGGTCAGGGTAAGCTTGCAAACATGTACAAAGTGGTTATTGTTGTTTTGTTTCTGACCAATATAGTTAGGCCTCTATTAACTGGTAAGATTACTGGTTGTTAGATTGGTGTTTATTATAAAACATCACACTCAGCAATATTTCAGCTACATGTGATACCCTATGTTATGTCACCTCTTATGACAGCCTTGCTCACGGGACACCACCCTACATCCATCATTTAATAAGAAGAAAGTAACAACAGGTTTCTCAAAGAATTTCTGTTTATTAACATACTGTTAACAAAACCATAAATGAAATAGGAAAGTCTTCATTAAACAACGATATCCTAGAAAGATTCCCTATGTTAAAGACCTAATGGATGAAACTGGTAAAATCTGTGATTTCACTATACCTTAAAACAAAAATAGTAATTGAAAGGAACCTTTATAAAGTTTAACAGATTATTAAACAGTTTCCTACATTTTGGAGAAGATATTTAACCTCCCATAAGAATCGATAAGACCAAATGCAGTCCCCAGTTATACCTCCTATTATTCAGGTCTGAATGGTTGTAAATACATCTACCAGCAGCTTGTTTCCAATGGCCTGGCCCCAGATAGTCAATGTAGATGGAAGGAGCAGCTAGGGTGTAGTTATACCAAATGGAGTAAAAACTATCTAAAAGCAAATAATTGCACAGTAAATACCAAAAATTATGGCAACTACAATTTAAAATACTGCATTGGCAGTTGGTAACAAAAACTCTATATTAAAGAAAATGAAAATTGTCAGCGATGCTAGCTGTACTTCCTGTGGAAATGGAAAGGAAAATCTATGTATGAACTTTGAATTATATGTTGGAAAAAAAACATACATGTTGTACAGAGAAAAATTATTTGTTGGCTTTACGCAAGTGCTGAAGTTTCGATTTTATCTGCATAGCAGACCTAGCCTTTAAGGAGGGGTACTTTTTTCTGCATTATTGTTATTTGTTTTGCTGACGGATATGTATGAATAAAGTTCGGAAAAACACTCTTCAGCACTGCCACATCTTTCTCAGTCCAGTGCTTCCGTATGGCTAAAAAGAAATAATATGTTTTATAGTATACAGGCTGTTGCAATCATGTCTTACCAGCAGGTACAAATAAAAGTAGAAATTTGCTCAAGTCACAAAGTAATAAAAGAATTACAATGCTATTGCTGTTCCTTGCAGGTCGGCAATTGCATTGATTTGAACCCTTGCTGTTTAACGCCATACTTCAGAATCTTTCACTCCTATGATGGTGTCCAGCATATTATTGGTGGAGGAAACCAGAGTGCTCGAAGTGAACTACCGACCTGTGGTGCTGGCCAACTCTCCCACAGATGACATATGTCACATTAGTGGAATGCATGTGATCTCCAGTGAACTTCATGTAATACAACACATACTAATGTACAGTTATAGAGAGTGCATCGTCGATCACAGTGTGCAACTAAGGCCCAACAGTGGAAGCGAGGGAACTTAAGAGTGTTTACAGCCTTGTGGCCATAATGAATATGTAAATGTGATGAAATACACAGGTAGGTTAAACATCTAATCCATAGGAACAAACCATTTAGATTTCTCGAGTAGTTGTGTGAAACGCATTGTAAACAAATAAAAAGATGGCCATGTTGAATATGATTGAGTGAGTGGTTGGTGTTTAACGCTGTAGGCCTACTCACCAACTATTTCAGTTGTAGGACGGTGGTGTCTCTTGGCTGACGACATTCCTCCAGGTTGAATATGCAGATGAGACAAAAGAAGAACTAACCCGCTGCTGGATTAGTGATTAGTTATTCCATCACCAACCCGTTGCCGAATAACTAACCCGCTGCTGGTTTAGTTATTAGTTATTCGAATAACTAACCCGCTGCTGAATTAGTTATTATATATATTCGAATAACTAACCCGCTGCTGAATTAGTTTTTAGTTATTCGAATAACTAAAACCCGCTGCTGAATTAGTTATTAGTTATTCGAATAACTAAAACCCGCTGCTGAATTAGTTATTCGAATAACTAACCCGTTGCTGAATTAGTTATTAGTTATTCGAATAACTAACCCGCTGCTGAATTAGTTATTAGCAGAAGTCTATGAACAGGGAAGTGTGAAATGTCGCATTACCCCATATTCAGGGCACTGGCGCTTTCAGCCTGCTTATACTACACTATGTGACGTTTATGCGCGGTAGATTTTGAAATTGTCAACGGTTGCGCAATTTCAAATCAGAAAATAAATTCATTCTCCACTTACTGCATCTATCGGCAATTCCAGTAACCGCAGTTCGGAGAATGCATTGGTTTTTATAAAAGCTTTACCGAACATGCGACTCTGATATCTCCATTTCGACTCAAATCGTTCCAAACAAGTCTTCTTGTCTCATTTTCAACTTTATGAAGTTCTTCGGAAACTTTAACTTTTGCTCCATCAAGTACTGTTGTCATATCTAAAACGTTCGCCATGTTTTTTCTAATGCATCCCATAATAGTTCATAGGATAAAGGGAAGAAAAGCCACGCTTTCTGACTAACCGAGAGAGGGCTCTGTGTATGGTGACCTCTGGGTCAAAAGGCGCCAATAACCTGAATACTATGTAATGGGACGCTTCACACTTCCACATTCATAGACTTCTGTTATTAGTTATTCTAATAGGCCTAACTAATAACTAACCCGCTGCTAACTTCAGTCTGCCAAGGTTTACATGGGTTAGCGTTTTGATCTAGTGGTAAACATTTGTTTAAAATCTTATTCTTAATATATGGAGACAGTTGTCAATAGAGGCTTTGTATTTATTTGTAAAATTTTGGGTCTTTGGCAAACATTGAAATAATTTTTTTTTCGAAAACCGTGTAAAGTTATGTCGCTGGTAAAGTGAAGTTCACAGCGTGTCACAGCGCCTGCAACAGAGAAATGACGTAAATTCGAAGAACGTCATAAAATGTCATTCTAAGCCGAAAGGGTGTATTTGGACTCCTATTGTGACGTCTCTAAATAACGTCACCGTGACGTTAATTAGCGACGTCACAAGTGCAGTTCTACTACCCAACGTTTTAGACCGTATAAACCATCCAAAAGTTAACTTGAGATTTTCGGCATTTTGACAACTGATTGTACAAAGGTACAACCGGTATGGTGTCAGTTTACGTCTGGATTGCAAGCAAAAGGGGTTCGAGTAAATCTGACAGAGGTCTAAATAAAGGCTGGGCTTGTCCGGTCTGAGATTAATGCCCCGACGTCATGCCGTTGTTGCGCAAAAAACTGTTAAATTGTCTATAGGCTCTACCCTTTAGTGTTAATCACGTGACTTACATTGTGACGTTTCATCAAAGACAACGTTACTATCGAGACGTTTTGTCATTATAGACTAGCCAGCATCTTTCTGATCAAGTCGACAATGATAGATAATTAAGAATCACAAAAAGCATGGAACAGAATGGACAGTTCCCAACGGGGTTATCAAGGGTATGTAAAAACACATTTCTCATCTTAATGTCTAGTTGTTTTATCTAAGAGTGTTTTTACTTCCACGATTTTTAATACATATTTGATCCCAATTTTGTATTATTTTACAGCATGGATATACACTGGCCCACAGAAATGAGATACGAAAACAGTCCAATTATCTACGTCCACATGACACCAGCTTTGCAAGATATGGACTGGATATGTACGGCAGACAAGGAACTTGTACCGCTTTACCCTGGGAGATCCTGGCTCACACAGGAATTCCCAGTATCCCTGATCTCCTCAAGAAAAAGAAAAGTACTTCAACTGTAAGTACTGTAACCGATCGACCCAACGTTACATCTACTGGATCACAAATTCAACCCCCTACCACAGAACAAATAACACAAGTTGAATTTCAGTCTTTGACAAAAGATTCACGTTCAGCTCATACTTCCACACTGTCATTATCCGTCAACAGTTCAACTGACACTGATGACTCGGAAACTCTTTCTGAAGGCACCTCTGGTCATTCCCGTGGTACATCTTCAGAGGTACAATACAGAAGGGATTTAGCAACTCAGATTAAACCCCAAACGGAATCTTGCGGAACGATGTGTGGCACAATTCATCCACATGTTGATGCAGGTACTCAAGCCGATGTAGATACCAGACCAATGTCAGTACAGACAAACAACGAGATGAAGACAGTATCCACTCAACGGGAAGAACTTACTGTTAAACAAGGACACCAAAGAACATCGGATCTGAAGGAAACCGCCTTTCCAAACGAGGACAATAGTACGACTGCACTCTCCGACATCCAACGCATCGCCATGCAAGCAACAGAAGTTGAAACAAGTAGCCCGGGGTTATCAGAAACATATATGGAATTACACGAAATCAAGACACAGATAACTCGTCTTGTGGACAAATACACTACCCAGTGTGGCATGTCACCTCATCTGAAAGAACTGGTGGACATCAAGGCGAGAGATTTGCTGGTATCTTTCGATACGTCCACAATGAAGCAAAAGGACGTAGAGGTAGCACATCATGCTAAGGATGACCTGGTAGATGACACGCAGACAAATGCTGTCACCAAGTGTGACGGAGAAACAAGCACTGCTGTCTCGCTTCCCCGTCCTTTCAATGAAATTGCCCTTTCTACAAAGAGCCAGACAACGGAAACCTGTAACCAAGCTCTTATGTACTGCGACCAATATGGATATTCTGTGCCAGATCTCCTAGTGCCAGTGTATTCAGAAAGCAAAATAAAGTGGAACTATGATGTTATTGGTGCCGGTGAATCCGGCTCAGTTGAGACGGCCTGGTTGACACTTGAGGCGGGCAGATCAATCCAAGTGGTTGTCAAGAGGTATTTTTACGAAAGTTTCAAGGATGCTTTCATTGTAGAGGGGAAGCTCCAACAGTATTTAAAAGACACAAACGTTCTGCCAAAGTTTTACGGATTCCTCGAACTAAATGAAGACGAGGAAATAGGTTTAGTCTCCGACTATTTTGCGAACGGCACCACATTATCTGATGTTCTCCAACAGGGTTTGTTTGATGGTGAGTGTCGAAACAGTTGGATGGAGATCTGCAAACAGCTCGTGAAAAGTATAACAGTTATTCACGAGAACAATGTCCTATTAAACGACATCAAAAGCACCAATGTTCTGGTTAACGAATTAGAGCCTTTGAAACCCATGATAAAACTGGTCGACGTGGGCCTCAGCACCTACAATAGAGGCAGAACATTCAATTTCTCCTCTAGACAACTACAGCTGGTAAAACACGTAGGCCCGGAAGTAAGAGCTGGACAACCAACATCTGTATACTCCGAGATCTGGAGTCTTGGTTCAATCTTAGCCAGCATCGCAAATGCTTCCGAAATCCCTGAACTGAACGAGATCTCTGACGCCTGCATGAAAGACAACCCCGAAGACCGCCTCTCACTGGAAAGCATCATGGAAAAGCTGGAGCTCATATCCGAATCTGGACAAACAAGTTAATATTATCCATTATATTTTTGTATTTAAAAAAAAAACAAAAAAAAAACTTTACCCTTATTTATCCATCATCTTGGTTTTCTAAGCTTAAAATTGATTTTTTTTTGTATTTTTTTTTTAATAAATAAACTTGCTCTATAAAAGGATTTAGTTCATATTTTGAAATCTTGCAACCTTTTTACATAAAAAATATTCTATAGATTTCTGAATTTTTCCTAGAGAGTGAAATTTCAACCAGCAGCATATTGTTCAACAGAGTTTGAATTGAGCGTACAGCAGTGTACCTACTTAGACCTACATACATCCCTTTTAGGATAAACCAGATGAGATTCAAACTTGGGTTTCACTTTATCGCCCTACGTGGATGGATTTATTGATTGATGTTTTACGGCGCACTCAAGATTATTTCACTTATATGGCGGCGTTGCCAGGTTTAGTGTGGGGGGGGGGGGGGCAATGAGCCCGGAGGAAACCCCCGACCTTTTTGGCGAGTACCTGGCAACTCTTCCCTTACGTGGAAACAAAGCCCGGGATGTAATCTGGACAAAGAGCCCAGCACCGGTATTCATAAAGAAACTTTTAGACTTCAGTCATAGTGAGGATATTGCAAGTTTGCAAAACCCCATAATCTCTGGGAAAAGCCAAGAGGAAATCACGGAAAGCCCTGCACCTCAGCCCAAAAAAAAGGTATGCCACTGTTAGGATATTAGTACGGAACCGTAGAGGGGACATGCAAAAAAAGAAAAAGCTCTCAAAAGATTTCGTTCCACGAATTACTATTTCGTTCCACGAATTACTAATTCGTTCCAAGAATTACTATTTCGTTCCACGAATTATGATAACCAATAGCTAATGGCTTTACAACTTACCGGCTAACCAATGAGGATGAACATTGCATATTTCTTGGCTGACTCTCGTCGATGTAAAAATTGATGCTAAAGGTAGAATAATTACATGAGATTAATAGGGGAGGGGGGGGGGGGACAATGGAACTTGCATTCGCCAAGGACCATATAGCCAAACATAGCCGACTCTAAAACAAGAGTAGGCTTGTAGCAAGCGTTCTCACGTACTGTAGTTCGAAATTTTGGGCGCATTAGAGAATATGCAACATTTTGAAAACATTGTTGCTAATTTTGATCAGATTAACTCCCGAATTTACAATGATTTAACATCAAAATAGAATTTGTTCTAAAATATAATGCTGCAATTATCCCAATTTTACAACATTTCTGCAGTAAAACAATAAATAGTTATGCTGTTTCTATATAGTTTGATTTCACCAAGGCAACCATCGCAAAAGTTAGGGCTTTTGTTTATTTCTTCAAGGCTTCAAAATGACATAATTTGGGACCTTGGATATATCCAAACCTTATAGACAAAGCATATTGCTGTTGTGCTGACCAAGCACACCTACTTTGCTCATAAAGTTTGGATATTTCCAACTATGCACTGGGACATTGCTGATACTAATCAAGCTAAAGTGAGTTCAGAGTAAAATATGTAAAGTAAAACAGTCCTTTTTTTACCAAAGCTTTAGGGTTAGGGTTATAAAACCAAACCAAATATGATACACATATTGATATTTGATGTTTCGACAAGAAACTGATTTTAAAAGAATAAATGTGCTAACTATTGTCGAATTTGTTTTTTTTTTTTTTTTATTCCTTAACTATTATCTAAATTGGTCATCTTGTAATTTCTCAGTACTGGTACTGCACATATTTTGTTTTGATTTATTAAGAAGTTAGATCTGGCAAAATTCACACTTTTTTTCATAATTTCTGATTGTCACGACAGTACGAGGCTTCAAAGGCCATCGAAAAACTAAATGATTGGCATTGGAATGAGGAAAATCCATACAGCATGTGGCCTGTACGAACCGAAAACGTGTTCGAAAAGTAAACAAAGTTTAAAGTGGCATGATCTGCCAAATTTCACGCTTTTTTCATAACTTCTGATCCTCACGATAGTAAGAGACTTTGTTGGTCGTCTAAAAACTAAATGATTGGCGTTGAAATGAGGAAAATCCATACAGTAAGTGGCCTGTACGAACCGAAAACGTGTTCGAAAAGTAAACAAAGTTTAAAGTGGCATGATCTGCCAAATTTCACGCTTTTTTCATAACTTCTGATCCTCACGATAGTAAGAAACTTTGTAGGTCATCTAAAAACTAAATGATTGGCGTTGAAATGAGGAAAATCCATACAGTAAGTGGCCTGTACGAACCGAAAACGTGTTCGAAAAGTACACACAATTTAAATAACCGGGATAACCGGGACGACCATTCATTCATTCTAAGTCAAGTTAGTTCAAAACCATACTTTTTCGTACATTTTCGAAATTAGAAGCACTAAAAAGCCTTTGATTATACGTCTAGGGAAAAATAGCCAATAATTTCAACATTCTGTTTTAACGTCAAAATATCAACATTTTGGCAGCTCATGCCCCTTTAAATAACCGGGACGACCATTCATTTATTCTAAGCCAAAGTTAGTTCAAAACAATTCTTTATCGCACATTTTCGAGATTAGAAGCACTAAAAAGCTTCTGCATTGTACGTCTAGAGAAAGATAGCCAATAATTTCAACATTCTGTTTTAACCTCATAATATCAACATTTTGGCAGCACATGCCATTTTAATTTGTTCCATCTATAGGCCTATAGATTGGTAGGACTTTATGAGATTTTAACAATGAGTTATTGCACCGTAAGATTAGGCCACCGTACAAAAAGACCGTTAAAAAGACCTTAAAGAACCATTAATTAGTGTCTTTTTAGAAAGTGGGTATAACAGTATTCTCGTTATTTTCAGCCGGTTGGCTGAATGGATAAGGCAGCCGGCATTTAGTGCTGGCGATAGGTGCCATACTCTGGGACCTGGGTTCGATTCCCGTTTCGGGCGTCACCCAAAAATCGGTAGAGGAATTTCTACCATATTTTCAAGAAAGTGTAATCCCAAAATAACGAGAATACTCTTAAAGAACCAGACTATATCTCCCATGTTAAACGTGAAAGCCACAAGCGTGCTATGGCATCTCTTAGATTGAGTTGCCATCCTCTTGAAATAGGAAGAGGGAGATACAAAAGATGTAAAGATGGACCCATGCACTGATCCTGACCATCATTTCTGTCCCTTTTCTTAAGAAGTAAAAGGTCTTGGATATAAACTTTAAGGGACTTGACATAGAGAACACAGTTCTTCCTCCTTTTTCACCCACTTGGTTATATTACCTGTGCGGTGGGCTGTATGTTTATTCCTGTCTAAAAAAAGGAAGTTATCCATCAATATAGAAGGTTCAAAGTTTGGGACAGGGTCTAGAAATTTGATGTAAATATTCAGTTGGAACTTTCTGTAGTTAATAACAATCTAATAAACCCTCGATGTTTCAACCAATCTTAACCTCATTTTGAACGTTCTGTTTATTTCGCTTTTATCGTTGCCAAATGCTATATAGACCTAAATATCTTTGAATATCGAGATCAATAACATATGTGGGTCTGAGGTTTCCTCCGGTCAAAGAATCAGGATTACCCCTCCGCTAAACCTGGCAAGGCCGCCATATAATAATACAATTTTCTTAAGTGTGGCATAAAACATAAATCAATGCCATGGTTGATGTACCAGATATAGGCTAATAGATCAACGGATAATGTTTAAAATTCCACTCGGCCACATAGTAGCGTATACTAGGCTTAAATTACAAGGATAGTGTATTTACAGACTACCTAATATATTGGAGTTTGCCTTTTTTTTTAATCGTTTCGGTAAAATTTAGTTTTAAATTCAGAGACAATTTATTTCACGAAGGATACCGGTACGCTGAGCAGTGTCTTATTTCTTGTCACTTGACATGGGTATTTTTTTTTTTAGTAAAATGTAGTTTAAAATATGTTGATATTTAACGGAAGCCCTGGAGGCTCATTTTATCTTTTTTTTTCACATCTGACTTCCGACTTCTGACTTCAGAGTTCGAAAACGTTCCATAGGCCTACATGTGAGTGCAAATATGGCGACTGGTGCGTCAGGAAAAGAGGTAGGGTCAACACGCTTACAAGCGCTCTAAAAATTGCATTTATAATTTTATACGGTTTGAATATGCTTCGAACTTCGAAGGTAAACGACGTAAGTCCTGTCCTAAATCGAAAGTAACAGGCCGACAAATTTTATTTTCATGAAGTGCCCGCACAACAACACCAACATAGGCATGCTTGATGTTATTATAGCCTACGCTTATTGTTATTAACTCGCATCAGACTCATTAGCTTGGCAGCGTCTCGCCGAGGGTACAGAATTTATGGTAATGAGTATCTGCAGATCTGTATCCCATAGTTCGGCGAAGCGATAACTTTGCGCCATGTTTGAGTCATGAAACAGACGACAGATATCACGTGATCAGGTATATCCATTCAAGACTGCGCGTATAATGACGTCATATAAAATATCTGTTTCGGATTCCTCTGTAGGTCATACATCGAAAATATTGACCCGTCACGGGGTACGTATTGACCAATAGAATGGGAGTAAAGCCTAATGGATATTAATGAGGTATAATAATGTTAGCTAATTCATTCGGAGGTACCCATTTAAACCTTGCACACTTTATAGGCCCATACAATCTGTCTTTAAATAGGTCCTTAGTGCCAGGTCGATGAGTCAGTAACTTACAAGTGATAGAATTATAAACATGTAACTCAGAGACGCTATAGAATGACTCTCTAGGCCGATTCGAAAGATTTTCAGGGGGGAGAATTTGAAGTTTGTTTCTAAAGAGTGGATGTGCTAGTGTGGGTGGGGGTAGGCCCTATTCTAGGCAAATATGGTAAGCATAATGGGCTGCTGAAAATCTCCTGGATGGCTCGTTATTTTAGTTTTCAGTTCTGACTTCCGAGTTCCGAGTTCTGACTTCCGAGTTCTGAGTTCTGACTGCCGAGTTCTGACTGCCGAGTTCTGACTTCCGAGTTCTGACTTCCGAGTCCTGGGTGTATCCCAGACACCAATCAATCAATCTAATGCATGCTCAAGTCCCCTGGCCTATTTCATAAAGAAGTTTGCCATGATTCACCCTTACATCTTAGTAGACTATCTGTCACAAGTCGGCTAAATATGTTTTATTAAATGGCCCCCCAGGGTTCCACTTCTAACCTCGGACTTGTAGCATCGGACTACCAGCTTATTACTTCGTATTTCAGAGTTTGCTGAACAAGACGGACTCCACATCGCAGATTGTACGTCCTTGATCAGTATAATTTACACTCACAATTAAGATTTCATGTATTACGGAGAAATGCAGGAGATCTGCTGCATAGACAAAATGTGAAACACGGATAATCTTCGAAGTCTTGAAATAAATGGGAAATAAAATTTAGCGTGTTTCCTTTTGCAGATCCAAACCAGCAGAGGCCTACAAAAGATGGAAAATGCCATGGCTACACAGCAAGCATCTGCTATGTCCATAAATTTATCCCACCTCACACTGAATACTTCCTGTTGATTGGTTCAAACCAGTCTCGTGGAGACCGTGTATATTTCCATATTACGTCGCCGTGCTGATCCATACAGGGCGACTACCATATATGGTTTGTGACGTCATGTCTAGACGCTTGCCAGTCGTGTCTGCTCGTGCCATACACATTAGAAAACAGCTTTCGGAGTTCACTTTCTGCCTTTTATGAAAGCCAATTTTCAGAAAGAAGACTTGGATATCGCACAAGTTAGGTCTTCGGTGGGATAAATTCGTTACAGGGTTTCTTCGAGGGGGGATACGGAAATATATGGGGTCAGTAAACAGTATAAACAGTAATATTCGTTTACTGACCCCATATATTTCCGTATCCCCCATCGAACAAACCCTGTAACTAATATTATCGGCTGATCGTTCAAATAAACAATAAGCGGTCTGCATTTTACCATGGGGTCTACTTACCACAAAGGGGCGTACCCAAAACAGTGGTGGAGAGCATCATCTCACGATTGATTGATTGTTCGGTGTTTTACGCCGCACTCAAGATTACTTCACTTATATGGCAGCTTTGAAAATTTTCCAATTGGTGAAAATTGGTGGAAGGCTGCTTAGATTGGGCACCCAACGCTGCTAAGGTAAACAAAATAAACCTTTAGAGCCACCAGAGTGACTTAACATGATTTTCCTCACATTCAGTACCATTTTAGCAGTGACGACGTAATTAAGACGATGCTGACGTCTAAATTTCATGAAAATCATAAGATAGGTGTTCTCGTTCAAATTAAGATCATATTGGTGATTCGCAAAAAAATTAAACTCTACTTGGAAAAACGGCCTCAATCCATAACCAGGCTGCCTTTATTGCAGGAAATGTTCTTCTGGCAACAAGGACTAAACAAGGTCTCTCCTCTTTCAAAATAACGATGATTGAAACTCATTTATTAAAGAATTTTATGCCTTTTCTGAATAAAATATGTACACATAAAAATAAATATCCCTTTCTAAATCATATGTTTACATTTCAGATAACTATGACTCAACAAAACGAAAAGATAGGATACAGTCCCTGATAAGTAATATAAATGGGATGATGGCATCAAAACAGAAAAGACCGAAATCTCATGGAAGGCACAAAGTTCACAAACTCTATATAGGCTGGAGGCACAGCGAGGGGGTGGACAAGCCATTTAAAATGGTCCGGTTTAAAGACGGAGGTGGTGTACGTTGTATTGAGTATCCTGTAGATCAGCCACAGTCAGTCTCCAGCATCACACAGCTTGGACTTAAACTTTTTTTCCCTGAAGGGAAAAACCAATTGGGATCACTTGAAAATTTAGAACTATCACTCGGAAATTTTTCTGGGCGTTTTATAGATGAGTTTAAAGATACTGAGGGACAACCCTGTACATTTCAGGAATACCTTCATTCCTATGGACTTTTTTCTTCAAAAACTTGATACTTTTTAATAATATCTTGAACTATTTCTTGTCAGTCTCAGTGTGCTGTTTTCCTGTTATCGTTCCAGCTTTTATAAGATTTCATAGGCTAAATTTGAGTTGCGAATATTGAGTTCTATACTGTTATTGTTTTTTATTTTTGTATAGATTTATTTTGTTCGCACAGAAACAGCCAAGCGGGATGATTTGGTGCTATTCTTTATTATTTGAATTTTATCCGTTACCAAAGTTTAAATGTTTCAGGTTTTATTGTCAAATTCTTTAGTTCAATCGCATGCTCAAAGCATAGCATTGTCACGAGAAAGATAATATAATAACATTAAATTTCGAGTTTTTATTTTTATATTTGTTGTGTTGTTTGTTTGTTATATTACAAAAAATGATTTACGAAAGGAATCTAATTTACATTTTAATGTCAAATTTAAATCCACCGGAGGCCCGTCGAGTTTTTAAACGAGTCTATCACTTTTCATCCACCGGAGGCCCGTCGAGTTTTTAAACGAGTCTTTATCACTTTTCAAAATTTGCTTTATGAAAGAATTATTTTAAAGTAAAGACCAACACAGCTGAAAAGTGAGTGACAACTGAAATGTAGGCCTCCATCATGTTAACTGTTTAACTGTTCTTAACAGCATCGGTCAGCTTCAAAAATAAATCTAGCGCTTCCTCCACAGAATTGGGAATTTTCAAATTTGGATGTAGTAAATAAGCTAACTCTACAAATTGATGGCAGCAAGGTTGTCAAAGCTGTTGCGGGGCTCCATACAGTTCAAGACAGATTAACACATCTTCTGTGTCAATGCTTGTTCCACAGTTTTCTGTGCCATATAAATGTGGCATGAAATACATAACATCGGGTTTCCCGGATGGCAGCTCTGCGTTTCTGTTTTTCCGTATCATGTGCAAATTCCAGTGTCTAGAAATTTGGTCCAGTTCAAGCTGTAGCACATTCATGAAACACTCCCTATGTATAGGGTTAGCATCGAGAAAAATGTCAGTGGATCTCATGTCTTTAAACAAGTTTATCCACCAGTTTAAACCTTGTTTTCGTAGAATTGACCAAAAAGCTTCAATGCATTGATTTGAAGTACTCTTTCCCAACACAAAACTTTTTAAACAAGCTTCTGGGTCAGTTTCATTACAATTAAAAAATGGTTGGAGAATTTTCAACCCCGAGTTTTCTGTTCCTAAATCGCATCTAAGCTTTGATGGAGCAAGTCCAGTATCCCGGAGCGTTTCGAGGTAGTAGGTGGATATAATTGTTGGATTATTGTTACTTTGACCGACCCGTAGCCAAAGCACACGCCGGCTAAATCCATCAATGCATCCATGGATGCAGAAACCAAATGGTTTAAGTTTGTCGTAACCATCCACATGCCACACTGCATTTGGTCCTGGACAGACGTACTTCCTCCTCTTTAACCGATTTCTTTTCCTCAGAGCAACACCATCTGGGTCCACCAAGCGCATAATTTCCAAAATCTTGTTTCTAGGATATCGTATACCATGGTCAATGCTTAATCGGCGCCAAATGGCTCGGTGTCCCAAACAACTACCGTTATGTTGCATTTCAGTTATAACGGCGACAGCAACATTTTCAAGACTGGTGCTATCCCTCCTCATGCGTCTTCTTAATCCCATTTCTCTCAGTTTCCTTTTAAGGTGACTGAGACTTATTGTATATCCATGGACAAATGTTATCGCTGCTAGGATCTCCAAGTTGGAAAAACCATTCCTGAAATATTGTTCCATTAACTCATTCGGACTTAGTAAGTTGTCGTTAAGACATGGGAGATAAGCTTGTGTCCTTGTAACAGTTCCCGACGGCAAGGTATCCATGGCATTAACACTTATGGTCAGATAATTTACACCTGTAAAACAAAAAGTCAAAAACAGTTAAAATTTCATACCCACAATCCACAAAAAACGGTTGGAAATATCTACAAAAGACTATTTATGCTATGTTTAATAGGCCTATGTTACATGAACGCATTGTGACTTGTTTGTTTTAACAGCTGTAACCGACTATATTGGGAATTGATTTGCCTCGGAAAGTCTATATAAATAGCCACCTTTGAATGAAGGTGTATGTTTAATAAGTCGGAAGTCAGAACTCGGAAGTCAGAAGTCGGAACTCAAAAGTCGGGACTCGAAAATCACAATTGGGCTTAACACCACCTCGATCGACCAAATTTATGAACTGACAGAAAGATATCACCCAAAAGCCTATACCTCTCGACAACAGACTACCCTATTAGACATTCTTAACGTTCCCCAAAATACATTCTTATAACGTTCCCCGTTAGTAAGCTAATAGAGAAGTCATGTTGCCCTAGCCGGAGGGCTCCGACAACAAAATTTGAAATTGAACGTGAAAAACAGGGGTTTGCTACAGGTCATGTTATCTACCAGTTATTAAAACATTCTTAGCTCGATAACAACAACTATCTTTACGAGGACCTGAGAAGAAACGACACGTTTGATTGGGATTCAGGGGAGCTCGCTTAAAGAATTCAATTATTTTACAATTATAAATGATCCAAAAGTAAGCATCCTATGTGTGAAATCATTTGAAATACTGCTCTTGCTCTCTGAAAATACATTATTTCCAACCGTGCTCACCTCACTCCAGATCACGTCCGCCATGTTGAATACAGAAACATTAAAGTCAGAAGTCGGAAGTCAGAAGAGAAAAAAAATATATATAAAATGAGCCTCCAGGGCTTCCGTAATATTTTGACATTGAAACAGAATGTTGAAATTATCGACTATTTTTCTGTAGACGTATAATTCAGAAGCTTTCTAGTGCTTCTAGTCTCGAGAATGTACGATAAAGTAATGTTGTGAACTAACTTTGGCTAAGAATGAATGAATGGTCGTCCCGGTTATTTAAATTTTTACTTTTCGAACATTATTCCGGTTCGTATAGTCCACATATAGGCATACTGTATGGATTTTCCTCATTCCAAAGCCAATCATTTAGTTTTTCGATTGCCTTCAAAGCCTCTTACTGTTGTAACGATCAGAAATTATGAAAAAGTGTGAACTTTGGCAGCTCATGCCACTTGAACAGACGTGTTTTATTTATTGACAAATCATAGTGTTTTATATTTCTGTATACCAGCTTCTTTCAAACTGTATTATCTTTCATCAAGGCCGATCAGAATAGTATTGTCAGTATGGGCGGTGTGGTAAATGTCACTCACTGTCAGTGAGTTGTCATTTAGCGAAACTGCCAATAAGATTAAGCAAATCGCCGACCTTTAACCAATCTAGCCTACAGTGTTTTGCTGTAATCAAAATTCACATATTAACTGACTGGCGCCATTTGGGCCTACCGTCCGAAGGTGCTGGAGACTCGATACATTTGTTCATATGGGCACGTTGAGTCACTAAATAGATCACATAGGCCAATTAGATCTTAAAAATAATAAAAAAACTGTTTTCAAACAATTTGATATGTAAAATTCTATACTTTTGCTCAAACAGTTCTTATTCTTGATCATGTTTTTTCGTTCATTACATTTACAAGCCGTATTTCGATCAAGCTGTCGCTCCGAAAAAAAAAAAAAATACTGTAAAACTAAAAGTCTGCATGAAACCATGCGGCGGACAGAAATCAGAGAAGAGACAGCTTCATGATTGCGGCTGTTTTATTGGCTATTTTGATTATCGGCAATATGAAGTAAGAAGTCATACATTTAAAGGTAGACAGATATTATCAAAATCGCTTACTTTCGCTGCGGCGATAGCAAAATTCTTATATGCATTGGCATTGAAACAAAGCCTGGTGATGAAAAAAATACAGATCTCCAGAACTTTGGACTTTCTTCTCACCCCTTTTGAGGGAAAATAGAATATTCCGTCTGGCTTTTTTCAACGTTCGAGAAACAAGTCGCGTGTAGGCTTATTTACAGGACCAACTTGTAAAACAAACTTATATAATAACATGGACTCATCGCTGTTTAACAAGAACGTAAAGTTACAAGGTAAAAATGATATCAACAACATTGTAACCATTTCTGAGGCCATCTGAATGAAAACACTGAGGAAATGACCGATACCAACACGGCAACAGTCAATAGTGCCATGCACAGTGATACACACAGGTGAGTTGATTTTGAGGCGGTTATGACTTTATCTGTTAATAGGCCTACAGTCAGTTGTTAGCCACATTATGTTGTGATTATTCATATGTAATTTCCGGAATTCAATTTTAGAAATCCAACCAAATGTAGGGGAAGGGTAAAGAATAGGCCTAATAGGCGCAACCGCGGGAAAATTTTGAATAGGCTTGCATTCAGCTTGGATATTTAAGGAGTACCGGTATATTATAAAACTTTTAAAGTAGTAGATGGGGACCGTCGCTGCTTCTTTCAAAAAACTTCTAATCCTGGACAACTTTACTGAAATGGACTTTGGACCCAGGGTGACTCGACTGACATGGACTTTGACAAGAGGTTCGAAAAAAAGGGAGGGTCACATCTCAGGCTAGCCGCACACATGTGTCTCTATCCTGGTTTACTTACTTGACGGTCAGGCCAGTTACCTATGGAACTTTTGTGCCTTAATTTTGCTACAATGTCCCAAGATATAAAGTAGAGCTGACAAAGCTGATGCCTTTTCACTTTTTCAGGACTTCATGTCCCAGTTTAGTCCGGGTTTCTGACTCCAAAATTACTATTTTTTATACTGACGGCCGTATTTTGGAGTCAGGGTTCATTGCAATCAAAAAGCCGGAGTTGGCTGCCCGCTCAGAAGTGGGCAGTATGCGATCTGATTTAGACAAAGAAATAGCAATATAACCTACTCAGATCGTGTCTAAACGGTCATAATCAAGTTCATGGATAATTTCGCTACCTACTAGTGCCTGATATGGACGAGCAGGATCGGCCAGTAAACATTATTCCTCCCCTGAATTCTCTTTTGCCTTCCCCAAGTCTCAAACTCTCCGCCGTTGATGACGTAACACTGTTTAGCGGTTTTTCAGCTTTTAAACGTTAAATTAACTTTAAAAAATGCTAAATTATTAATGAATGTCGTACTGACACTATTTGAGTTAGTTATGCTGTTATTTACTATCTAAATCAGACCGCAAACTGCCCGATCAGAAGCGGACAGCCAACTCCGACTTTTTGATTGCAATGAGCCCTGACCCCAAAATACGGCCGTCAGTATAAAAAATAGTAATTTATTTTTGGAGTCAGAAACCCGGACTAGTCCCAGTTTTGAATATCCAAAACTAATTGTAGAAAATAATGGTCTAACGAGCTGGGACTGGGAGCAGTAACCATTGTAGAAGGGACGCCATTTTCTCATAGTTGCATTACGAATTCCTTGCATGAGGCATGATTCTTCTCAGGTTTTTTAAAGAGCCAAATCAGTTTTTTTCTACTGGCTTTTTTTTTTTATCACAAATCCAGATTTGAAGTTCTTTAAATTCGCCCTATTTATAAAAAAACACTTCTTGAATGTCAGAATCAGTTAAGAAAAGTAAAGAAAAAAAGTAAATATCAATTATATTGATATAAGAGGATATTTTATTATTTTATTTTTCTAACTTGATGAAATCATAGTCTGGCTGACATGGGACGCGGACAAGTCTTACAAGAAAGTCAGTTTTTTTTCTGGGCCTCCAGAATCATGCCTGAAAACCAGTCCTTTTTTTTCCTTCGATGCAATAAATGCCTTAAAAGGAATGACCAACCTTTTCTGTCTTAATATCCATTTCCCTTTTGTCAAACTATAGGCTTGGGTTATTGCATTACATCAATATCGAAAGAGGGTTGGAATATTTCCCCGCGAACAAGGCGGCCATATTTAGTAATCTCACTAGTAGTGCTCTCCCCTTACCCTACTTATAATGTAGTGGGATAATGGGAGAACACTCCGTGTGACTGTGGAATCTTGGTTATTTTAGTAAATTTAAAAATGGCTGCTCCCGTAACGTTCAGACCTTCAGGCTTCACAATAACGCTATATACCGGAGCAGAAGTCTATCAAGGGGAAGTATGTAACGAGCTATCTCCCCGTGTAAACAGCATTGTCCACAAGCCAGCTGAGATAAGGCGTCATATGACGTTTGTGGGCACATGCCAAAAATTCTGGTCTCCTCTGCGCATAAAACAATTTCCGAAATAATTACTCTGGAACTATGGGGGAAAGGTTTTTAGCGCGGTAGCTTTACATGTAAATATGTTTTGGATTTAGTTTGTAAATAAATATTCAGCACAGATTTACCGGACCCTTAAAACCTGCATCTCTGACCCTCATTTTCTCATTTTGACCCCAAAATTGCAATGAGAAGGGTCTCATGGGATGCAAATAAATAGCAAAATATATAGAGGATATTGAACAGTTGTGTTTGAATAGCACTTATATTTTTTTCGAGTGAAAGCCGGAGAATAACCCACGAGACGCGAAGCGTCAAGTGGGTTATCCCTCCGCCTTTCAAGAGAAAAAATATAAAAGCTATTCAAACACAACTACAATATTCTGTTTATTATTTATACTATCATGTTTTAGGCTGGAGATTGTTTATGAAGTATAAATTTATCAATTATAAAAAAGAAAGTATTGACAAATTTATGACGGATTAGGTTTTCAGCAAACGTAGGAATATATATCCCTGACCAATGAAACAACAGCATGTCTGTTCTTCTCACGTGACTTTCAACTGTCAGATTTGTGGTCATTTGAATGGCCATTTTCTCCTGAGTTTTTCGCGATATTTGATGTAAAGAGAAATTAAATCGAACTCCATGGATTTTAACTCTGCAGAGCATCAGTCACCAGGATAAAAAATGATATTTGAAATTACTTTACATTGTTTAAACGCGTCAATGAATGGCAAGTACAGTTATTCGTTACACGCAGTGGTCCGATTCTCCGAAGCCATGCTGCAGGTCACACAACTCTGCCAACATACGATCGATTTTGAAGTTTTGTTTTATCGCTTTGACTTAGAGTGGTAAGCCGATCCTCTATTAAATCAATTATGTGTTTTCAGCTGTAATTTATTTATCTTAATGCTAATAATGACTGAAAAGGCTTCATTTAGCCTATCGAAATCCTATGTACTGTTGTTGTTGTACAGCAGACGTCGGTACGCAAGAAAGAAGTAGGTCCGACGACGTCATCGGCTTCGTCGCGTGCATTAAATAACAAAAGTGTTATTTCACTGCAGTGAATTATAACATTTCTGAGTGAAGGAAATCCCTAGTTTTCACTTATGTATAAATAATAATATACAATATATATTTAAACACTAATTGGACCCCACGTAATGTATATGGGACCCTACTTTGTATCTGATGGCTGTCCAATGAACCCCAACATTTTGGGAGCCAGGGAAAACCCTGATTCAGTGTATAATGTAAATGTAAATAATTTATTTATCGTCAGAAAAGTTCTTGATGGAAAAATTTAAATCCGCGCCGAAAGTTACAACACCTACTCGCTCCGCCACTGGCGCCAGTCTGAGAGTGAGATTGGGAGTTGCTGTCACTGTCAGTTCGGTCGGTAGGCTCGCGTCAGACGAGGGCAGTCTGCCTAACTGTCAACAACCTAGCTGCAGTATGTCTTCTAAAGAAACGGCGAATGCATTTATTTTCATCATCACTGCTCGCTTGTCAACCATCCTATCATCCGCCACGTTTTCATTTTCAGAAATAGGCCTACACCAGGGGGCGTGTTTCTATATTCGGCATTTTGCAGTCAAAACTGGCAGAGGGCGCTGTAGTAGTTAACTGACTCCAGCTGGCTTGTGGACAAGTCACAATGCTGTTTACACGGGGAGATAGCTAGTTACATACTTCCCCTTGATAGACTTCTGACTGGAGCTAATCCAAAGCTATCTGATGGTTATTCTTCCTGACTATCAAGTAAGTAACACAGGAAAGAGACACATGTGACATGAGTGCTGCTATCTGATGGTCAGCACATCAATACATGTATGTAATTTAACCTCATAAGATATAAGATCATATTTTCATTCAACCAGTGGCAGGAATTGCCCAAAATAGCTTTCTTTATTAAAGTGCCATGAGCTGCCAAAATTCATGCTTTTTTCATAATTTCTGATCGTCACGACAGTAAGAGGTTTTAAAGGCGACCAAAAAACTAAATGATTGGCGTTAGAATGAGGAAAATCCATACAGTATGTGGCCTGTGCAAATCGAAAACGTGTTCGAAAAGTAAACAAAATTTAAATAACCGGGTCGACCATTCATTCATTCTAAGCCAAAGTTAGCTCAAAACAATACTTTATCGTAAATTTTTGAGACTAGAAGCACTAAAAAGCTTCTGAATTATACGTCTTGAGAAAAATATCCAATAATTTCAACATTCTGTTTTAACGTCAAAATATCAACGTTTTGGCAGCTCTTGCCATTTTAAATTAACTTTAACTCGAACCTGTTCAAATCCAAGAGAGTTTAATGGTTTTAGAGGGGATATAATTATCAGGGGTAAAGTCAAACTGAGTTATAATATTCACTATTATTAAAGTGCTTTGAGATGCCAAATACATAGGTAAAATTTTGAAAAACAAAATTACCGGTAGCTAATTGTTGGTCATTTTTATTAAGAAGTTTTCTGTTGATACTAATCTTGCAGATTTCCTTTAGGTAGTTTTATAAGCAACAAAGCCCACATGAACTCATAGCCTACATCCCAGCTATTTGAATTTTGTATGGGCTACTTTTTAGCCCGCCATCATTCCGATGGAGGGCTATTCAAATCGCTTTTTCGTGGTCCCGTCGTCAGTCGTCCGGCCGTTAACTTTTCGCTTGTTACCTTTATTCCAAGAAAACTACCAGTCCAATCTTAACCAAACTTAACATACATCAGCTAGTGGTCTAGTTGTGCACCGTACATTTTCATCACATTTGCAGATCAAAGTTATCCCTAATCTCTTCTTCATGTGCAACAATAAAAAAAAATACACAATGATTTAGTTACAAATGAATTGAACTATTTGAGAACTATGGTTCTGGGGAGGTAACTAACTTATTATCTGTTCTGACATCAGTACATTAACCCCACCCGATATGCCCAGTTTTCTAACATCCTCATAGAAGCCCATCCAATATGCCCAGTTTTCTAACAACTGTACACTAACCCCACCCAATATGCCCAGTTTTCTAACATCCTGACAGAAGCCCATCCAATATGCCCAGTTTTCTGATAACCGTACACTAACCCCACCCAATATGCCCGGTTTTCTAACATCCTCACTGAAGCCCACCCAATATGCCCAGTTTTCTGACATTCGTACTCTAACCCTATCCAATATGCCCAGTTTTCTGACATCCGTACACTAACCCCACCCAATATGCCCAGTTTCCTAACATCCGTACACTAACCCCACCCAATATGCCCAGTTTCCTAACATCCGTACACTAACCCCATCCAATATGCCCAGTTTTCTAACATCCGTACACTAACCCCACCCAATATGCCCAGTTTTCTAACATCCGTACACTAACCCCATCCAATATGCCCAGTTTTCTAACATCCGTACTCTAACCCTATCCAATATGCCCAGTTTTGTGACATCCGTACACTAACCCCACCCAATATGCCCAGTTTCCTAACATCCGTACTCTAACCCCATCCAATATGACAATTTTTTCTGAGTATATATAAATGGGTAGAAGGTGTGTTGCGAACTATTTTTGACATCACTCGTTACATGATATGGCAGTTATATTGGATTATGTAACATTCCCTTCCGCTCCATAGCTTCCAAAGTTTTGATTCCATCTTGACAATTTTTTCTGAGTATATACCTTATGGGTGTGTCACGAACTATTTTTGACATCATACATTGCGTAATATGGCAACCATATTGGGTTTGGAGACATCATACCCTTGACATTCTCACACTAACCCATGCTGTCTGACCTTCTCACCTGCATACATCGTCACACTCTCACACAACAACATTATCACACAGGCTCCCATCCAATACACGCCAGTTTCTGACATGCTCACTTTGCATACATCCATGCCGACATTCTCACACTAACACATCCAATATGCTGCGTTGTCTAACATTTTCATTTTGCATACATCGTCATTATTTCGACATCCTCACAGAAGCCCACCCAAAATGCGTACTCTAACCCCACCCAATATGCCCAGCTTTCTGACATCCGTACATTAACCCCACCCAATATGCCCAGTTTTCTAACATCCGTACACTAACCCCATCCAATATGCCCAGTTTTCTAACATTCGTACTCTAACCATATCGAATATGCCCAGTTTTCTGACATCCGTACACTAACCCATCCAATATGCCCAGTTCTCTAACATCCGTACTCTAACCCTATCCAATATGCCCAGTTTTCTAACATCCGTACTCTAACCATATCCAATATGCCCAGTTTTCTGACATCCGTACTCTAACCCAATCCAATATGCCAGTTTTCTAACATCCGTACTCTAACCCTATCCAATATGCCCAGTTTTCTAACATCCGTACTCTAACCCCACCCAATATGCCCAGTTTTCCGACATCCTGACAGAAGCCCATCCAATATGCCCAGCTTTCTGACATCCGTACATTAACCCCACCCAATATGCCCAGTTTTCTAACATCCGTACACTAACCCCATCCAATATGCCCAGTTTTCTAACATCTGTACTCTAACCAGATCCAATATGCCCAGTTTTCTGACATCCGTACGCTAACCCCATCCAATATTCCCAGTTCTCTAACATCCTCGCTGAAGCCCACCCAATATGCCAGTTTTCTAACATCCGTACTCTAACCAGATCCAATATGCCCACTTGTCCAAGGCATTTGACACTGTCAATCATAACATTTTTATTAACAAAACTTTCACATTACGGTATCCGTGGAAAATCAGACCAATGGTTCAAAAGCCATCTTTCCCAACGTCAACAAAAAGTACCTTTTAATTCAGTTCTTTCCTCCCCAAAAACCATCCAATATGGCGTCAGGGCATTAGCCAGAAATTTGAAGTAGCCCGTCCAAAACTCTAGAGCCACGGGCGCTTGCCCCCCCCCCCCCCCCAAAAAAAAAAAACATGTAAAAAGACCAACATACGTCGTGAGCAAACATGATAATGTTTTTTTTATCTGTACACGTAGAGCTATACGATTAATCCTACGGTACGGTAAGTTCAAACACTCGTTATTAAACGTATTCATTTAGTACAATCTACTAAGTGTATCATATATTCAAAGTTCCAACTTTGACTTAATGTACAACAAACAGAGAATAAAAAAGGAAAGGATGCTTGAACAAATCACTCTTACATAAGGTCGTCTGTCGGTCACTAAATCACCAAAGCGAAATCAGACGTGCGCTGCCGCAGTCACAATATGTAGGCCCTACGGGTATCCGATCAGTTAGGCCTATCGTACGCTTTTGCCGGGTTTTCAATGCTAAAATTTACATCAGTGTTTGCATTGACAAGAAATTCAACAGAAGTGAAGCTCCGCCGACTTTTGTTGAAATAGTTTAATTTCTCCCAAGAATGAAGTTTTAGGGACCGTACATTCACCCGCTCGTCTGCATGTTTTTGTAGAGTGGCGGGAACCAGTTATCGTACAACCAACGTTAAAGCTGATGTGACGTCATTTCTCGTGTTCGAAAAGTTCCCCGACACGGCAGAAGGCGACTTAGCCAAAACTTTGACCATACTCAATAGCTCTTGCATAAAACCAGAGCTATTCAGTGTGGTCAAAGTTTTAGCTAAAGGCGACTATTCTTGGGTTGGCTGACAAATGTTACTCAATAAAAAGTTTTATTTATATTTGGAGGTTGAATTTTTGAAAGGAGATGCCTCGATACGTAAGCCTGCATGTTGCCATCTGCGAGAAAGCCTGATCGCTTGGGTTAAACACGCATAAGTGTTGGGTGTATAGGTTACGGATCGGATAACTGATCGGATACCCGTATGGTGTTTGCAAGGAAAATGACATTTCACTCCAATCACTCGCGTAAACACTTGCATGAGTGACGCTGTTGTCATTCAAAAGATATTCGTAGCCAAGACACTAAGTGTAAAATATATCGCTTGAACCTCGTGCGCGGTGAACAAAAACCGGGCTGTAATCTTCCTAACCTGGCTAAAGGTCAAACAAGGAAGGTCATTACGTCACGAAGATCACGTGGTCAAATTGTGAACTTACAAAGTGGCACCGTCTTTTACTTTGCGAAAAACCATTTTATTAGAAAGTATAAGGATTATTAACAGTAAATAAAAGCCTTTCAAGATTAAAGCTGCTTTTCAACAAACATTAAAACTAGGCTACAGATTACAGGAGGCGTTAAACCGAGCGCGAGGCCTGATAGCTGACCGGCTGTGTTACGGACATCCCACTACTGCATGCAGATTTTTAGACCACCATGATCTCATGGTGGTCTTATCAAATCGCTTTTTGTCCGTGGTCCGTCGTCCGTCGTCCGTCGTCCGTCGTCTGTCGTCCGTCGTCCGTCGTCTGTCGTCCGGTGTCTGTAAACTTTTCTTGTGATCGCGATTCCAAGAGAACTACTGGTCGGATTTTCATCAAATTTTACAGACATGTTACCCTGATGGTCTAGTTGTGCAACATCTATTTTGTTTGCTCATTTGCATATTAAAATGGCCGCTGGCGGCCATTTTGAGATTTTTACCTACATAGTTTGTGATCGCGGAATCTAGAAAACCATTAGGCCGATCTTGATGAAATGTTTTTGTGTTGGTGTCCCATATGGTCTAGTTGTGCAACATCTATTTTTCTGGGCTCATTTGCATAATAAAATGGCTTCTAGGCGACCATTTTGTTTTTCTTCTTTTTATCACTTCTCTCTCTTGTGATCGCGATTCCAAGAGAATTGTTAGTCGGATCTTCTTTGAATTTTACACGCACGTTCCTCCTATGGTCTTGTTGAGCAACATTTATTTCTTGCTCTCATTTGCATATCAAAATGGCCGCTAGGCGACAATTTTGTTTTTATTCTTTATATCACTTTTCTCCTAAAGTAATGAGAGGATCTTCGTGAAACTTTGTACGCAGGTTAACCCTATGGTCTCGTTGCGTACTATGTATGTTTTTGCTAATTTGCATATAAAAATGGCCGCTCAACGACCATTTTGTTTTTCTTCTTTTCGTCTTTTCTCCTAAAGTAATGAAAGGTTACCATTTTCGTAAAAAAATGTACACATGTTAACCCTATGGTCTCGTTGCACACTATGCACTTTTTTGCTCATTTGCATATTTAAAATAGCGGCCGGTAGCTATTTCTGTGATTTTTACCTACATAGTTTGTGATCGCGTAATCAAGAAAACTACTAGGCAGATCTTGGTGATTTTTTTTGGTGTTGTTTTCCCATATGGTCAAGTTATGCAACATGTAATTTTTTCGTCGTTTTTTTCATTCAACCCATTCGGTACCGCTGTCGCTATATGGCGTTAGAGTGGTAGCCTGCTTCATTACCGAAGACATCGTATGGCGACAGCAGAAAAGTCGACTAAAACCCCACTGACGCCGTATGGTTATTTTTTCTTACAACTTCAACTAATTATTTTGAAAATGAACAAATAAAATCACATGTTGCATCTGCTTGTTACGGTAAAAGATGTTTGATTTACTTTAAAGTACGCGTAATTCACTGATAACTTCCAAGTTAGAACGGACACTTCAAGCATACGTATATAACAAGAAAATGTTAAATTTGACAATAGAAGCTTGTGGAATTCCTTATATTTACAGCTTCAGATCGTAATAAATATTTTCCTTGTCTTCAATATACTGACAGTGAGTGAGATATTTAAATATCTATGATTAAAAAGTGCTAAAATCGGCTGATGAATTAGTTTGCGACAGCGAGTTCCCGCTGTCAATCACGCGGGCCCTACGTAGGCTTTTCAGGCTTGACCCAGTTAAAGACAAAATGCTACTTTTGGCACTGAGGACGTTATTTGGAGATTTATTAAACCTCAGAGTGAAATTGCAACCCTCGAGTCATTTTAAAACGTATAAAAATCGACTCCTTTCAGGTTTCCAAGGGCGACCATAACAAATAGTTTATCTATGCGTGTTGCCGGGCCCTCCACGGCTTGTTCGAAGTCAGTAAAAATAAATGGCTTTCTCAAATTTGGATTTTAAACACCTACATTCTTTCCAAAAATGTAACAATAATAAATATTTTTGACGGAGAGTGTTCCCTAAGACACTTAAGAAGATCCATCGTGTCTTTTTCCGAGTTTGAAAGAAAGGAATATTTCAAAATGAAATGAAATACACGGCAACGTAGAATCACTATTTTGTCGATCGAATTTTCATTCAGCCACAGCAACTGACTTTGCAACTGTAAATGTTATTTACCAAGACAGTAAACTTAAATGTTTTTATTCAATCCTATATTCATATCAAAACGTGCATGAAGATATTTTTTTATAAGCGTTCACTAATTTTTTAACGAATCGGGAATTTTTAAACTGACTTACGCCAATGTTTAAATTTGTTACTCATCAGACGATTGATAGGCCTACGTCGCCCATTCTTCATTTTTCACGGGCTATTTTTGTCAGATACACCTTATCTTTTGATTTGAGTTTTGATTTGTAAGCAAACACTAAATGCATCTTAGTAACATGTACACAATCGTTTTGGATTTTGTAAATTTTAATGGTGTACAGGACTCCAACAAGCGATATCACTGACTGGCCTGTGTGCAAATACATGTTGTCAGGAACATCGCTGTGGGGTTTTAGGCAATCTCTGCTGTCTGACTGACGGGCCACATGCCGAGGACTGGAGAGAGCTTCGGTACCGAATTAGTTAAAATAGTCGTCTTGCGACCATTTTATTTTTCTTCTTTTTATCATTTCTGTATCAACGATTTGTTTACAAGGAATAAAAGTCACCAGGGTTTCACATATTGTCAATTCTTTGTCTCCTTGTGACCAATGCCTTGTTCTTCAATTTAAGAGTACTTATAATATTTTACACTTTACATTTCTCAAAATATTTTAGGCCTACATTCTTTGGTATTGGGGGAGGGAGGAGGGGGCAAAGATAGGTCTGGCCCCCCTACTTTGATTATTGGGGGGGGGGGGGGAATTATAAATTTATTAAATGATATTATTTAGAAAGATATTTGTTTATATATTATATTTAGCCCGGTAAAGTACATGTTGTGTAACGCAAAGAAGAGACGTAATTTCGGTACATTCCAGGAATCCTCCAATACTTCAATTATAAAACTGATCGCGCCTGACAGTTAACAAACAGAGTATTTCGGTCACTTACATTATCACGAGGACACTTTCGAATATTCACATTTCATGGTAGAGTAACAGTCCGAACTAGTGATTTGATTGGTTGAATTGGACACACCACTAGGAGAGTGGACCGCGCTGTATTGACAGAAACAGATCGTGTGAACAAGACATTATCCAGTTGGGCAGCCATATTTGATTCTTATAAACGTGGATTACAACCACATTTCACTTGCCCGTGTTTTGCGAAGATTTGAACTTTAAAAGGTAGGCCTATGTATAACATAATTTAACCTTAACCTTATGCCTAGCTTGTGTTGTATAAATATTCCCTTCTCCACGTCAAATTTAGGAAAGTTTGATCACTGACTAACCTGGTTTGCGAAAAGAAGAAAACTATAGTACAGTCCGTATTGACGACTCGATGCCATTATCCCCCAGCAGCATCACCTACTCAAACGGCTCATCAGTATGTTAAAACAATGGGCCATATCTAACTTTGTAAAAACCCTTCAACAAATATCCACATAAATTCGCTGCTGCTTAGTTGATTCTTCACGTTTGGTTGAAAACGGTATAAATAGGCTATCTATACCATACGTAGCCTGAGGGGACCATGTTACCGAGGGTAAATGTGCATGGCATTCAGCGATCGCCTAATAAAATGGCTAAGTTCATAGTAATATAACTTTGGGAGTGACAAGATGTACCTGTTTGTTACTTATTTAAAATAATTAACATCGCTGGGTGACTGTGTTTTCTTTATCGGAAGGAAAAAGTCAGCCTGGTGTCCGACTGGAAATTCAACAGCGAGGGAACCAGTTATCGAGGGTTTTTTCAAAAATGTCCACACCTCGAATTTAATGGACATTCTACAGTAAACTAGACAAGTTCTTACTTTCTTTTGTTCGAAAAAGGCCACTTTCAAATGTCAAAACCTCGCACCGGTAAACGAAAACCATGAATACAACGAATACTTTTAGGGAGCGGACATTTATGCGTATGCCTATGTTAATCCATACTATGAAGGTACTTGAATAATCAAATCAATAAATGGTCCCCACTGGATTGACTGACCTAGACTCACTTTCTGCAAAATTTTAATAATTATTTTTCATGCCGCATAATGTTATGTGAGTTATGAGCTAATCATACTTAATGGTTTTTTAAGACTACTGTTGCACTGTCTATTTTTTGCCGATCGATTGATGACAACATCGTCTGCTCAAACAATTTCAATCGCGGACCAAATAACAAAATCTGCAGTTTGGAAGTGAAGGAAACTACAACCTGTAAGTAGGTCCCTACGTGTGAAATTTTGTTTTATTTCTTGGAGGACTTTTCTGTCTACAATGAATAATGTACCTAACCCTCGATAACTGGTACCCCTCGATAATGGTACCCCTAGGCTACCATGATTTATAAATAAGAAATTGGTATCCATAAATCTCTTGTTTCACAAATAATCAATTCTTGCACGATCGTGTCACTTAGTACTTACATACTTGTGCACTTGTTCAACAAGCTTGCTTTTGATACACATTTCTGTTTCTTTCCCTTTAGATATCTATAACTCCCCGTCAGATTCAACTTGACCAAGCGCCTTCTTGTCCAGCCACCAACCTATTATATTTTACTTACACCATTGAGGGTTTTTGACATCAAGAAAAATACGTGCGCTATTAGGACCACTGCTTATAATTAAAAAGGTGGTAAGTAGTTAAAGGAGCCAACGTCACTTATTCTCAATTAGTTATTGGAAGTTTTGGCTCTGAACTTAAAGGGGCATGAGCTGCCAAAATGTTGATATTTTGACTTACACACAGAATGTTGAAATTATCGGCTATTTTTCTCAAGACGTATAATTCAGAAGCTTTTTAGTGCTTCTAATCTCAAAAATGTACGATAAAGTATTGCTTTGAACTAACTTTGACTTAGAATGAATGAATGATCGTCCCGGTTATTTAAATTTTGCTACTTTTCGAATACGTTTTCGGTTCGTACAGGGCACATACTGTATGGATTTTCCTCATTCAAACGCCAATCATTTAGTTTTTCGATGGCCTTCAAAGCCTCTTACTGTCGTCACGATTAGAAATTATGAAAAAAGTGTGAATTTCGGCAGCTCATGCCACTTTAAGCTATGCTTACAAGTTACAACTTTATTATCACTTTACATGAGAATTTTAGAAAGAGACTGGCTTTGACTTCGATCAGCTCTTTGTCCGTTTGCCCATCACTTTCAACACAATTGTGAACCTATCTGGGATGGTTGCATGCATCTAATAAACCTGGTCAAAGCCGTCATATAAGTGATATAATATTGAGTGCGACATGAAACTCCAATCAATTTTACATAATTTGTTACAAGTTATACCTGCTTATAATGGCCATTTTCGTTCCAGTGTACGGCTAAGTTGATTGAAACTATAGCTCTGAACTTAAGCTTTCCTTTTAACTTTATTATCACTTAACACGCGAATTTTACGAAGGGACTGGCTTTGACCTGATCTATGTCCGTTCGCCCTCCCCTAGTAGTTCAATTTGTCAATCTATGATCAATAAGAGAAAACAAAATCAGATACCTCCATTTATCCCGCATCAGACAAAATACTTGCATATGATGGGACGTCATCGATCACGTCGAGACGTGATATTTTTCCGTATCAGGCAGACAGGTTCATTTCAGGTTACCTAGAGTTACTTGCCCCTGAATACGCCGCTACACCATGTAAACAATAGGTCGTCTGCTGAAGTGAGTTAACCTAATTAAAAATACAAACATGACATATCGATATGCATTGGTTGGTGTCTTATGCCATGCTCCCGATTATTTCCCTTTGCAAATGGTAGCGTTTATATCTTATGTGAAAAAAGGGGCTCAATGCGCATATAAAACTTTGCTTCATTCCACTTAAGAACGACTTGTTACAGTTTTGAAACACAGTTATCTGTTAATCTCTTTGTGGACAATTTATTAAATCTTGCGTCATAGTTTTTTGTCCAGACCTTGGATTGATTGATTGATTGTTTGGTGTTTTACGCCGCGTTCAAGATTATTTCACTTATATGGCGGCGTTGCCAGTTTTATTGTGGGAGGAAACCCACTACCTTCCGTTGGTAACTGGCAACCATCCCACATATATGACTTCATCATCGGTGGTGACCATGCAAATCTTGACAATTTCACTTGATGAAACTTAAGGTTTAACTATCCAACTTTGCCAGTGCACGATTTTTTATTCTTAGTTTTAATCTCACCCTCCGTTTGTGGTGATTTTCCCACTTAATTTCTTAAAGTGGCATGAGCTGTCAAAATTCACACTTTTTTCATAATTTCTGATCGTCACGACAGTAAGAGGCTTTGGAGGCCATCGAAAAACTAAATGATTGGCGTTGGAATGAGGGAAATCTATACATTATGTAGCCTATACGAACCGGAATAGTGTTCAAAAAGTAAACAAATTTAAATAACCGAGACGACCATTCATTCATTTTAAGCCAAAGTTAGTTCAAAACAATACTTTATCGTACATTCTCGAGACTAGAAACACTAAAAAGCTTCTCAATTATACGTCTTGAGAAAAATAGCCGATAATTTCAAGTTGATTTTCAACATTCTGCTTTTACGTCAAAATATCAGTATTTTGGCAGCTCATGCCACATTAAGAAAAACACAACCGTTTTTATTTAAGAACGATCTAGGGGAATTTTAATTCACAATTATTCTCATTTGCGTCTTCTCGCTACCCCAATGATGACAACCATCTCACATAAGCACACTTATACAAATGATCACAACCATCCCACTTAACCACACTTAAATAGTCTTGACATTTCTTTATGACTGAACCTAAGCTGCAAAAAAAAAAACGCCTGTATTAAGGAGGACGATCCAAATTAAAATTATTCTGGACAATAAATAATTATGAGTACTAGCGACCATCCCACTTCTGGACCATCAATAAAAAAAGTTTACTCGACAGTTTTTTCTTGACACCGTATCTTTAATACACACATTTATTGGTGGTAAAAACAGAAATATTTCATTAACCGATGATCTATATACATCTTTCTGTTTTTTTTTAATCCTAAAATCTATATTTTAAAACAAACCCTCAGTGTAGTGTTTAATACGATTGATTAAAATCTTAACCGATTTCGTGACTGAAATAATGACCATCCAACTTAAAAATCTTAGTCTGCAAATTATCTTGATAACACCTAGGCAACGTACATCATCATATATGGCAGTCATCTCACTTCTGGATCTAAGATGAATAGCACTGATTTTATTTTCTGTAAAGTGATTAATGACGTTTGGTATATGATGTTTTTGTTTATTATTATCTTTTACTTCACGCATTCACAACATGTTGCTCAAAGCTACCCAACTCTCAAGAAAATAAATTGTATACTCTTTTCAAATGGATAAAAATTGAATGTTTATAAACAGCCCACGAGTTGTTTGTGTCGCTAATGTTGTATAAACCTATTGTGTTTTTCAGAAAATGGCTAAAAGAAGATCTGTGCGACAAAGAGCTCAGAGCCACAAGCAGGCAATGCGAGAAAGACGGGCTACTTGCCAACATAAATCAAAGTCAGATCGCATAGGGTTATGGGACCCTGTCCACGACGTGGACAAATCCCTTGGCTCGGGAAAGCCATGTCCTGACACTTCAGGACAAAAACTTCCAAATGCCTGGAGGTTGGCAACTCCTCCAGGAAGTCTGTCCATCCCATACAGGGGTGTCGAACTGTCTGATCCGCTTATGAGCGTTTGTACACGAACGAGTGTACCACCGTCTGAACTCAAAGATGGTGCAGGGCAGACGAACCTCACTGATTCAAAACTTGTCTGTTCTCCAAACCAGAGAGAACCATTGTCACCGTACAATGCAGTGAGTTATAAATGTAAGACAAAAGTTGTGAAAAACATAACGAACGAATATGAACGAAACGAAATATCTGAAACTTATGCTGGAAACAAAACTGCTGATACTCACCCAAACAAGGTAACTATTGTACAAGTCAACGAAGATAATTTCGATGTAAACACAAATGATCCAGATGTTATATTTATTCAACAAAGAGAGCAACAAAAATATAAGTTTACTCCTTTAACCACTGCTTCTCGAGACATGATAATCAAACATATTGGTGCTAATATATCTCTAAATGCTATTGAAGATATTTCGGAGAAAGAATTATTGGGCAGTCCACTTAAATCGCATGATATAACTGCTGATGGCAACTGTTTTTTCAGAGCATTGTCTTATTCTATAACGGGTACAGAACACAATTATAGGCTTCTTAGAAGTAAAATTGTTTTTCACATGCTGGATAATGAAGACCTTTTCGCTTGTCACCTAAGATCAGGTTATGGAACAATCAGTAATTATGTTACTAAAAAGGCTATGTACCATAATGGAGTGTGGGCTACAGAGGTAGAAATACTAGCAGCGGCAGATTTTTTAAACACCGACCTGTTTATTTTCGAAGAATCCAGTTCAACATGGTTGAAATTTTCTGCTCGACAAGTACGTGGCTGTGTTGATGTGAGTAAAGGAAATATCTATCTAATGCACACATACCAGGCCCACTATGATGTTGTTCTAGATGTTGAAACAGAAGAACAGTGTGTGGAAACCTTTGCAGGCAATAAACAACGCCAATATCGCAGGGTTGCAAGCCAAGATTTGACAAATTCAAGTGAGGATTTTTGGGAACAGACGGTAGAATTTAATATTCCTCCTGCAATACAAGGTCATTTTAATCAAAGCGATGCCAGGTTTTTAGATAATGCTGGTAAACAATGTGTTATGAACAGTTTGTCAGCTCTTATCTATAGTCAACAAAAGCAAACAGTTTGTTGGACATCATTTGATGTAGACAAAATACTTACAGAAGGAAACAACATGTATGCATTTGTACAAAGAAACGAAGCTATTGATCATGATTTCTTAGGAATAAGTGATATTCCAAGATCAATGGAGTATGACGGTTTTCTGTACGACTTTATTTTCCAAGAATCTTTAATGGGAACACTCGCAGGGCAGCCACTAGTAGAATTCAATTTTTTTACTCTGCTGGAGGCATTAAAAATCTCTCTGCTTCAAGACAATAGTGATGCTGCTTTTGTTACATTTAAAAGCAGCACATTTGCGATCATAAAACAGAATGAACTCTTCTGTGTATTTGACAGTCATGCTAGAAGCCAAAATGGATCAGTTTGTCCAACTGGAACAAGTGTAGTTTTACATTATGGCTGCATTGAAGATGTGTTACAACATATTTTGAGGCTGGCTGAATCTATGACTTATGTTGATACAGATACGTTTGAAGTAACGGCTGTAAAGATAACCAGAGCAATTCACCCTACTACTGATGACACAGTACAATTACGAGACCAAACTCCCGATTCTAAACTGCCTGCCTACTCGAAAAATATAAATATACTTCTTGAGCAATATTTGTATGACCAAAATAAAAAGCAAGTAACAAAGGAAACAACTGACAGAAATGTAAATTCTGCCGGATGTACTAGAAAGGAATACATGCGTGTATATATGAGGAAAAGGAGAGAAATGTTGGACCACAGGCGAAGAGACCAAGTTGCAGATAGCCTGAGAAAAAAGACTGCTCGGCTAAATGAAGTGTACTTAGAACAGGAAAATAAATCAAAGATGGTCAGGAGGAGAAAACAAGTAGAAAAACACAGGGGCATCGATCTTAAAAGCAAACGGAAGTCCAGAACAGATCCATCATTTTTGGAAGCGGAACGAAAAGCTAAGGCAGATTTCAGAATAAGAGCTCCGGAAAAGTACAAGAAGATAAACCTTACAAGCAAACAGAAGTCGAGAACAGATCCATCGTTTTTGGAAGCGGAACGAAAATCTAAGATAGATTCAAGAAAAAGAGCTCCGGAAAAGTACAAGAAGATAGACCTTACAAGCAAACAGAAGTCGAGAACAGATCCATCGTTTTTGGAAGCGGAACGAAAATCTAAGATAGATTCAAGAAAAAGAGCTCCGGAAAAGTACAAGAAGATAGACCTTACAAGCAAACAGAAGTCCAGAACAGATCCATCGTTTTTGGAAGCGGAACGAAAATCTAAGGCAGATTTCAGAATAAGAGCTCCGGAAAAGTACAAGAAGATAAACCTTACAAGCAAACAGAAGTCGAGAACAGATCCATCGTTTTTGGAAGCGGAACGAAAATCTAAGATAGATTCAAGAAAAAGAGCTCCGGAAAAGTACAAGAAGATAGACCTTACAAGCAAACAGAAGTCCAGAACAGATCCATCGTTTTTGGAAGCGGAACGAAAATCTAAGGCAGATTTCAGAATAAGAGCTCCGGAAAAGTACAAGAAGATAAACCTTACAAGCAAACAGAAGTCGAGAACAGATCCATCGTTTTTGGAAGCGGAACGAAAATCTAAGATAGATTTAAGAAAAAGAGCTCCGGAAAAGTACAAGAAGATAGACCTTACAAGCAAACAGAAGTCGAGAACAGATCCATCGTTTTTGGAAGCGGAACGAAAATCTAAGATAGATTTAAGAAAAAGAGCTCCGGAAAAGTACAAGAAGATAGACCGTTGTAGCAAAAGGAAAGCAAGGGCTGATTCGAAGTTTTTGGAAATAGAAAGCATTTGCAAAAGAAGTGCTCGACAGAAACAACCAGCGAAATACAAGCAAATAGATAAAACCAGTAAATGTAAAGCCAGAGAGGACACTTCATTTTTAGAACAGGAAAACATATTTAAAAAAATAGCTCGTCTTGATCCCCTTTTTTTGAGAAAAGAGGCCGAACAAGATCGGACAAGAAAACAAAGGTTGCGACGTACTGAATTGTTCTTAGAAGACGAAAGATTAAAACAGTCTGTCAGAAGAAACAAGAAAAACACTGAACATAAATCCAAGGACAGAAAACGCAAGGCAAGCAATCGACGTGATAATCTTCGTTATCAGGCTGAAATAGGACAACAGAAACTAAGACGATTTGGACGCAATCTTCAGGAGTGCATAAGAAAATTTCACAAGAAAGTTGAGCGTGGGCCAGAGTATATATGCACAGCATGTCAACAAACTTGGTTCCGAGAAAGTGTGGTAGACAGTTCTAATCATACATTTTCCAACTTGCATTATGTCTATACTGGATACAAATCAGTGGCTGGAAAGGAGTGGATTTGTCATACATGTCTAAACACACTGAAGAAGGGTAAAATTCCTAAGCTGTCTGTTGCCAATGGTATGAAATGGCCAATCAAACCACCAGAGTTAAACCTACATCCTCTTGAAGAAAGACTTGTAGCACTGAGAATACCGTTCATGCAAATACGAGAATTACCTCGAGGTGGTCAATATTCTATTAAAGGAAATGTTGTTAATGTTCCCATTGATCTACAACCAACTGTGAATGCATTACCTAGAAGAATGGACGAAAACTTTGTCATTCCAGTGAAACTTAAGAAAAGACAATCCCATAAATCACATGTATTTTCGGAGAACGTTCGACCAAATAAAGTAATTGAATCATTAAACTGGTTGATGAATAGCAGTGATCTATACAAAACATCCGGAGTAAACGTAAACTTTGAATGGCTCACTGATACCATAAATACTACAGAAGAAGTCGTTCAGGAATTTACAAAATCTTCTCGACCCGTTGGCAAAAAGCATATCAATCATCAAGAAAATAATAGACTTTCAGAAGACCGAAATGACGTAACATTAGGTTCAGACACAGAGGATACAAACCAAAACGACGAAACTCAAAGTAATTTGCAGAGAGATTCATTTGAAGAGATCACTGACGATGATTGTGTCCAAGGAAATTCAGATACGTTGATTGATGAACCCGATCTAGATACAAACAAAGTTCTTGTTTTAGCCCCTGGAGAAAATCAACAGCCACTCAGTCTTTACCATGATAAGCATGCAGAAGAACTGTCCTTCCCAGCAATTTTTTGTGGCCAAAAGCGATTAGAAAAAGATGAAAGGGACGTCCCTGTATCGTATAGTGATATTGCAAAATGGGAACTTCGAAGTGCTGACCGCAGAGCAGCCACATGTGTACCAAATATTTTTTTCAAATTGCACAAAATTCAAAGAAAACAGGTGGCAGACAAGGTAAATCTGGCTGTGCGTCGAAAGAAAACAGGGGGAAGGAAATTCACAGCTAAAGAGGCTCTGGATTCTGAAGCAGTGAACAAGATTGTTAGCCTGGACGAAGGGTATTATATTTTCAGAACACTTCGAAATTCGCCTGCATACCTATCGTCAAGAAAAAAAGACATATTTGCAATGATCCGGCAATTAGGCCTCCCAACCTGGTTTATGTCACTATCATGTGCGGATACTCGCTGGGCTGAATTACTGAAGACTTTGGCAGTGTTATCCGGAAGACCATGCTCTGATGAAGAAATAAAAAATTTGACATGGAATGAGAAAACCAAACTTGTTCAGAAAGATCCTGTAACTGCCTGCAGATATTTTGACCATAGAGTTCAAGCATTCATGAACACTGTCCTAAAAAGTGACACTTCTCCAGTTGGCGTTGTTACTGATTATTTTCAACGTGTAGAATTTCAAAACAGAGGCTCGCCACATGTCCATATGATGATTTGGACAGAAAATGCCCCAAAATATCGCGATGCATCAGAAGAAGAAATTGTGCAGTATGTTGAACAATATGTTAGTTGTTCACAAGACGTAGACGAGGAGATGCAAGAGTTTGTAAAATTACAAACCCATAAACATTCAAAAACATGTAAAAAGGGCGGTAGATCAGTTTGCAGATTTGGATTTCCTCTTCCACCGTTAAACAGAACTATGGTGTTGGAACCATTAGACACTGAAGTTGACGATTACAGAGAGAAGTATTCTGAGCTTCATAAACGAATGAATGAATTCAAAGATGAGTGTAACATGACTTACGAATGTTTTTTAACAAATGTTGCACAAATGACTGAGAAAGACTACATAAAAAGCATACGCAGTTCTCTAAAAGGGCCTAAGGTATTCTTAAAGCGGAAGCCTTCCGAAATGCGTATAAATTACTACAATGAAACCGTTCTGAAAGCTTGGGGAGCAAACATAGATCTGCAGTTTGTGCTTGACCCTTATGCCTGTGCAATGTATATTGTCTCCTACATTAGCAAATCACAGAGAGGGATGAGTACTATGCTAGAACAAGCTTCCAAAGAAGCAGCAGAAGGAAACATGGACCTTAAACACCAAGTAAGACATATTGGAAATAAATTCCTTAACTTTGTTGAAATAAGTGCCCAAGAAGCAACTTATCTGGTTTTGCAAATGCCATTAACTCGTTCATCTCGGCTTGTTGTATTTATCAACACCTCTCCCCCAGAACAAAGAGTTTTTTTACTAAAAAATCAAGAAGAGCTGGAAAATCTCCCGGACAACTCAACAGATATCGCATCTGACAATATAATGAAGAGATATGCAAAGAGACCGAAGCAGCTTGAGAAGTATTGCCTTGCTGACTATGTTTCAGAGTTAGAAATAGTTAATACAAACAAAAACAGATCAGAGGAAATCGAATGTAATGAAGATGACAATGATATGGTTACATCTGACAATGATTCGGAGTCCGAATTTACAGATGACAGCATTGTGATGAAATTACGAAATGGTATAACAATCAGGAGACGACGGAATCGAAAAGTGATCAGATATGTTCGGTACAGCAAAAATACAAATGCTGAGAACTTTTACAGAGAGAAAATGTTATTATTTATGCCATGGAGGTCTGAAGAGAAAGACATTAAAGGTCAACACGATTCTTATGAAAGTCATTTCCACAGCATACGTGAAGATATACTTCCCCTTGTTCAAAAGTATGAACATTTTGTGGAGGAATTAGATTTAGCTCGAGATCGAGCAGAGGCTGACATGTCAGAAGAATTTGATAATATTGCCCCAAACACAGAACAAATTGAAGCTGAAGATGCCGAGGAACCTTATAATGTCTCTGCAGAATATGCCCATTTCTTTCCTTCCACCACATCTGTGAGTAATGTTGACATAGGAAAAGACATTGGATTGACTTCTGTATCTCTTTCTACAGAAACGAAAGCTGAATTGCTCCCAGACGACGAGTATAGAAAACTAATCCGATCGTTGAACAGAAAGCAGAGAGAATTTTTTACACATGTTGTAAAGTGCATTTCCACACGAAATGAGCCGCTGTATGCATTTCTATCTGGTGGTGCAGGAGTTGGTAAATCAGTTGTTATCCGAGCACTTTTTCAAGCTTTGCATAGGCAACTATCATGTAAAGAAGGTGATGATCCAGATAGCATCAAGGTTTTATTAACGGCGTTTACTGGAAAGGCAGCCTATAACATAACTGGCTCTACCATAGCATCAGCTTTCCACAAAAAAATGTTTCAGAAAGAACAACATATGCATAGTGACGAATTAAATACTTTTCGAACCACTTACAAAGATTTGACTGTAATTATTATTGATGAAATATCAATGGTTGGTAACAAACTCTTTGCATTTATAAACGAAAGACTACAGCAACTAACAGGTACGAAGCGAGACTTTGGAGGAATAAGTATCATAGCAGTTGGAGACTTATATCAGTTGTCGCCTGTAGCAGACTCGTGGATATTCAGTGACCTCCGAATTGGTTTAGCTAAGAACTTGTGGAAGGATCATTTCAAAGTATTTGAGTTAACAGAAATTATGAGACAAAAGGATGATTTAAAATTTGCAGAAATGTTAAATAGATTAAGATTCAACGAACTAACACCTGACGATCGGAACGTTATTAAATCGCACATGACATCAACTACCTGTGCAAGTTATCCAGAACATGCACTGCATTTGTTCACAGAAAACAAGAAAGTAGATAAATTTAACAATGGTTTAATAGAAAGACTTGAAACTTTCAAGGTTGAGGTTAAAGCCGACACAGATGTTATCGCACCTTCAACAATTAGTACAGAAAGTAAGATTAATTTGTTAAGAGAAATAAACAAAAAAGAGAAACATAGTCAAACTGCCAACTTACCTACCTTGTTGAAACTCGCTGTGAATATGATTTACGATGTTACGGTAAACCTTGATGTTCAAGATGGTTTGACAAATGGTTCGTCCTCGATTATAAAGCACATCGAATTTAAAGAAATCTCAAATCTGAGACCCGCGATTGTATGGGTGCTTTTCGATGATTGCAAGATTGGTGAAAAGAGAAGAAGGCAATACCAACATTTATATCATGATGAAATTGATAAAAAGTGGACACCAATTTTTGAAGTAAAGCGGACTTTCCTATATAATAAAAAGACTTATGAACGAATTCAGTTTCCACTTGTGCCAGCAGCTGGAAAAACTGTTCACAAAGCCCAAGGTACTACAGTAGATGAGCTTGTTGTAGATCTAAGTTCTAGTTTTAAAGCTCCACATATCCACTACGTTGCTCTGTCCAGAGTTCGAACATTGGCCAAATTGCACATTACAGACTTCAACGAAAAGGCTTTAAAAGTGGACGGAAATGTACACGAAGAAGTAAAGAGACTCCGTATGAATCCAATTCAGTTATGTTTCACACCTCTTTATAACATCGACAATTCTCGTCTAAAACTGATGTTTCATAATGCTCGATCTCTTCGACGTCACATTGAAGACGTCCTCAAAGACCCTAACATTCATAGTGCGAACATTATTGGAATTGCAGAATCTCGACTTTGCTCCACCGATCTCAATGAAAGATACGAACTCGAAGGATTTCAGATGCATAGGATAGATGATCTATCTACAACTAATCCAACCCGTCCAAACCATGGATTAGTAGTTTATCTCCACAACGATATTGAACTGAACAAAATTATCACTCATGAATATGATGGAATTGAATATGTACTGATTGATGCAGAGCATAGACAAGTTGATGTGCAAGTAGTTTTTCTCTATAAAACCCCCAAAATATCTGTCAGGAGACTCAGAGATTGTTTACAACATATCCATTCCTTCATTTGCTTGGATAAACCACTGTTCATCCTAGGGGATTTTAACATTGACATTATACAGGAAAAATCCACATTTCCCCAATTCATGGAAGATCTGTTCTTATGTAAACAATTAATTTCTTGTCCTACAACAATAAACAATACTCTTATTGATCACATCTACACAAATATAGATGCTCAAGCTGGAGTTATTCCAACCTATTGGTCTGATCACGCCTTAGTATATTGTACTTCATCCCTGTGAAAAACCCGTATGTAAAAATAAACAGGATAATATCAACGGCCCC